>CM021107.1:172555666-173155666 GCA_007115665.2 Sequoiadendron giganteum | reverse complement strand
CTTATCTATGGGTTGCCACTGTGTTTTGGCAGACATATACTTAGCTCACATTGTGTTTTCCAACTTGCAATTATATTGTGCATGTGTAGGCTTGTTGGAAAACATCGGGTGTTTACTATCAAAGCATAATAGTAAATATGGATTGTCATGGCATTGCAACACCATGGTGATTGGAATGCCATGGAAAGCCATAGACAAGCCAATGAACTGTTTTTGTGTATGATTGCTTATCTATGGGTTGCCACTGTGTTTTGGTAGACATATACTCAGCTCACACTGTGTTTTCCAACTTCCAATTGTATTGTGCATGTATATGCTTGTTGGAAAACATCGGGTGTTTACTATCAAAGCATAATAGTAAATATGGATTCTCATGGCATTGCAACACCATGGTGATTGGAATGCCATGACAAGCCATAGTCTTGGCAATGAACTATTTCTATTGTTTGTCTATGGCTTGTCATGGCATTCTAAGACGATGGTGCTAGAAGCAATGACAATCCATATTTACAATTATGCTTTGATACATTTTTTCAATAATCCATATTTAGTATTTAGCCATGGTGTTCAAAGCGATGAGAATCTATATTGACTATTATGCTTTGATAGATTTTTTGGAAGTATGTGTAGCTTGTTCAAAAGAACCTGTTTTAGGCTTTTAGCCATAGCAACAAGGCAGTGAACAGTTTGATAGAATGCTTTGGTAGACATGTATGAAAAATGTGGTAGCATAGTGAACTGTTTTATATAATGCCTCAAAGAAATGTGGTCCCCTGGTGAAGGATTGCCATGACAATCCATATTGTCATGGAAATCCTTCACCAGGGGACCACATTTCTTTGAGGCATTATATGAAATAGTTCACTATGCTACTACATTTTTCATACATGTCTACCAAAGCATTCTATCAAACTGTTCATTGCCTTGTTGCTATGGCTAAAAGCCTAAAACAGGTTCTTTTGAACAAGCTACACATGCTTCTAAAAAATCTACCAAAGCATAATGGTAAGCAACATCATAGAGAAGGCCGTGAAGTGTTTGATAAAATGCTTGAAAGAAATGTGGTCACGTGGTGATGGAATGCCATGACAATCCATATTGTTTCCTTGCTGCTATATGGATTTTCATGGCATTCCATCAACATGAGACCAGATTTCTTTGAGGCATTTTATGAAATAGTTCACTGCCTTGTCTATGCTACCACATTTTTCATACATGTCTACCAAAGAATTTAATCAAATAGTTGAGTGCCTTGTTGTTATGGCTAAAAGCCTATAACAGGTGCTTTTGAACAAGGTACACATGCTTGCAAAAAATCTATCAAAGAATAATAGTAAATCTATCTATGACATCCCAAAAAACCCAATCACATGAACTCAACCAGG
The DNA here is from genome assembly GCA_007115665.2 of Sequoiadendron giganteum. Lineage (NCBI taxonomy): Eukaryota > Viridiplantae > Streptophyta > Pinopsida > Cupressales > Cupressaceae > Sequoiadendron > Sequoiadendron giganteum. The sequence continues at coordinate 173,154,281 of CM021107.1, read as the reverse complement.
TACCCCTTAAAAGGAAGTTTAATTACACTCAAGCATACTAAACATTTGCATACAAGAGTAAACTTGTTATAAACTTTGCATAATGAACCTCATATACGGTTTAAGAACAAACTTGCAAGCAATGAAAGAACACAAAACAACTTCAAACAAACTTAATGGGCTTCAAAACAGGTAATTGATATGTAACCTTTCATTGTGATCATATACCTTTGATGCAGAATTGCTTTTGACATTGGTTTAGATCCTTGTAGAAGCATGAAGATCTCATCAACAAACACCAATCATGTCTTTATGCCAAAAACCTATCCACCGAATACTCTAGAGTCACAACATCAAAATGTATTAGCCATCAGGAATAAAATGTGAATGATGAATGTGCAATGAGTACTTGCTCAATACCTCTGACTTTGTCATGAAACAACTCTGTCAAACTTTAGCAACAACTATCAATACCTTTTGCACCAACACCATGTGAACAAGTAATGAGTGAACAAGAAGGACTTTGACATGAATATCAACAACCACTTTGGCTGTAGATCACCAAATGAATGAATAATCTCTTTGAAACCAATCCAAACCAATCCATGGGAACACAATGAAGCAACTCAGTCTTCATATAGTTGGCATCAAACACCTTTTGACATCAACTACAAACAACATCAACGTAGACATGTTTGAAAAATGTTGAAGTATACATAAGGCATGTGGTTTGTTTCAAGTATACAAGTAGAACACAACATTGTAACTCATACGTTTGTTAGTCACAATAACTAAGAACACTTTAGTAACACTTTTCAAGCAAGAAGATACATATTTCAGACTTCTATATGAACATGTGAACACTTGAGATTTGTAAACACCAATTGTAAACTTCAATTGTGTCTAAGAGCTAGAAGATAATGCATGCATGAGATGAAAAAAACTCACATTCAACATGGACTCTTGATATGGTTGTTGCCCTCAGTCTTTGATTGCATAACCTTGTTATTTCCTTCGTATTGTTCTTCGTAAGGTATGTTGTGAATCTTGTTATGATAGGTGAAGGTATGTTTGAGTTGTAGATAGATAATGATATACGAGATTTAGAAATATGAATGACTTGGGTGGGTGTAATGAAGAAAGGATTGCGACACATTTATTAGATGCAGGAAAAGCATATAAATGGCTTATGAAAAGTATGTGATATGGGAGGAGAGGATATGAAAGGATGGATATGCAAATGAATCAAATGGAAATGCTATCAATTCATCATTTTTGAGTTGTAGATAGAAAATGATATGCAAGATTTAGAAATATGAATGACCTAGGTGGATCCAAAGAAGAAAGGAATGCAATGCATTGATGTGATGCAAGGAAAGCATATAAATGGCTTATGAAATGTATTCGATATGGGAGGAAAGGATATGGAAATGAATGGAATGGAAAGGGTAGGAAGTGAACATTTGTTTCATCATAGAGTGGAACGATTTCCCCTTTGTTATCGGTTATGCTTTTTGTAATCATCATAGGGCCAACTGACTCAATACACACACATAAGAAAGACTCATGCCCCTTTGCTCACTCTCCTTCATACACAACGAGGTGTAGAGATCCTTGAGTTTCCTCAGAACGCGACAAGAAAATAAATGATATAAGAAGATAATGATATTCATGGAGACAACAAACAAGAGTTAAGATAAAGCACAAGTTGTCATGCACACAATATGAAAATGATAAATATGCAAGATCATGATAATGAAAAAATGGAAATGCTAATGCATATGATAAGGACCAACGCACTAAACAGTTGTAGGATGGAAAACACAGTGGATTGTGACTCAGTAAAGCCCAATGTTTTAGTATGCTAAAGAGTTTATGGTTTCTTTAAATGTGTTACTCATAACAATTATAACGCAATGATAAATAAGAATTTAAATGATAATGATAAACAATATCTTATTCCTTAGTCAAGCTAAAAACCAGAGGACATATGGATGGATAGGGATCAATGATATGGGTTAATGATAGGACATGTAAGGATATCAAGATATGGAATGCTATCGGTGGAGGGAACCAATGACAAGGGAATGCAAAATGTTTGCTCTTATACAAAGGAGAAGTAGACGACCTATGGAGGACTCCAAAGATGGCATGCCAAAGTAATAACATGCCCCCATGGTAAGAGGTATGACAAGTTATAACGACATGACATGGATATGGAAGATAAATGGACATGAAAGGAAACATGACATGGACGACAAGTGATATGGACGATGGAAGAAACATATGGTATAAAGCATGCATTAGATTCAATTTCTTGCTATTTTGCCCCAATACTTTATGCAAGATAAAAAGAAGGTGGATAGCATGGAATATAAATGAAGGAATATGATGATTAAGTGGAAATAGGATAATCAATAATGTATCGTATGAATGGAAAATTCTTGCCCCCAAGTGTACAAGCAAGGGTACGTGTATGGATGTGAAAGCTAGTGGATATGAATGGCCATGGAAATGGAAGTTGATGAAGGTGTATGGATATGAATGGAGGACTCAATTGTCTCTTTGTAGAGCATAGTACCCCACTGACTAAATGTTTCTTATAGACCATGGCTAACATGTTCCCAGTTAAAGATGTTGGTAGGAAAATTGGTAAAGATAATGGAATGGGTAGGGGTCGGCAGAAAGGGGTTAAGGATTCATGCAAAGGATTGGGTTAAAGCTATGGAATGGGGGATGAAGCTTGGATGGAAGTATGGAATGGAGTCGTTAGGAGGGAATGTGGGCAAGAAAAACACTGGCACACACCTTGAAGGGTGGTGAAAGTTGAAGGATTGAGAGTGGGTTGGGATAATAAAGTTGGGCATATATAAGGACATAAAACAGATTTGGAGGATGAATAATGGAGGGATGGATGATGGTGGAATAATGGAGTCTTTTGGATTAGCAAGTAGGGATACCAATTTTGATTTTTTTATTTTGAATGCATGCATTTTTTTGCTTGCTTTGGAACCCACATTGTTTCCACTTCTAATTTTTCTTTATAGCCCTTCCATTTTTTCTTAATAGGCACCTTCCATTTTTTTGGAAGTGTTTTGCTTTTGATTTTGGAGCATATTTTTCTTTTTTTGGGCATGTCTTTTTATTGAGACATGATGATATTTAGGTTTAAGTGGATTCTTCAATTTATGCATTTCTTGTTTGGTATCCCAATTACTTGGATAGACCATAGAGGGATTTGATGAAATGAGAGGATTTTGAAGTGGAAGGTGTTGGAATGAATTCAAGGGTATGTGCCTTTGTTGTTCTTGAAAGGGCACCTACGGATATGCATTAGGAACATATGGGCCCATGATGGGTGGAAGGGTTCGTGGATACGGTCCAAAAATAGATGGCGAATATGATGGAGGAGGTGGATGTATTGATGTAAAGGGAGGCCTCTTTTGTTTAACAAAGCTACCAACGTCTTAACAAGGAGGTATGCAGCCAAGGCCGTAAGAAATTACATGTGTTTTAATATTAGGGTGTGCAGGTAAATGGAACTCATGAAGGCATGTGGTATTGTAGGGGAAAACCAAATTTTATAAAGGTGGATGAACCAAGCTTATATTTTTGTGGTTCATGAATGGGATCTTGTGAAATTTTAGGATTATCATGAGATGTGAGGGAAATGCTTATACCTTGGGGGTCTTGACTTACTGAATGGATGGAAAGCTTTTTTTAATGAATTTATACACGCCGATTATGGTATGGAGTTGACATACTTCAATCATGAGATGGTATGGTGTCATGAAATGGAATGGAATGATGAGATGAACTGGGATCATGAGAGGGAGTATTTTGATCTTCACATAAAAGGGGCATCTATGATGCCATGCTTTCGATCAATGAGGTTAAGTGTGTGACATGGTTGACTTTCTATAGGTGCTATGAAGGTGGAAAAACATGGAATGGATGAGTTGGATAAACATGAGATGGATGAGGTGAAAGTGGGTGGAACTAGAAGACTATGACTACCATTTTGTGAAATAGAATTTTGCATCGGGTATTGTATTCCTTACAGGTTGACTTTTGGTGTTCCTTTGGTGAAATAGGATGGATAGCTGTTGGTTCAACATGGAAGACATTTTGGGTTCCCTTGTCAACAGACAAAAAGGATGACATGGACGGTGACATGAGTTGGGTATAAGTTTGAATGGTAGGTTTATGGTTTTTCTCGCTTGATTAAGATTTAGATCTTGAATACCCCATCCCACTATGGAATATCATACACACCTCTAAGCATATATACATTCTATATTACTATGGTCTTCAAATGTATTGTTTGATGTTTGATAAATACGCGAACATAAATAATCCGTATGACAGTAAAATGGCTTGTTGCAATGAGCACTTTCTGTTTTGTGCACTATAACAATGTATTTAAGTCCACCTTCATATTGTAGGCTGGAAAACACAGTGGGTTGTATTTTCTATTTCAAGTAGTATTTTCCAACTTGCAATTATACGTAGACAGAACGGTTCTCATGAAACTCTTGTGTTTTTTAGACCTTAAGAATTTCATGAAACTCGCCTAAAACATTTATTACAACTCTTCGGTGGACTAAAATTTGGGTTTAAAAATTGTGATATGATGGTAAATGAAAATGCACTGAACAATTGCAGGTTGGAAAACATAGTGGGGTATGTCAGTAGATGCTTCTAAGAATCTTGCATTGCCTTCTGATGGGCAACAAGATGATTATCTCTTTAAACAAAATCCAATCCCATACAATTCACCTCCTCACCATTCACTTCGGCCAATATGAAGACCACTTGGTTGAAAAGCGTCCCCTTTGCAACATCTGAATTGCTATAAAAACATGCACTAGGAAATACAAATTGAATAGCTGGTTCGATTTCATCTTCATATGCAATAAGAGATAGTGGCAACCTTGCATTTCCATTGCTCAACAATTTGGTTGGTGATTGTTGAGTTGTGGAGGAAATGGTATGGGCTTGGATTTTATTTGAAGGGATAATGGTTACTCTTGTATGTAGATTTCATATTCGAAGTGGGAGTTTTCCTGTCTATTTCGTATCCACTACCGCATTACACAAATTCCATCCACCAACCTCCAATGCAGCTATTTGTGGCATCTTAAACTTTTATCAGTTGTGCAACAACACCTTTGACTTTTGACCTATGAACTGTGCAACAACACCTTTGACATTTGATGTTTATCAGTTGTGCAACAAGACCTTTCACTTTTGACCTATCAGTTGTGCAAAAACACCTTCCATTGTTGTCTTTGTTTTATCAAATTCCTATCTTTTAGATTGCAACTCTCTCTGAACAGCATTAAGCTCCTCTTCTTTTCACTGTGATAGCTTCTTCTTGTGTTTAAATTCCTTTTCTAACTAGTTAATTATAGTGTTCGGTTGTTCTACTCCATTTTGAGCATTTCCAAGTATTGTTTTTGTAGTGTGTTTACGATTAGAGTATGCAGATGTTTTTTTATTGCAAGCTCGTTAGGGAACTTCTCTGCCCTTTCGAATAAGACTTTCATGCCTCCAACCAACTGATTATGTTTTTCTGCACTTAGATCTAGTATTGCCTTTTCCTTATCATCCATTTACAATTGTATTTGTTCCATGGAATTGCTAACTGATAGAATGCTTGCCTTCATTTGTTCAACTCCACTTAGAGCATCATATCTCTATTTCTTTGATTGCACAAATTCATACACAATATAAAACCTTTCGAGTTAATCCACTTCTTCATTGCCATTTTCCCCTTGCACATACTGCACATGCTCCTTCCTCCACTTCTCACGAGAAGGGACAACCTCTTCAGTCAATACATTATCTATCTCGTTTACTTTGGTTTGCTTCTTTTCAAGTGTTTTAGAGAAGATTCATTTTTTTCAATACACACTTTCCGATATGTCCTCGTATTTTTTTTATTATTACCATGTCATACAATTCTCATAACAAATATTTTTCGGATTCTGTTAGGTTTCTTTCAGGCAAAGGGATAGAGTTTTCAATGTATTGAATACTTTGAAATGATAAAGGGACAAACATGTGGTAATGAAGTTTTCATGTATATGGACATTTCAATATAAAAAAACATCAGACATATGTTGTACAAAATATCTTTCATTGAACGTAGTGTGTGAAAATAGTTGATTTGGTTATACAACTGTGAGTGGGTTGCAGTTTTCATAACACCCTGTGTATTCCAATCTGTAGTTTTACAAAACAAGATTCATGTAACTAAGAGCTTCTATTTTCATAAATGTATTGTGATATATACTTGTTTTCTCAACAAGTGGTTGAATCAGTAGTTGGAATTAAATAACATTTTTTTATAGATGCCTGCAACGCTATTTGTTACTAAATTTTTTTCCTTTTTTTTCTTTTTGATAGTACAACTAAAAATGTTGAACTTCAGAATTAACATTGGGCAGGTTCCCCATGACAATCGAGAAGACAATGACAGTTCGTTCAGTATGGGGAGGTTGCGTTGTGCTTTCAAATTCAATTGTCAGATGTTGGAGGATGTGATTTGCAAGGTCGGTAGATTTCCAGAGCCCACCGAACTTGTACTCCCCTATTCAGAGGCCGATGTAGCTTGCAGGTTCCTGTCAAACTCCATAAACCTATTGACAAACCATATTCTAGTTCAAATTCTCTGTGCAAAATATGTTTGGAGCCATGTGGTCAATCATGAACAGCTTGACAAAGCATTGGAAAGATATGATGTTGATCAGGTTCTCGCCCTCATTGGTGGCATCTTCCCATGTTCGTTGCTTCAAACATCCTCGGATATGAGGTGTGTTCAAGAAACATTTAGCAGCAACATAGAGCATCAAGGTGATGGTTTTTTCAACCAAGCAATGTGATTGCATGGTCATGTTGTTGAGCCACACATTGAAGTGGGCATACGGGAGATGTATCTTGCCCTCCGCGCACTACTTGACCACCCCACACCAATTCTAACAAATGATGAAAGGGTTATTGAGTGGCTTGGCGCAGAATGCCCCTGCCGTTCCAATGAGGGCACAAATGTAAACATAGAAAATGCAAAGAGTGAATTTGATTAGGATGTGGAAAGGCTTGTTAAATGAAAAATGGATACTAAAGCTTCGAATTTTATTATGTATTACTCTTTTCAAACACTACAGTTGAATGAATGGTATTTTGTATTGTTGTTTATTAGTGTTTATTACTCTATTTTTTATCATTCTTTATTACTATTTATTACTATTTAATACATGAATACTGTTTTCTAAAACTACATATTGTAAAACACAGGGTGTTGTAAAAAATAACAACCCACACATAGTTGTATAATCAGATCTATTGTTTTGAAACACTACTATTGAATCAAAGATATTTTGTATTACATATGTCTGATGTTCTTCATATTGAAATGCCCATAAACATGAAAACTTCATTACCACATGTTTGTCCTTTTATCATTTCAAAGTATTCAATACATTGAAAACTCTATCCCTTTGGCTGAAAGAAATCCAACACAATCCGAAAAATATTTGTTATGAGAATTGTATGACATGGTAGTAATGAAAAAAATATGAGGAAATATTGGAAAGTGTAGTGAAAAAAAGGAATCTTCTCTAAAAACACTTGAAAAGAAGCAGACCAAAGTAAATAAGATAGATAATGTATTAACTGAAGAGGTTGTTCCTTCTCGTGAGAAGTGGAGGGAAGGAGCATGTGTAGTATGTGCAAGGGGCAAATGGCAATTCAGAAATGGATTAACTCAAAAGGTTTTCTATTGCATATGAATTTGTCCAATCAAAGAAATAGAGACATGATGCTCTAAGTGGAGTTGAACAAATGAAGGTAGGCATTCTATCAGTTAGCAATTCCAGGGAACAAATACAATTGCAAATGGATGATAAAGAAAAGGCAATACCAGATCTAAGTGCAGAAAAACATAATCAGTTGGGTGGAGGCATGAAAGTCTTATCTGAAAAGGTAGAGAAGTTCCCTAACGAGCTTGTGAAAAGAAACATCTGCATTCTCTAATTGTAAACACACTGCAAAAATAATAATTGGAAATGCATAAAGTGGAGTAGAACAACTGAACGCTATAATTAACCAGTTAGAAAAGGAATTAAAACACAAGAAGAGGTTGTCACGGTGAAAAGAAGAGGAGCTTAATGTTGTTCTGAGAGAGCTGCAATCTAAAAGACATGAATTTGATAAAATAAAGATAGCAATGGAAGGTGTTGTTGCACTATTGATAGGTCAAAAGTGAAAGGTCTTGTTGCACAACTGATAAATTTCAAATGTCAAAGGTGTTGTTGCACAATTCATAGGTCAAAATTCAAAGGTGTTGTTGCGCAACTAATAAAAGTTTAAGATGCCACATCAATAGCTACATTGGAGGTTGGTGAAGGAGGGAATTTGTGTACTGCGGTAGTGGATACAGAACAAATAGGAAAGCTCCCACTTTGAATAGGACATCTACATACAGGAGTAACCATTATCCCTTTAAACAAAATCCAAGCCCGTACCATTTCCTCCACAACTCAACAATCACCAGCCAAATTGTTGAGCAATGGAAACGCAAGGCTGCCACTATCTCTTGTTGCATATGAAGATGAAATCGAACCAACTATCCAATTTGTATTTCCTAGTGCATGAGTTTGCAACAATTTAGATGCTGCAAAGGGGACGCTTTTTAGCCAAGTGGTCTTCGTATTGGCCAAAGTAAATGGCGAGGAGGTGAATTGTATGGGCTTGGATTTCGTTTAAAGGGATAATCGTTACTCCTGTATGTAGATGTCCTATTTCAAATGGGAGCTTTCCTATTTGTTCTATATCCGCTACTGCATTAAAGGGTTGTCAAAAACTATGGAGGTGAAGTTGAAAACATTGTTTTGTTATAGTGTGCATAAAAGAAAGCGGTCATTGAACGAGAATTCAGAAGTGAGTCACAACCCAGAGTGTTTTCCATCCTGCAACTATTATGTGCATTTTCTGTTTGAAACGTATGAACAAATATTGAAATAGAATGTTTGTTGAAAGTAAAGGTTGTTATGAATTTCAATACATTGTTTAACAAGAATTGTGAAGTGAGTCACAACCCAGTGTGTTTTCCATCATACAATTGTTATGTGCATTTTGTGTTCGAAACATATAACATATATTGAAATGGAGTGTTTGTTGAAAGTAAGGGTTGTCATAAACTATGGAGGGGAAATTGAAAACATTGTTTTGTTACAGTGTGCATAAAATAAAGCGGTCATTGAACGAGAATTCAAAAGTGAGTCACAACCCAGTGTGTTTTCCATCCTGCAACTATTATGTGCATTTTTTGTTTGAAACGTATGAACAGATATTGAAATGGAATGTTTGTTGAAAGTAAGGGTTGTTATGAACTTCAATACATTGTTTAACAAGAATTTTGAAGTGAGTCACAACCCAGTGTGTTTTCCATCATACAACTATTATGTGCATTTTGTGTTCGAAACATATAACACATATTGAAATGGAGTGTTTTTTGAAAGTAAGGGTTGTCATAAACTATGGAGGTGAAGTTGAAAACATTGTTTTGTTACAATGTGCATAAAAAAAAGTGGTCATTGAACGAGAATTCAAAAGTGAGTCACCACCCAGTGTGTTTTCTATCCTACAACTATTATGTGCATTTTGTGTTCGAAAAGTATGAACATATATTGAAATGGAATGTTTGTTGAAAGTAAGGGTTGTTATGAACTTCAATACATTGTTTAACTTGAATTGTGAAGTGAGTCACAACCCAATGTGTTTTCCATCATACAATTGTTATGTGCATTTTGTGTTCGAAACATATAACACATATTGAAATGGAGTGTTTGCTAAAAGTAAGGGTTGTCATAAACTATGGAGGTGAAGTTGAAAACATTGTTTTGTTACAGTGTGCATAAAAGAAAGCGGTCATTGAATGAGAATTCATAAGTGAGTCACAACCCAGTGTGTTTTCCATCCTGCAACTATTATATGCATTTTTTGTTCGAAATGCATGAATAGATATTGAAATGGAATGTTTGTTGAAAGTAAGCATTCTTAAGAAATATGAAGCTCAACTTCAATACATTGTTTTGTTATAGTCTACACAACATAAAGTGCTAGTTGCATGTGCTTACATTTTTAAGTTTTCCATTAACAATAAGACTTGAGGTGGCATTGCTTACCATTATTTGATGGCATTTGACATTGTTTTCCATGAAATTTTACATGGCAACAAAAAGTGTCATGAAATCTGCAAGAACATAGTCATATTTTTTTTAATTAAGAGGAGTAAATGCTTTTGACCCGGAGCTATGAACCGGTGAGGTCACAAACAGGGGACCTCATCTCTAATATAAATTGTCAAAAACTAAACCCCAAAGGGATTGGAGCCTTGATGACAAGATTAACAATACAACTTAACAATTACACAGTGCCACTATTGGCAAAAGACTGTAGTCTTCAAACATACCAGAGTACTGTAATTCCACACGATAATTGTTCAATAATTACATGATCAAAGATAATGTAATTCCACACCATAATTGTTCAGTAATTACATGATCAAAGACCGAATGGGAAACGAATATTGCCAGCCTCTCTCATCCTCTACTACAGTGCCTTTTATGTGCAATTGAGGAGACAGTTAGATAAAATCTTATAGGCTTCTTTAAGTCCTTTGGCACTAATGGTGGGGTGATTCCACTTGCACGAGGGTTCGGGGAAGCCTCTGCTTGGACCATTTCACTTTCAACACCTTCAGCCTATAAGAAACCCATGAATAAATGACTACGTTCAACAATTAATATATGGATATAAGGAAAAGGCAACATAAGATCTAAGTGCAGAGAAAGAGAATCAATAGAGGGAGAGATGAAAGTCCTATCTGAAAACACAGACAACTTTCATAACACATTTATATGAACCTGTGGAGGAGAAATACAATTGAAAATAGATGAGAAGGAAAAGGCAAAATTAGACAGACCAAGAAACGTCGCTAATAATCAAGGCCCGATTTTTTCACTTCTTACACAAAATTTGAAGGAAAATGAGAAATTGAGCAGGGTAGTGTCAACAATCAATAAAATCATACCTCGATTTAATTAGTGACGTATCTTCACACCTGCCACTTCCTTGTTCATCCTTGCCCTGCAACGCGAAGAATGTTAACGTCACATCAAATTCAACTGCATGCAATGAATTCATTCAAATTATGAAAATACACATTCAAAAGCATATTTCAAAATTACCCTTTCTTCCACTTAATTCCTCTAAACGAACCAGGGACAGTGTGTTTTCCAATATACTGTCAAAATCAGCATATTCATAACAAAAATGAAATTTTGTAAATGAAATCACAAAGACACTCTAAAATCATAGCAAAAAGCAACTACAACGACGCATATTACAACCAACCACAAATGAGAACTTCAAAATGGAAAGTGCATGATCTCCTCCCCAGGCACCCTTTCTTCTTGCTACCCTGTCGAGGCACATATTCCTGTCCCAAATGCACACTAACTTTCTCGCGCCCACCACTTCCTTGTCCATCCTTGCCCTCTAATGCCAGGAATGTAAACGTCACAACAAATTTCAAATACATGCAACTAATTCATTCAAAATATCAAAATACACATTAAAAAGCAGATTTCAATATTACCCTTTCTCCCGCTTTCTTCCACTTTCCCCTTCCAAGTCCGCATCCGTGGTTGCCTGTAATATGTAAAAAAGTTGCAAGTGTTGCGGGACAGTTAAAGTTCCAAAATTTATTGCACAGTCTTCTGTCAGCATGCATATAGTTTTTCAATCATAAGATTTTTTTTTTTAAGGTGGACTTCCTTACATTCTTGGTGCGTAGGAAACAAAAACTTTTGACGAACAAATAACTGACAGGGGACAGTGTGTTTTCCAACACTGCAAATAATGTGAGCATTGTTTTTTTCTTGCAATCAGATGAAGATAGAGAAATGCCATTTTTACTATTACAAATAGCATTTAATACGACTATTCATTGGAAAGTATCCATGATGACAAAAATAGTCGACCTCGAATAATTTAAATGTCAATTTTTTTCTTTCATTTATAAGTAAGCTACCATAAACAATAAGACTTCAGGTGGCATTGCCTACTAGTATATTTCATATTAACATAAATAGAATGCACATTATAAACATATAGCCAAGCGATTATTTTCACAGCCAGCATAACATAACAAAAAGAAGTCATTGAACAAGAATTGAGAAGTGAGTCACAACCATGTGTGTTTTTCATCCTACAACTGTTATGTGCATTTTGTGTTCCAAACATATCAACAGATATTGAAATAGAATGTTTGGTCAAAGTAAGGGTTGTCATAAAATATGAAGATGAACTTCAAAACATTGTTTTGTTACAGTCTACATAACAGAAAGTGCTCATTGAACAATAATTCAGAAGTGAGTCACAACCCTATGTGTTTTCCATCCTACAACTATTATGTGATTTTCTATTCCAAACGTATGACGATATTGAAATGGAATGTTTGCTGAAAGTAAGGGTTGTTGAATACGTTCATACTGTCAATATAATTTTCGGTGGGGGATACATAAAAGTATCCAAAATCAACTAAGGTGTCACCAACCAATTGGGTTCTCACAGTGTAAGTAACCAAAACGTTTTCATTACATTCATACTATCTATGTGTAATTGCAGGTTCAAAAACATTGGGTGTTATGAACCTTGCAACCCAAATCCTATTTTCAAACCCTTTACAAGTAACAACCCAATTGGTTACTCACCCCTCAAGTGAATTTGGGTAGTCTTATATATCCCCAACCTGCAACTCCCTACAGAATGAGAAAACCCAGAACACAGAGTGTTTTCCAAGAACAATACTTGTTACAATCTAAAACGCATGTCTTAATCACATCAACGCCCTTCCCTCTCACAGTGAACAAACAACTTCTCGCACAAGGAAAAAAAAACACCGGCGTAATTCGATGCAAGAGGACACCTTCTCGCTTTCCTCGTTGTAACGTTTCCTCCCGTTTGCCAATTTCATCACTTTTCTCATTCGTCTTGGCGGGCCCTGCACTATGCCATCTCCTCATGTTATGTATGTTTTTATGCATTTTTGTATGTACATAGGTGTGTTTTTTCAGGAGATTAGCTATGTCCATACAGGGTTTTACAACATTGTATGGGTTTAAGGTTTCATAAATCATGCACTCACATCACACTATGTTTTCCAACCCGCAATCATAGAGTTTTCATCATTGCTGGAAAACACTGGATGTTTAAAAAAAGTGCCTTTTATTGCATTCCTATGGTCTAAATAAAAAAAGCTTTTTGAGACAAGTATTCATACTGTTGTGTAAAATTCCAAGTTTCAAAACACTGGTTTTTCAAAATCTGCAACCCACACAATGTTTTAAAACCCTTTACAAGTGACAACCCAATCGGTTACAAACCCCTCACCTCAATTCCATTGGTTTTTCATCTCCCCCATCTGCTCTCCAACCTTTCACTTTCAACTTGTAGAATGAGAAAACCCACAACACAGAGTGTTTTCCAATAACAATACTTCTTACATATTAACCATGACGTTTCCTTCCGTTGTCGGTTCTGTCACTTCTATCATCCATCTCGCAAGCCTTGCACTACCCCATCTCTTCATCTTATGTATGTTACCATGTATGTCATTATGTATGTTTTCATGTGTTTTTGTGTGTACATAGGTACTTTTTGTCTAGGATTCGGAGATAGCTAACTCGTAGACAAAAAGCACCTATATATGTAACATGATATCGTACCCCCCATAGCCCATGCCACACGACGGACAAAAAGCACCTTGACGGACGGCTAGCCGCATGTCGTTAGGTGGTGTCATCGGAAAAAGATGCACGACCAGTGGGAAACGAGAGAAATCTAGACAAAATGCACCTACCATCGCCATTTTTCACATTTGAATTTTTCCACTTTGTTGGGTGGGGAGGGTGGAGGCGCAGGTGAGGAAAATGGAGTTGCAAGCGGCCGAACCAGAGTAATTTATTTTTATTTTTTTATGTACATAGGTGCGTTTTGTCTACTTTTTTGTTGCATGCACAGAGCTAAAAGTCGCCATTTGGAACATTTCATTTTGCAGTTTGGTCGGGAGTGCAGGCGATGCAATGGAGGCCAAACGAGAGAAATGCATTCAACACGCACGACGTCTACCCAACAAGTATGTATATCTGCCATTGTATATGCCATTTTCCCATTTTGTAGGAACTATGAAGCATAATAGTTGAATGGGTTTTTGTGAAGCATTGAATTGCAGTTAAATGGGTTTTGTGAAAAGCATTGAACGACTATTGGTTAAAGAAAAAGGGTTTTCATTGATGGAAAAATAAAATGTTTTTTTGCATGTAGGGTTTTTATATGAAATGCATAGTTGTTTCTATTTATGTAGAATAAAAAAATTGAGCTGGAAATTCTTTGCATTCACCACAGTAAGCATCTCATCTATAAAAATATCATAACTTCTTAATGTGGAATAAATTTTGGAAGTTTAATTAACCTGTACACTTGCAATTCAAGCTATGACAACTAGAATCACCTATATATAGTGGAGAAGCTTCGCGTCTCCTAAAGCATCCTTCTCAATCCACTTGTAGTTGATTTCTTCAATTTTGTTTCCTCAAATATATCAACCACCTAGAAGGAAGACAAGTGTTAGCGATAGATTAAATTGGCAAATTAAAGACATTTGGTGCTACAAAGAATTCTTTTTATTCCAAATTTCACCAATATACAATTTATATGTTGTGCTGAGTGCAAAATGCCAGCTTCCACAGACAATCAACAAACATATTAAAATGTACAATGGGAATTTAATTTCCAATTTAACCTATCGCTAACACTAGTAGTATGTATCAGCAATTATATATGTCATTCTTCCATTTTGCATGAACTGTGAAGCACTAAAGACATAAGTAGAAGGATACCACGTACCACTATTAGATTTTTGTTTATATCCCGTGTCTCTCAATGAACATCTAAATGACATATCGGTATCGTAACCATTGTTCAATGATATTGTAAATTGAACCATTACTTGTACAAACGACTGAAAAAATACAGATCATTGCAAGAACAAGGGTTAACAAGTCATCAAAAGCCTTCCTGATCACCTTGATTGACCAGAAAATAGCAACTAATTTGTTGACAAAACACAGCTATGTACATACAAAAACGAATAAAACCGTACACAAAGCATACATAAAAACATAACATGAAAAGAAGGCAGAATAGGATGTCAATGCAGATAAGAGAATCAGTTGGATGGAGACATGAGACTCCTATGTGAAAAAGGTAGACAAATTTTGTAAACAACTTCTTAAAAACAAAACATCTGCATTCTCTAATCAGAAAGACACTCTCAAAGTTGAGAATAGTATTTGGATTGCAGGTTTCATAACACATACTGTTTTCCAACATGCAAGTATATATAGACAACACGATTCTAATGAAAACCTTAGAGTTTGTAGGCAATAAGAATGTACTAAACTTCATTCACCTTCACAATTTATAGAAACTCTTACTTACAGAAAAAAAATTGAAATTCAATTTCGTTTCGTCATATCATTTAAAAATACATTAATGCATAATATAATTTGCAGGTTGGAAAACACAATGTGGTTTTCCATTTATTCCATTCTGTACATTCAAAGTTACGTGGTTGAGAGCATGGGTAGGAATGTCTTGAAAAGCTTTTGTTAATTAGGTAGTAGGAATGCAATGAAAGACAACATTTTATAAACACCCACTATTTCCCAACAACCATTAAAACTCTGAATGATTGCAGGTTGGAAAACACAATGGGACGTGAGTGCATGATTTATGAAACCTCCAACCCACACAATGTTGTAAAACCCTCTACGGACACAACTAATCTCCTGACAAAACGCAACTATGTACATACAAAAACGCATAAAAACATACATAACATGAAGAGCAGATGTAGTGTGGGACCCGCCAAACAGATGATTGAAGTGATGGAACCAACAGACGGAAGGAAACATCACAATGAGGAAAGTGAGGAGGTGTCACGTCGCATCGAATTACACCGACGTTTTTTTGCCTTGTGCAAGAAGGTATTTGTTCACTGTAGGAGGGAAGAGCGTTCATGTGATTAAGACATTCGTTTTAGATCAAGTAACAAGTACTGTTCTTGGAAAATACTCTATGTTCTGGGATTTCTCATTCTGCAGGTTGAAAGCGAATCGTTGGAGAGCAAGGGGGCGTTGCAGGCGGGGGAGACGACCAACCGAGTTGAGGTGAGGGGTTTCTAACCAACTGTATGTACATAGGTGCATCAGCTCGGTTTTCCTAGTTTTACAACACTGTGTGGGTTGTAGATTTCTGAAAAACTCAATGTTTTCCAATCCCATTACATTCTTACTATCTAATTCACAAAAGGCTCTCAAGACAATCACAAAACATACCAAATTGAGGCGAGGGGTGAGTAACCAATTGGGTTGTTACTTGTAAAGGGTTCTAAAATATTATGTGGGTTGCGGATTTTGAAAAACTAGTGTTTTGCAACCAAGAATTTTACAAAACAATATGAATGCAATTTAGACAATACAAACAATGTGAGTATGAGTTGTCATTTTCAGATATATTTTTTGGCACGGGAATTGGAGGCAAAATGACGTGTGTTTTCAGTTTGGAGAAAGAAGGGGGAAAACACTCTGCGTTTCATGTCTGCACATTGAAAGTTGAAGGTTGGAGTGCACATGTAGGAGTTGGAGGAGAAAACCAATGTTTTGAAACCTAGAATTTAACAAAACAGTAACAATGTAATTTAAAGACAATACAAATGTAATGAAAGGCACCTTATAACAAGACTTACGCAAAATAAAAATTGCATTTCTATTTCTTAATATGATCTATACATGCACAGTATGATTGTAGGTTGGAAAACATAGTGGGAGGTGAGGTGACAACATGATTTACAAAACCTCCAACACACAAAATGTTGTTAAACCTTGTACACACTGAAGCCAAATACCTTATTGGTTGTCTAGAAAACGGTGCCTATCACCACACTCCTACAGTCTAAATGACACAAAGCTTTTCAATACATACATACTGTTTTGGAAAATCCTAGGATACAAAACACTGTGTTTTACAAAACCTGCAATCCACTCAAGCAGATATACATACCTGCTAGCTTCGAACACCTGCAACTCCTTCCTGTTGCTCTCCACCAAAACGTCGTTATACAAAATGGGACCTCATCTAGGCTTTTTGATATTTGCAAATAATGGTTTTGAATGCCACGTTTTTTGGGTTTTAAAAAACCCGCCAGCGCTGACATGTTTTCCTGGCAATAGGACAGGCAACGACACACGGAGTTAATGTCCAACCATCAAGTTTTTCCATCGGTGTTATTTGTCCGTCTGGCCACCTTTTACGTTGGGGCCATTTTGTCCACCACGGGGTATGGGGGAAGGGGGGTACGATATCATGCTACATACATAGGCAGCCTGCAACTCCATTTTCCTCCCACACGTCCTCCCTCCCCACCCACCAAATTGGAAAATGAAATGTTGCAAATGGCGACTTTTAGCTCTGCGCACGCAACAAAAATGTAGACAAAAGGCACCTGTGTACAAAGAAAAACGATTTTTTTTAAATCTAGTTCGGCCATTTTCCTCGCCTGCACCTCCTCCCTCCCCACCCAACAAAGTGGAAAAATGCAAATGTGGAAAATGGCGATGGTAGGTGTGTTTTGTCTAGCTTTTTCTCGTTTCCCGCCGGTCACGCATCCTTTTCCAGCAAAGCCACCTAACGGCACGCGGCTAGCCATCCGTCAAGGTGCTTTTTGTCCACTGTGTGGCATGGGATATGGGAGCTACAATATCATGTTACATACATACGTGCTTTTTGTCTTGGAGTTAGCTTTTTCCATACTAGAGAGTATATACTAGTATTAAAGGCCGATTCATATAATTATTATCTGTCTGGCGGGCCCCGCACTGCGCCATCTCTTCATGTTATGTATGTTACCATGTATGTCGTTATGTATGTTTTCATGCGTTTTTGTATGCACATAGATCACTTTTGTCTAGGAGTTAATCAACTTCTAATATATTAGAGGGAACAACTAATAGGAAACAGTGTGTTTTCCAACACTGCAAATAATGCGAGCATTTTATTTAAACACAACAATGGAAGGTGTGATTTTGAAGACATTCATACTGTTTTGTAACATTCCATGTTGCAAAACCGTAGGTGTTAAAAATCAAGATAGTGTGTTTTCCAACACTGCAAATAATGCAGACATTTTATTTAAACACAACAATGGAAGGTGTCATTTTGAAGACATTCATACTGTTTTGTAACATTCAATATTGCAAAACCGTACATGTTAAGAAGCAAGCAACCCACCGTGAGACAACCCTTTACATTTAAACAAGGAGATTCAAATAACTCAAAACCAACATTGTGTTTTCCAAATTGCAATTATTTTGTGCACTTTTTCTTTTCAATCATGCGAAATTCAAACACAACAATGGAAGGTGTGATTTTGAAGACATTCATACTATTTTGTAACATTCCATGTCGCAAAACCATAGGTGTTAAGAAACAAGAAACCCACTATGAGACAACCCTTTACATTTACACTAAGAGGAGACAAAGTGTTTTCCAACACTACAAATAATGCAAGCATTTTATTTGTTCCAATCAGATGAAAAAAGTGAAATGCCATATTTACGTCACCAAAGAATTCTTCTAAAAGATCAAGGTGAACTTCACTACATTTTTGGAGTGTAAAAAACCAACACTTTTCATGAGCGAATAATTGAGAAGAGACAGTGTGATTTCTACCACTGCAAACAATGTGAGCATTTTATTTCTATTTATTTTTTCTCTTCTGATAGGTACAGTCAAAATGGCATTTCACCTTCCTCATCTGATTCGACCAAATAAAATAATACTCACATTATTTGCAATCTTGAAAAACACACTGTCTCCATATAAGGTGTTAAGAAAGAAGCAACCCATATAGTGTTGTAAAAACCTCTACAACTGAGAGGAGACAGTTTGTTTTCCAACTGTGCAAATAATGCGAGCAATTTATTTGTTCCAATCAAGAGAAAGCTAACTCGTAGACAAAAAACACCTACGTATGTAACATGAGATCAAAACAACATTTCACTTTTCTCATCTGATTCAACCAAATAAATGCTCACATTATTTGCAATGTTGGAAAACACACTATCTCCATATAAGTTGTTAAGAAACAAGCAACCCATATAGTGTTGTAAAATTCTCTAGAACTAAGAGCACACAGTGTGTTTTCCAACTCTGCAAATAATGCGAGCAATTTATTTGTTCCAATCAGATAAAGAGAGTGAAATGACATTTGAACTATAGCAAAGAGTTGTTCAAAAATTTGAAAGTGGACTTCATTACATTCTTGGAGCATAACGAAATAAAACTCTTCATATCAAACTAACTGAAATGCGACAGTGTGTTTTCCAACACTACAAACAATCTATAACACTATGCGTTGTAGGTTTCATTATATCTACTGCTTTCCAATTTCATTACATTCTTACTATCTAATTCACAAAAGCTTCTCAAAAAAATCACAAAACATACCAAATTGAGGTAAGGTGTGAGTAACCAACTGGGTTGTTACTTCTAAAGGATTTTAGAATAGTAGGGGTTTTAGGAGACAATGTGTTTTCCAAAACGACAGTGTAAAAAATGGTGGCAAAAATAGGATCTCGTCTGGGCTTTTTCCTATTTGCAAATTATGATTTCCAATGCCATTTTGTGGGGTTATGGTTTATGTGATTTTCTGTTGAGGTTTTTTTAATTTTTGTTTCCTCTCGTCTATTGGTTTGAAATTTTGCACTGTCGAATGAAATAGCTAACAACCCATTGTGGAAATATGAGTCAAATAAGTGAATAACATTTACATAAAGCATAAATCATGCAGAATATATCAGGAGGTTGGAAAACGCAACGTGGGTTCTGCAATGAAATGGTATATTGTGAAAACGATATAAAGCCCAGAACGTTGCTATTGTTCGCATTCTTATTTTGAACGTTGCAGGGTTTTCGTTGGAGAAAGGGGTATTTATTTGAAATGCAAGGCTGTTAATGTTCTTTTGTGTCCAGGATTTTTTAATTTTTGTTTCCTTTCCTCCCGTATGCGGGTTTTCGAATTTTGCCATTGCCGAATGAAATAAACGACAACCCATTGTGGGAATATGAGAGAAATTACTGAATAACATTTATAGAAAGCAGAAACCATGCAGAATATATTACGAGGTTGGAAAATGCAACCTAGGTTCTGCAGTAAAATGATATATTTTGAAAACCACATAAAGCCCAGAATGGCACCATCAAGGAAAACTCTTTTTCTTTTACCAATAGTCGTTCAATGCTTTTCACAAAACCCATTTAACCGTTGTTCGTACTTCACAGTTCCTACAGAATGGCAAAATAGCACACATAATGGCAGATATACATACCTGTTGGGTAGCTGTTGTGCGTGTTGAATGTCTTTCTCTTGTTCGACCTCCATTGTGTCCCCTGCGCTCCCGACCAAACTGCAAAATGAAATGTTCCAAATGGCGACTTTTAGCTCTGCATATGCAACAAAAATGTAGACAAAAGGCACCTATGTATAGAGAAAAACGAAAATTTTTTTACTCTGGTTCGGCCATTTTCCTTGCCTACACCTGCTTCCTCCCTCCCCACCCAGCAAAGTGGAAAAATGCAAATGTGGAAAATGGCGGATGGTAGATATGTTTTGTCTAGCTTTTTCTTGTTTCTCGTCGGTCACGCGTCCTTTTACAGCGATGCCACCTAACAGCACGCGGCTAGCCATCCGTCAAAATATTTTCTGTCCACCGCATGACATGGAATATGGGGAATACGATATCATGTTACATACATAGGTCACTTTTGTGTAGGAGTTAGCTTTTTCTTACACGTAGCTGCATGAACCTGCGCTGGCAACATTTGATATCTTTTTGCATTCAAGCAAACATTCCTTTTTTCTTGGGGTTGCATGTTGTGTTTTTCCCTTTCTTATGCAGGTTATTTGTGGGAGAGGCTCCTGTACGCAGAGCTCATTGTGGCTAATCAAGCGAAATAATTGCTGTAGCATTTGCTCATGTACATGGTCTATCCTCTGGCCTTCATCTTCTTATCCCTCTCCTCCTCGTCTGGTTTCTCCATTGTGATTGGCCATCCCTTGAGTCTGATGCACATCGGAAGAGGGCTGAGCAGTTGCAATAGCTTCTATAAAGCCATTTCCACACTCAGAGCACAGAAGTTCCATGTTATCCTGGCAACCCTCAGCCACAGAGGTCAAAACCTCTTTGCTACACATGTGGCACCAATAGCAAGCATTAACATTAACCCCTTCCCTCACAGGAAATGCAAAAGAATCCTCCCGTCTTTCGAGCACATCCATGACGCAATCCTGCAAAAACATATAACTTATTTGATGTAATTTAGATATCAATGCCCACCAATGGCCCAGAATGGAACTAACAAAACCGAAAAACAATATGTCCAATACATAATGAGAATGCATACCGCTTCTTCAATTAAATGATACATAACTGGAATAAATTAAATCATACAGCAATGAATTGAAATGTGCCCTAAACTCAAAGCTACGTCAAACAATCACTTTCCTAACTTTTGAGGTGGAGAAGCAATAAAGCAGTCCATACTGATTTTTTTTAAGCCTCTGAGAAGAACATGATCTTGACTCTCACTAATCTTGTATCACATTTTCACGCAGAATAACAGAACTTAACACAGTTCTTCTGATATCTTACATCTGAGTTGGATAATTTAAAACAGTTGCATAGATACATATTTATAGTTTCACAATGGCGGTTCCATGACATTAATCCCTTAGTAAACAAGGCGGTGCTATTAAGATAAGGGGAAGATGGGAAATATTGCAGCGATTAGACTAGATTGCAGTCAATCTAGATAAGGATGAGACATAATCAAATCATAGTTCAGATCATAGGTCTACATCAATTGGCAGCACACCAAATCTGTTTGCTAAGTCGGTGCGGGAGAAATTGCGAGTGAAAATCTGTTTTCAGATGTGAGGCGGAGTCTTTTTCAACTGCTCGGAATTATTTTTCAGGTGTCTTTTTCAGGCGTGAGACCCACCGAATTCCGGTGGGCTGTGCCCACAATATATAGCCTATCGGCTAACTAATAATTTGGAGCGTGGATGAATGCTTTCCACTAAGCTATCCCCGTTAGTCAAATTTGACAATGATTGGCTTTTTGTTGGAGCAATAGGACGTGGATTGCAAAGTCTGTTTTTCTTTCATTATTATTAAATATCAGATTTTGCTTGTCCAATTGTATCTGTATATATTTACTCTGTGATTACCTCCCTTTTCACATATGGTGGAAATATACCTGCTCTTACTTTGTCGATATGCATGCTTGGATTCTTGTTACTTATGAACTACCACTGCAATTCAGGACACTTAGAACAACACCCTTCCTGTTGACTTAAACGGCGTTTGGAGATATGTTTGCATCTTTGAATTGTTTTGCTACAATGTTCAGAAGGGACAAACAATCCCAAAATAGCGTTGGGAAAAGTGGACAAGGTATGAACTTTTTTGAATTTTCATTTGCATGTTTTTATTTCTCTTGAGCGAAGTTAAATTGGAGTTTTTTGTTGTTGTATTGGTCTAGACTGTTACTTTTATAATGCAGTCATAGTACATACTAATATTTCGCGTTCAAGAAGATTTCTCTATCATTCAGGGTGTTCACATTTTCTCCTATAAGGAACTCAAATTGGCAACAAGGAATTTTCACCCAGACAACAAGATAGGTGCTGGGGGATTTGGAACTGTGTACAAGGTATATTAAAACCTAGAATTTTATCTAACATTGTTCCCTGCTAAGGATATACCTAATTTGTGCAAATAGATGTTTGAATTTACAGACAGATAGCTTATCGATTTTTGTATTCTGTTGTGGTGTAAGAGGAAATGTAAATTGATTTGTATGTAACTTTAAGGGCTTACAAATCCAAGAATATTCAATTGATCTTAGTTCTCGGACTTGTTTTACTGATGTTTGCCAAGGCTACACGGGTGCACGGGTGCAGTAGCATGCAACGATGCACGGTGTGAATATGTAGCAGTAGGTATGAAATTCCAAAACTTGGCTATGCGAGTGCCGACCATAACAATTTTGGTAGGCAGGGTAACCTTAAAACTGAGAAGATGAAACTCAAAAGTTGAATCTTGTACCATAAGATCATCATGGTTCATGCTAAAGTTTAAATTACATACTATCATATCATTTTAATAAATCATAAGTTTTAATGCATCACTAAACATGACCCAATTATAAAATAAACGTAACTTCCAAATGTTAAGAACCATTATTTATTACATATAAATCAAATTTACAAATCATGTAGCTGTCATAAGAAATCGGGCCTTGACAAAAATATAGTAAAGGCAAGTCAATCTCTTTTTGCTGGTTGAGTTTCTTTGTTGCTGGAAGTTGAGGCCTTCCAGCTTTGTTTGTCAGATATTTGCAAAAAATTGTTGTTTGTTGTAAACAATATAGAGAGAAGACTGGCCGTAGACAATAAGAGATAAGTTGGTTGGATAAAATATCATAGATATTAGATAAATTTTAGGTTGTGATTTAACATTCTAATGTTTTTTTTTGTGTGATTGTATTTTTGAAAGGGTTCAAACTTTTTTATAAAGAAAAGATCGAATATAGTAACTAACTGCCATGAAACAACTACAAGTAATGACAGTCCAGTAAACTAACAGCTACTAACAACACTAGCAACAGAAATACAACATGCAGCAACAAACTCGCTACAAACTGCACAACAAAAGATTAATCGGGCAACTTAAACACAGAGAGCTCTAGAGAGCCCTAGAAACTAGTAGCAGTTCTAATTACTGAATTGTTGAAGCAAACATCCTTCTTTTTTAGCTATTGCACTTAAGAAAACCTTTTTGGTTTTCGTATTTTTATTCTATTTTTCAATGGAATGCTTGCTCTAATTAGGATAGATAATACCCAATGCACTGGGCTGCCGCTGGCACATCTAGGATACAGAAAAGGGTGTGCTTTTCACCCACACCTAGTCACCCAATACAAATGTGTTTTGGGTGTGAACCACTTTTGGCTAGGTATGTATAACTAGATAACCTTTGTTTCCGGTAATTGTAGGTCAGAAATTTTCTGAAAGACCTTTAGTTTGCGATCATAACTACGCTCTCAGGTCTTTGTGGTAGATATATATTATTGTATATGTTGTTTGTCCCCTTCACGTTTCTGATACCAACAAGCATATGCCCTTATTTGTTTTCGAGCAAGATAGACTTGTAGGACTTAGTTGAGAGACATTTTGCACCTTTCATAAGAAGTATGATATGGAATATGCACTTGAGGTAGACTCAATTTTGTTAGGTTATATGTATTGTGCATAAAATTCTCAGCTTTAAACTTTTCTTTGGATTCTCATCGAGTAGTGCTAGTCATATGGATGGAGAAAGACAGGAATTGTACAGCTTCTAAATAAAACTTTTTAAATGGAGAATAATAGCCTTTTTACCATTAAGAGAACAAGAGCCTATATATTATTGAGAAATCCAACTCAACGTTTCAAATTAGTATTTATCATTTTGCTCCCACATGAAACCATAATAGTATTGATTAATTACCTCATGCAAGCATTCCCTTCCTCTGATTTGCAACCTATTAAAATTACTATCTCACTACATAATTGGAATTAAGCGCAACGGATAGGGAAAAAGGTATTAGCAAGAAGGCATGGAGCATAGATAATTAAATATTCCAATCTAAACGAAAAATAGATCTTCCAACCTAAAAGAAAAATATTTTCAACTTAAAAGAAAAATACAGACAACAATGTTTCTATTATAAAAGAAAAATATTTACAAATCACAAAAAACCCCTCTTATCTAACCCACAAGTGTTGCTATTTACAGCCCAAAAAAGGCATCAGCAAATAACACTTATATTTTCACTCTAATTCTAAAATAGCATGTAAATAACTGTTTCCCTAAAGGCTAAGTACTTAAAAAGAACTATTAAAATTAGTAAAATAAACTTTTAAATAACCTACTATTGTAATTACGAATCAACAAACAACACTCACAATAAATTTTCCTACAACTTAAGCACAAAATTGGCAGAAGCTGATGGATCTGCATTAAAGGCACTCGACATCAGCCTCCCCATCTTTTAGAAATTTAGAATCTCTTGGTTCAAATAACTCAAAAATGTGACTGCCATGGCCTACCTATCAACCAATATTAGGTACTTCTGAAATTTTCACATAATTTCTTGCTTTGCTTCCAGCTACTTGTTTGACCATAAATTGTCCTCCTCTGCCAATTTGATTTTTTTCTATTTTCTCACCTTCTTATGGGCTTAGACCCACCTCTAGTAGTCCTCCAATAAAATCCATTATGGCTCTTCTCATTGCTTGCCCAACTTTCTGTTGTGCTTGCATATAAACAATTATAAAATATCAATTTAAAGGAATAGAAGATTTCCATAGGTGCTTCCTCATCTACATTATGCTATTTAGGCATGTTTTCCAATTCTTATGTGTGGCTTGTATATTTTCCATGGCTTCTTGCCCTATAACAAACTATCAAGAGTCAATTTTCCTCTTCATTTATTTTTGCTGCCATATCCACCTTTGGCATGCTCATAGTATCATGCCCTTCACATTCATTCTTCACAGTGTCATCCTCCTTTATGAAGACTTCTTCTTCTTCTTCTCCCTCATCAAATATGGGGCCTCTAGAGATCTCTATCTCTGTTGTTGCTTCATCTTTAATGTGGACAACTTCAACAGCTGCAACATCTTGGGACAATTCTAGTGATAGGCTACATTCCTCTTCATTACAATCTCCTAAATCTTCTCCTCCTCTAGGATAATCATCAATACTTTCCCCACAATTCAATGTCTTCATTCCATTCATCGTCTTCATCTTCACCCCATTCATCTATTTTCTCTCTCTCAAACTCTTTGAGGAGCACATTTAAGAGTCTTCTATCCACTATTATTTTTATCAACTCCTCAACGTGGTTAAAATTTCCCTATTATAACAATTCTATCATGTGGCCAAATCCTAAATTCTATGGCTTTCCTCTCTAAAAATGGCTCTTTCTCACAAGGTGAGTATTTATTTCCACCAAATGTTTTCACTTTCTCACATCCCCTGAATGCATTTGCTTCAACTTTCTTTTACTTTGCTTTCCCATTTCCGTTTGCCTCATCTTGCTCCAACATCCACCATGATTCCTCCAACTCAAACTCCAATTTTTACAATTTCCTTTGCTTGTCTTTTCTTTGCTTCTGCCTGATCCTTTGTCTTTTTTCCTCTTTCAATTTAGATATGCTTTTTTCACATCTTGAAACACCAACACCTCTGCATCTATAACCATAGTCATAACTCTCCTCTAAATTATTTAAAACTCTTCTCAATAAGAGCTAAGGCTGTCCCATGAATCATTTTCTCCCAACGTACCAAATTGATGAACCACTCCTTGCATTTGATCTACAACTTGTTAAACTCATAGTTGAAAAACTCGGACTCGGCAAAAACTTGGCAGACCCAAAAGTTGTGACTCGGCAAAGACTCGGCAAAAAACTCAACAACTTAAAAAATTGCTTGAATTTCTTTAAAAACATTGTTTTGTTTTTGCTGCAAAATTCAAAAACAAAATATATCTGATGAGTACAAAAGTGTTTTCTATTAAATTTGATTCATTTGAATACAAATTGAGTACAAAATCGCATCATCATGCAAAACCCTGATACAATAGTTACCTAGCAACTATTATGAATTTATGATGATTGTCTTTGAAAATCATCATCATAATTCATAAATTGCATATTACAACATTTGACATCTTCCTCTATCCTAGTCTAGTGAAAACTTAGGGAGAGGTTCTAAACTTTGCAAACCGTTGTAGTCTAGTGAAAACTTGGGGTGAAGTTCTAATCAATGATATTATGATAGTGATAAAGATAATTGTCTAAGTTGTCGATTCCAATCTCCACTCCCAAATCCCCTCATTGTAATCAAATTTCTTATATGAGAAGAGATCCAAATAACTAGTGGGGGTCTAGGAGTGGAGATCTCAATGGGGTTGAGGGATGGTGCCCCTTGTGGGGGTTTGGGAGCAACGCCCCCAACGGGGTTGAGTGGCAGTGCCCCTCATGGGGGTCTAGGGGCAACGCGGGTTTGGGGGCAACGCCCCTAGCAGGGTTGAGGGGTAGCGCCCCTGGCACATTCCTTGTTGCGATATAGGGCAGGGTCAAGGGGCAGCACCCCCGTCACCAAGCCCAAATGAAGGCCTTTGAAACCACATAAAACTTCTTGTCGCACACCATTTCACAATTTTATCACTTAAGGGAGAAATTAGGTATTTGACACTTTTTTATGAAAAATATTTGCTCTCCAAGTGCTATGTGAGCAAGTGTGAGGTGTGTTCATGATTATAGGGCAAAATTGTGAGCTTTTTTACTATTTTTTAATTTTATTTTTTTGTGTTTTGTATTTTTTATGTATTTGGCGAGTTTTTTTGTCAAACTCACCGAGTTTTTGGCAAGTTTCTTTGGTGAGTAAACATTGGGAAAACTTGCCAGCCATTTGGCTCAGCGAGTATTCGGTGACTCACTGAGTTTTCCATCTATGGTTAAACTCACAATAGAATTAGAATTAGCAGACACAAAAGAATATATCAGCAAGAAGCATAGATAATTAAACCATTTTTATAGAAAATAAAAGTATTTACAAATCTCAAAAAGCACCTCTTATCTAACTAACAAGTGTTGTTATTTATAGCCACAAGTAACACTCCTATTTTGTCTCTAACTCTAAAAATAGAATGTAGATAACAGTTGTTTCCCTAAAGGCTGAGCAGTTACAAATAACTGCTAAAATTAGTAAAAGCAAACTCCTAAATAATCTACTGCAGCAGTTATGAATCCCCAAACGACATTCACAATAAATTTTCCTAACAACCTGAGCACAAAATTGACAGAAGTGGAAGGGACTGCATTAAAGGCGCTCCACATCATTCACGGTAGATCCACATTTCCAACCTATTTAATAACACTACTGATGAGCATACATTTGTTACTTTGTATATACACATATATACTTCTTTCAGAGACTGTGTTACATTGCAGAGATGAACAAGGAATTCTTGCAGGAAATAGTATTTTCCTTTAGCGGTTTCATTTATTTCACTGACACTTCCCTTGAATTGCAGGGAGTCTTGAAGGATGGTACACAGGTTGCAGTAAAGCAGCTTTCTGCGGACTCAAGACAAGGTGTCCGTGAGTTTTTAACTGAGATAGCTACAATCTCTGCAATCAAACATGAAAATCTTGTCGTGCTACATGGGTGTTGCATAGAAGAAGATAATCGAATTTTAGTGTATGGATACCTGGAGAATAATAGCATTACACACGCTTTATTTGGTAACTATGATGTTGAGAAATAATGTTTATAATTTCCTTACTTTAAGCAGACGATAAACTATTATGAGTATGTGAAAATAGATCAAATTAAAAAAATGGTATGCAGGATCTGGCTATGTTTCTCTGGGTGTTCATTGGAGAGAGATTAAAAATGTATTTTTAAAGTTAAGAAAGAAAATAACAATCTTATTTGCCAATGTAAGGAAGATCTCTGTGAATATGACATTGGTTGCAACATATCAGGTTCCAGTAATGGTGCAATAAACCTGGATTGGCAAACAAGGTCCAAAATCTGCATTGGAACTGCATGCGGTTTAGTATATCTTCATGAGGAACTTACACCTTATATTGTACACCGAGATATCAAAGCTAGCAACATTCTCCTTGACAGGGATCTCAATCCTAAGATTGCAGATTTTGGTCTGGCTAAACTTTTCCCAGATAACATTACACATATCAGCACACGAGTTGCTGGAACAATGTAAGTCTTCTTTAGAATTTTAGTCTTACAGAGAAATGAAGCCTCAGAAATAATATCTTGGCTGTACATGAATGGGCTTGTCTTTCTTCATTAATTATTGCAATTATAATAAAGATGCCACAAAATAGTGCCAATTAGTGCATTTAGTAGAACTCAAAATAAAGTTTATAATTATTATTCTACCCTACTTTAATTTTATCATAAATTATAAATATGAGATGCTAAATCAGCTACAGAATAAATGCCATATAGGGAGGAGCTTAGCTTTTAAATATAGTTATGCAAAATCCATGAAAGAAAAGTAATTCTATCAATGTCATTGACCAAGTGTTAAGACCAACGATTATTTTGAATTTTGTGGTTGTCTCCTGGTTAGTGGTTATCTGGCTCCAGAATATGGCTTGCGTGGGCATTTAACAAAAAAGGCAGATGTCTATAGCTTCGGGGTACTTGTACTTGAAATTATCAGTGGCAGACGCAATATGGACACAAGCCTATCAGCTGAAGAGCAAATCCTGTTGGAAATGGTAACAAAAAGAAGTCTTCCATTATGTGATTCCTTGCTACTTTTGAATTTTAGCATCTAAAATTTCTTTTTAAGATTATATTTGATGTGGGATCCAAAAATATGAGATGTTATGTTGTGATGCCTGGAGACCTGATTAAGAAAAAAATAGTGCACACTTCGTATTAGAAATTTAGAAGGGAACGTTCTATTTGCTTTTAAATAGGATCTAATCCAGTGTCAATAGACAGTCTACAAAAGGAGTTGATTGACAAATATGACCTTTTGAAATATACAGTTTCATACCATAAGACCACATTTTATTGCAATTATGTTTCTCAAACAGCTTGTATTGTCTCTGTATGCTTCCAAATTTTGCAACCGTTTTTGTATTTAATAAATTTGCACAGATTTAAAATCAAGGTTGAAGTTCAAATCTTGTGGTCATTTATATGTTAGGGATTGAGTTAGTCATGCTCTCGAGCATAAACAAAACCAACAAAAGACAAACAAATAATGGCAGCATGAATTGATGATTTTGACACAACAACTTCTTGTGAGCGAAAAGGTTGGGAAGTGTGTGATAATACATCTTTTGTTTTCTGCACCATCACTTAGGGAAGGGCTCCCATATGAAGCTAAACATTGTCTTAGTCAAAAACCTAAGTTAACTCAACTTGACCATGCTTCTTGCTTGTGGCCAAGGATACGATCCAAGTATATTGCAGCATTTACCTTAGAGGCCAAGTTCAAGATGGGTCAAAGTTTCCTTGGAATTGACTGTCGCAAAGCCTTTGTTGTTTCCCATCATCACTCCTCTATGGTCCAATGATTGCATCAATCAACTTAAGTTTCTATAGAATATTATGTAGAGTAGTACATCCTAGTTATGGAGAAATTATAGTTTTAAAACTCCATGATACTTGCCCAGTTTGTGAGCTAGATTTTCTTGGTGAATTTCAAGTGAGTACTGTTAGAGAATATAATTCATAAATGAATTATACTTGTGAAAGTGTCATCAGATATGGTAGAGAGTCCCAGTTCGTTGTCCTTTGCCTCTCAATTACTTGTCAAACAACTCCAGTTAGCTGTATATCAGTTATAGTTCGCTGTCAGCAGTTTCATTGTGCTGTCAAACTCTTTACCAGTTTGATAGGAAGACCATTGAGTTTACTAGATCTATAAATATGTAAATGCGTTAATCAATAAAGAGTACAGTGTGATTTTGTTGTTTTGTTCACTATTTTTTAAAACTCTGATAAGTACTCAATTACATTATGAATTATAATGTATTGTTTTTGTTTTATGTTGTTAGTCAGTTTGTTCTATGTAGATTATGAGTCCATCAAAATTCAATTATTCATTAAGGGGAAGTGTTAGAGAATATAATTCATAATTGAATTATACTTGTGTACATGTCATTAGATATGGTAGAGAGTCCCAGTTCGTTGTCCTTTGTCTCTCAATTACTTTTCAAACAACTCCAGTTAGTTGTACATCAGTTAGAGTTCGCTGTCAGCAGTTTCATTGTGCTGTCAAACTCTTTACCAGTTTGATAGGAAGACCATTGAGTTTGATAGATCTATAAATATGTAAATGCATTAATCAATAAAGAGTAGTGTGATTTTGTTGTTTTGTTCACTATTTTTAAAAACTCTGATAAGTACTCACCAAGTTTTCTGAATTTTTTAGTGAGTACCTGCTAGAAACCTGCCATATAGCAGATTTTTTATTTTCTTTTACTTTTTCTCAATTTCTTTTACAAATAATTTTAATTTTTTTTCCTTGCCATGGATTTGAATGATTTTTCAAAAATTTCCCTAGCTACGGATTTTTGAATGATATGAATTTTTCTAAATTCATTTTTTATGCTTTTTATCAGTATTTTGTATGTTGTTTAAATATATTTTATGACATATTTTAAATTTGTTCAGATTTTGCTAAGTTTTGTTGATTTTTATGGCAAGTTCCATGTTTGAGTCAAAATTTCAGGCTGTTGAGTTTTTGCTAAGTCCAGGTTTTAAAACTATGGCAGAATGAGTAAGGTTCCTTTCATAAAACTTGGCAAGGACTAGTGGTAAGAAAATTGAGTGAACTTATACAAAACCTACCCCAAAAGTTGTAGTCGATGGAAGGTGTTTGGTTCACCACAATGGATGTTGTAAAGCTTGAACAATTAAGCCAAATTGAGTATTAATTCAGTAGAGATATTTCCACTCACTATATGCTGCACATAAAGTATCTAAAAAGATAACTACTTGAGGAGGATGACTAAGAAAATTTGCTAATTTTTTTATGATGCCCCTTGTATTTTTATCACCAAATGAAATTGTTGAATGTAAGATGCTCACTTCAAAAATTAATGTTGAATCTTAGATTGAGAGCTCAAAAAACAAAGGAGTTGGTGTTCGATATTCCAAATTACCTCCTTAACATGAGTATAATGACACCATTCTTGATTGCTTGGATCAAAGCATAACATTCTTTGTCATATGTCATGCAATTGAGCTTGGCTTGTGACAATGCTCCATAGTAATACACCACTAAATATTGTCCTTACTTAAGTATTGCGCTTATTTCAAATCTGGAAGCATCAATTTCAATTTCAAATGCTTGTTGCAAATCATGAGAGCAAGCAATAGAGTAGAGAAAAGAGCCTCTTCAAATGACAAAACACTTGAGTGGCCCATGTACTCCAATTAAGATCCATTTTGTTGGTGATTTGAGTTGTAGTTCCCAAATCCTTAAGGCTAAATCTTCTCCCAAGTGCCAAGGGTGTCAAACTTGGGAAGAAAACCACCAAACCTGTATTTGGGTTGGGCAACTGAGGATCAATTGTTGAGGTGGGTAGGACCTCCTTCACTTCTAGTTTTGTTAGACCAAGGATGGTTTCTCTAGGGTGCTGCAATGGATGTCACCACAAAGATTAAACACTCAATCTAACAAAAACCATACCCGCTACATAGTGCACCCCTATTTCAGTTGTCACTTCGTGCCTATATGCTGGTCTAAGGAACTCAAGTTTAAGCACCTTATTAAAATAGATAATTTGCCATATGAGATGTCTAAAATATGACATTTGATAATCCATATTGCCATTGTACATATTTAGACATGGTAGTGAAAACATACTAATCAAATTAAACTATAAAGATATTTAAATTAATTTGTTGTAGATGTGCTAGGATAAAGGGAGAGGAAGCCAATAGCAAACTGGTGCCTATATTCAATTGGGCGATAGAGTCAATGGATTCATACAAAAACGCACAATCGCAACCAATGGTGACACCTTAAATAATATGTCAAAAAAGACTATATTCTTCAAAATGTACATGGAAACTAGGTTCTATACATACATTCTGGGAAATAACAAATGTTTGTAGAATATTAGATAAGTCTACTTAGTAATCTGCAAGCATACTTGAACATTTATTTTATTGTTCTAAAATGATACCTCACAAAAGCTTAATGAGGATTTTACAATCTTTTGGCTGACTAACAAATCAGCAGCACATCTAGAAATAATATGTTACATTCACAAAAACACTTAATCAAGGTTGATTCTTCCTATAATCACTCATTCTTCAAAGATTACAAGTGTTATTACAAATTTGTGATGAACCTAGATTATTAAAATGTTGAAATCATGATACCCAAAACTGAAAATCAAACCCTATGGCTTTCTATGAATATCTTTGTTTTGTTAGTTCTACAACTAGTGCATCAAAAAAAAATATTAAGCTCATAAAAAATATTAGAATATGCATCAACGACAGATTTGATTTCTTTGGGAGGAGTCTTATTAGCATTATTTACCTTGGCTTCCCAAATGACGCAAAGAGTGGAAACTTATGCAAATTAACCTGTTTAAATTACTGGCCTACTAGAAGTGAAGGACTAATAGAGGAAGAAATGCTTCTATACTCTTTACCATCCTTGTATACTTGATAGCTCTTTTGGAAGTAATCAAATACTGCCTTGTAGTCATATTTAGAAGGTGTTTCAAGCGCCAAATTGCAGCAATTCAATGGGGTGACATCACAATCAATTGTACCTAGAATGGCTTAATGTAAAATTTGATGGAACTCTTGTGAGACACAATTATAAGTATGGAATGTCCCTCTTTTACCCACCCAAGTTGTATGAGTGGGGTGTGGATGGGCTGAAATTGACAACTGAAGATCATCTACCAACTTATGTTAAATCAAGTTCTTTTTTGGCTGCCATTGTTAAGGATAAACTCTACGAATCTATTCTTGATTTGAGAATTATAAGTGAATAGAAATTCACTAGTGGTCACAAAATAGTCATTGACTATGAGAATGAGCTAAGGATTAGATGTGTTGGATCTCATTACCTAAACTCCAAATCTTCACATTGTGAAGTTTTCTCAACAAGAAAGGTCTTTGCCATATTTGATTTGAGGACATGAAATTCATCAATAGAATGTCTTGTGTCCTTGTTGTATGAGAGGAGCAGGCAAGGGTTGAAGACGAAGAATAACTTTTTGTCAAAAAAGAAAAATATTGTCTTTGGTTGTCTTAAAGCAATCTTGGAAAGCATGCTATAAGGAAGTGATGGCTTAGAACTCTAATTCCCATTGAACGTAAGAAAAAAACTTGGAGATAAATTTGATGCAAGGTATGATCTAGATTCCAAGTTGTCTAGGGACAATGCTCTAGAGTTTTGTAGGCATGTGGAAGCCATAAAAGAGACATGGAGGGTTCAAACAAAGAAGAATACCAAAATTGGAACATAAGTTTTAGTAATCTATGCATTTTGTACATGGCATTCTCTCAAGGGAATTGTATGGCTATGTATTTTCTCCTATCTATCCTGCATCTACCTCTAACTAAAGTCACAAAAAATGTACTTAATTTACAAGCCAAGAGGGCAAAATGTTCATTATGGAACTTGAAAAATTGCAACAACTGAACTTTTTTGTGTGACTTCATCTTCCAATGACTTCACTCCAAGTTGCTCATTGTGTTGACAAGTGTTTTGTCGTGAAACAACTCTAAAAGTTGTGCCCAGTGGTTACTTGTGTGAACTAAAATGTTGCGTAATGTTTTGAGGTATTGCTCATGGTCCTACATCAAGCTTTGGATTGAGGTGTAAATGTGGCGTGGAACTTAGTTACAATTGTCTTCAAAGTTGTGTGGCATGATCCTTGGAATCGTGCAAGTGGCACATGATGAAAGGGTTGCACAAAAATTGATTTATTTTTTTGAATTGCATGGCATTATTCCTAGTGCTATGCAAGTTTGCATGAAGCAAGGAGCTACACACAATTACATGCCATGGTTCCTAGGTTGCATGGGTGGTGCACGATGAAGGGATTTGTGTGCATTTGTGCAACATGGTTCCTAGCATTGCATGGGTAAGACATGATATTAGGAGCTGCATGCAAGGTTGTATACTCTTGTGCAAGTGACCAAGGCTAGAATGCAATCCTATGTTGTTGCATGTGGATGAAGGTATGCCATCAATGTCCTATATCTCCAACTTGATGGAGAGGCATATTAGACTTATTGGTCAACTGTTTGGTGAAGATGGAGCCACTATGTCAATAGCTCTTCTTTGTAATCATGGGGGGAAAAGTGTGCCCAAATAGTTACCATGAAATTTATCCAAGAATCAATTTCCTATTGATCTGTAACCTCTAGTAGTTGGACATGAAGTTGCAACTAGGGGACAACTTGATTGTTGAAATGAACCTTCACTATTGTGATTTGTTGTGGCTTTGTGAGATGCAAGTGCATCTTGAAATAGCCTACAAATTGCAAATCAAAAACATTGAACTTGCCGCCATTAACCATGCCATCAAAATGGGGAATGAATATCTTGGAATCCAACATAAAAGCAGGTTGGGAATTTGTGCTAATTGAAGGAATGGAGCTAGTGGTCAAGTGTTGTCCCATGAATTGTGGGAACATGCTTATCTTTGCTGAATTAGCAAAAGTTAAAATGCTTTTTTCCATTTGCCTTTGGTTGTGTATCTCTTGGGTGAGCAACTAAGCCAAATAGGGCTTTTGTGTGGAGCATAGGGGTAAAGTTGAACTATTCATCAAAGAAATTGATACAAATAAAATCTACTACTATTAGGATCAACAGTCTATAAGTAGTAGTAGTACAACAATAATGAGAAATAAGATTCAAATTTATGGTGGAAAACTGAAAGGCAAAACGATATCAGTTGAAAATTGATTGCAGATTGATAATAACAAAATTTTAAAACAATAAATTGCTTGGTCATTTTGAAGGAAATGAATGCCACTGTCAATAATCTGAAATCTTATAAATAGCTATATTGATTTGTACCTTGGCGTTAGAGAGAGGGCATAGACTACTGAATAGAAATACGAGATTATGGGAATAAACCAAAGAAAAAACAGAAATGCAAAGGACCTAATCAGTAGATGGTGTGCTCAATATACAAAAGGAAAACATTAAAGGTTCAGCAATCTGAAATTTGAAAACGTACAGAAAATTTCACATAAGAAGGCCTAATCATTAGATGGTATTCTAGATATACACAAGGAGTATATCATAGGCTGACCAATCTAAATAAGAGAACATGCAGAAAATTTCAGACATGGAAGGCCTGATCGTTAGATGGTGGCCTGAAAATACAAAAGGAGTATATCGAAGGTGACATAATTTAAAATTTAGAACATGCACAAAAATTTAGATACAAGAAGGCTTGATTGTTAGGTGGTGTCCCGGATATACATAAATATATCAAAGATTGAGTAATTTAAAATTTGAAAACCTGCAGATGATTTTAGATACGGAAAAGCCCCATTGTTAGGGTTGAATACCAATTGATATGACTATATTGCCGGTTGTGTTTCTCAGGGATTTCATAGGAAAAGACTATATCTATAGGCCAAAATAACTTACAATGTTAATTAAATACTTTTAGCTGTCTATGTACTTTTATTTATTTCTATCTACCCTATCCAGTTGTTCCAGCTGTCAATATTGTTTTTATTCATTGCTTTCTACGCTCTGTAGCTGCTCTGATTGTCAACTGCTTTACAATATTATATCTCACTAGCTATACAATTGTATTAATTTTACTTTATATCTATCAACTCATTTGCATGCCAGTGATTGTTGATTTTCTAAACATACGGTATGTCCGCATCAAATCATTCCTCCTTCACTGAAGATGATTTGCTTGATGACTATGCTGACGTCATTGCAACCTTTCTTAGTTCAACAAATTTTGATTTTGATATCCAGCTTATTGTTGCCACACTTTGAGTAGATTGGTTAGAGAATACTTTTATAATTTATTACAGAATCTCCCAGAGGATAATGATAGGCCACTTGTTTATTGTTTTGCAGCCTTCACTTAGATATGCCAAATACACATAAGATAGTCTCGCTTATATCAATTTCAAGTATGATTTTAGATTTTATGCATAGCGCTTGAGGATTACTTCTTGCATACATAAGAGACGTTTTATTGATTACTCTCTTTCTGATTTGGGGAGGGTACATCACTAATATCTTTTCAGCACATAGCTTTTTCACACTCTAGGGGAACATTTAGGAATTAAATTCGAGCTGAGTTGGATGTTTTAGATGATTTGTGGATACCTGTATTGTAGATCACTTTGCAGTAAACTCTTTCTCTAGGATGCTTTGCTGATTCTTATATGCTGATGCCTCGTTGAGAGGATCGATCTTGTTGATTTGCAGTGATGTTTTAGAGTCATTTCTTGATAACATTGCACAACTCTTTGCAGTTGAGGGACTCAAGTTTGATATCTTACTTAGTTTAGATATAACATTGTCAGAGTTTGTGTGCACATGGTTAGTTGAATCATTTGCAGGAGATATTGTTGTTTGGAAAACTTCATACTGTTAGAAATCTTGATGCATCTAGCTTCATTATTGAGAGAGATTAGAGTTTATAGTGCATACTTGCACATTGTCACAATTTAGTACAACCATTTTTTCTTCGTCAAGATCCCTTGAATTGTGTTGATACACCATATTATGACCTACATTATTGAATTGATTTTTAGACATGGATTTGGGACACATGCATACATTAGAAAATTCAGGATAGGTATATGATTGATGCAGAGTTGTGATGGAGAGACACAGATTGTTGGTGAAATTCCAAATAGTGACAGCTGGTTTATTCACAGACTATGTTACATTGAAATAATTAATGATACATTTTTTCTGCTATGAGCAATTTTCTATACGTCAGCTTGCCAGTTTTATGAGTCATTGACTCACAGGTGTAGAGAGCACAGTGGTCACATTTCAGGGGCCTATCAATATAGCTTGATTGAATGATCAGACATTTGAGTTCTTAATGCGATTGGAGCACTTACAAGAGATTCACCTCCCATAGAGAGGCTTTTTATACAGACTCTCAACAAGGATGAAGCATGGGTAATCTGATATTGCAGAGATTGGTTGAGTTCGTGGATAATTATAACTTAGAGTATAAGCAATCCACTATGACAGTGTATGGTTTGGCCTCACTTGGAAAAGATAGAGAGTTATTTTATAGCGGACATTGATAGACTCATGACTGCCAATCTTGTAGTACCCAAGATTTGCAGCATTTGAGGTCAACCTGCATCACATAAATTACAGAGTTGAAATATTGAACATGGATTTTCTGTAGAGTTCAGGAATCATCAACATGAGGCACCACATAGATTTGGAAATTATACTTCTTCAGTTTATACTTTATACCAGTTCTGATTGAGGATGATTGACTGTATACAGCTGATTCATGACAAGATGGAGTGTTTGTAAGAATACTTTATTGCATGTGTCTAATTCTAAATTCCTAGTACTAAAGTCTACAGTTACCACCTTGTTAGAATACTTAAAGTTCCTAATTTGTACTTAATTATCACTTTTGTTATCTTATGATTAGTTGATGTCTAGTTGGTTGCACCCAATTATTCACAGGTAGTTGTTATATTTAGTGTATTTATATGTGGAAGACAATGAATAAAGGGAATTATGCTGCATTGAGTTGGTGCAATTCTGTGTATCTATATCTTTTCTTTTTGTTCAATATTGTAATAGTTGGAAGCACTATCTTTTGGCCAATATCTGTGTTGTAAAAACTAGAGCTGATTGTAATCAATGCCTATAAATGCTTGTATTCTAGCAACAATTTGCAAGTACATAAGTTAGGATTTGGTTGAACAAAAGTATAATATGAAGAAACAACATCCATTGTCAGTGTTGCCGAACCAAATCAAATAATATACTAATTATGAAAATCAAGCCTCTTAATGCAACTGAGTACAATCTTTGTGCATTGCCTCGTCAAAGATTTACTATTTAACATTCCTCAACCCAAACTAATTATAGTTTTAAGGCTTATTGGATTTCATTTTCAGTATTCTATATTCTATAAGTCACCTACATATTGCAGCCAGCTATCCATCATAATATCAGAATGATTAACATCCTCACGTACATAATCCACTGAAAAATCATCCAATAATCACTAGCAAAAGGGCTGCTATTTCAACTTTGAAATACCTAAATTGTCATTAAAAACAGAGATATCATTAAATTGCATAAAAAATATCGTTAGCTTTAGCAACCTTATAAAACAATCTACACAATATGCCTTCAAAGTTTAAACTACTTATCAGTATTGGCATTGAATGCTTGAATGTTAATATCAATTATGGGCAATTGCTAAAATTTATGTTTTGCTGGTTGTTCATTTAGACAAAACTCCAATTTTGTACAGTAAAGTACATGATTGGTAACGGGGTCTAAAACCCCTATATCAATTTCAGTTCTATAATAAAATGGCAACATACCTACTTGGAAAGATGAATTTAGAAGAGAAACCCTTGTCTGAGGTTCATTAAGTCTTCGTTTGAAGATTCTGTGTACTTCTTCTCTGATTAGGATTTATGTATGACAATCCTGGTATAATTGTTTTACAGGCATGGAATTTATATGAGGAAAACAGATTGCTAGAGTTGGTGGATCCAAGGTTAAAGGAGTACTCACAGGAAGAAGCATTGCAGTTCATCAAAGTCGCTCTTTTGTGCACTCAAGCTACACCCACAATCAGACCGACCATGACTCAAGTGGTAACAATGCTGTCAGAAGGCCAAACCTTTACCAAGGAATCTCTCTCGCGCCCTGGTTTGATCTCAGACCTACAAGATTTAAAAATATGCCCATCGTAAAAGTCTTCATCCCCAACATTAAGGCACAATGGTGCATCCACATCCAATTATTCAAGACTCAAGAGCCACATTGACGTCCATTTTCAGCAGTTCAGAGATCTATTTTGAGATATCAGCCCATTGAAGTATGCGTGTTATGTTGTGTCTAGATGGGGAGCAAGTTTTTTGTGTTTGACGCAATAAGAATTTAAATGCCAATTCAGCTGGTGTGTGAAATGCATTCCACTGCGGTCATTGTCAAACGGTATTTGAAATCTTCTTTTTTAATAACCGAAAGATTAGTTTAGGTTGCTCCTTAATACGCTAGGGGTTTGTATTTTATCACGAGCAGAAGCTTTCTTTTCCCAGACATTTAAAGTCTGTTTAAGCCCTTGGGGAAGCTATAGAGGCACAAAATTGTTGTATAGTTTTGATTATTTGTTCTTGTTAAAGTTAGCACTCAGATTTGGACAGAAAGTTTCTATATTGTAAAATTTTCCTAGTTATGGTTGTTTGCCATCCAATGGGAGTTTTAAGCTCTCTAATGTGGTCTAGAAGTGTATTTGAGATGTAAAAATGTTGGACAATTTCTAGTTTAGTTTTTGGAATGGTTAAGAGTTGTCATGGGATGTAAATCGCAATTATGTATCTTGACTAAGGGAATATTAATGTGACACAAGATTGTAGTGAACAAATGTTATGGCAAGAGTAAGGGATGTTTACAAAAGAGTTAAGTGATTAAACCTAAGTGAGACAAAGCTGGGTTTTGAGCTTGGTTGGCTCAGATGCGTTAGTATTGTTAGAATGCATTTAAACTACTCATCAATATTGGCATGGAATGTTTAAATGTTTATCTCAATTAAGGGCAAGTGCTAAAATTTATGTTTTGCTAATTGTTCATTTAGATAAAACCTCAATTTTGCAAAATAATGTGCATGATTGGTAATAGGGTTAATGGGGTTTGAAACTCTTTAACATCAATTTCAGTTCTACAATAAAATGGCAACATATCAACAAGTAAAATTTATACATGGAAGAAGAATTTAGAAGAGAAACATTTGTTTGAGGTTTAGTACATTTTTTTTAGAGAATTTGTGTACTTCTCTTATTAGGTTTTGATGATCTAGAATTCAAAGGATTCATGTATGGTCATCTTGGTACAATTTTTTTACATACATGGTGTTTATATGAGAAGAAAAAATAGCTAGAGAAGGTGGATCCAAGGTTAAAGGAGTACTTAGAAGGTAGGAGCATTGCAGTTCATCAAAGTGGCTCTTTTCTACACAAACTATACCCAAAATTAGATCGACCAAGTCTCAAGTGTTAACAATGCTATCAAAAGTGAAGACCTTTATTGAAATGTCTCTCCCATGGCCTAGTTTT
The DNA here is from genome assembly GCA_007115665.2 of Sequoiadendron giganteum. NCBI lineage: Eukaryota > Viridiplantae > Streptophyta > Pinopsida > Cupressales > Cupressaceae > Sequoiadendron > Sequoiadendron giganteum. The sequence goes on along the minus strand of CM021107.1, from coordinate 173,113,203 downwards.
ATCTCAATCCTAGTAGATTTGAAAACACATCCATCACAAAGCCCTCATCCCCAAGGTCAAGGTATGAATGTATATCCACATCCAATTACTTAGACTCAAGAGACACATTGTCCATTTTTAGTAGTTTAGAGGTCCATTTTGAGATATTGTCCCATCGAGGTATGCATGTTGTGTTGTATTTATATGGGGAGCAAGCTTTTTTGTGTTCATAGCCATAAGAATTTAAATAAGATTTAGCCTAGGAAGTGGCTACTCTCCATAAAAAACAGCATGGGTAAGACATCATAACATACAAAATAGCATGTGTGAGATATTATGACCATATTAGCCATACAAAATAATATCGAGTATGGGATCCAAAACAAGCAATATGTTTGTGTTTAATATTCCTCCTTGCCCTTTTTTGTCACAATGAAATGCCAACTACTACCCCCTTTCTCACCATTCCCATGATGAGACCCACATTTTGCTAGAACTTTCAAATATATGTTGCTTTCAAGCATTTTTGTCGTTTGTTTTATTTTAAGAAATTAAAATCAAGTTGTAGATGAATTTGCTAACTTCACAAGGGACGAGTTGCAAATGATTCCACCAACTTCATGAGAAATGAGCTGCAACCAACCAAAAGCAATAAATGAGTTGCAACCAACCAAAAGCCAAAAAAAAATTGCAGCTAACTGAAAGCCAAAAATGAGTTGCAATTGACCATAGTTCTCTTCTTGGTAGGTTTATCTACTATGTAAATTTGTAATGTCTAGATATTTTCTTTTAGATGTCCTTGTAGGTAAAACTAATCTGGTTTGTTTAACTCACTAAGTTAATCACTTAAAATAGCAAATATACCACTATACCAAGTAGTGGCTATTCTTCATACAAAATTAAATGAGAACTCTATGTAATCCATCCAATTATCACTTGCTTGGAAAATTATTGATGTCTAGAGCTCTCATTTTATTTTTGAATCAAATAAAATGAGACATCTAGACATCCATTATATTCCATAGAAACCACTACATGAATTCAGTCTTTCTCATGGTGTAATGGAGCTTTGTGCATCCAAGTGTAGCCCCAATTGAAGGGGTTGCCTAATTTTATGTTTTGTATGATATACACAACTTATTCAATTTGATTTGTTGTGTTAGGATTTGATTTTGTATGTAGTTTTTTAGATTGAAATACACATTGTGTTTTTTAATCTACACAAGTTTATTTGATGATTTTTAAGACGTCTTTCAAATTTAGGCCTTTTTTAGTTGATTCATAACATTAATTTTAGGTTGGTGACATTGATGAAGGGATTTTTTTTCATTTGATATTAAATTTGAGGCATGGTTAGAGTTCACAACCTTTCTCTTGATGTAAAAAAGTTTTGCACACCAACTAAAGTGGATGTTTGACTTTATATTTTGTGGGCTTGTATAAAAATTATTATCTTAGATTTTTTGTGTTGCAATTTATTTTTTATATAAATTTGTAGCTTGAAATACACTTTTTTTTTTCAACCTACAAAAATTTAGTTCATGATTTGTAACATGTCTTTCAAATTTATGTCTTTCTTAGTTAATTCATAATGTGTCAAAAAGATGTAGACAACAAAATATTGAGTTGAGGTTGGTGGTGTTGATGAGATGAGTCATTGTCATTCAAGGTATCTTGAAGCCATGGCTAAATTTCACAACCTTTCTCTTCATGTAATGGAGTTATGCATGCCCCAACTAAAGTTGCTACCTAATTTTATGTTTTGTAGTCTTGTATAGAAATTATTGGATTTGGTTTGTTATGTTCGGATTTTATTTTTTATAAAAATTGTTGATTGAAATACACTTTGTGTTTTTCAACCTACACAATTCTATTCATGACTTGTAGCATGTATTTTAAATTTATTTATTTCTTAGCTGATTCATATATTCATTCATAATGTGTTGAAAAGATTTGACAATGTGGTATTGAGTTGAGGTTGGTGACATCAATGAGATGAGTCATTGTCTTTTGAGATTATGTTAAAGGTATGTTTGGATTTCAAAATCTTTCTCTTGAAGTGATGGAGTTTTGTGCATCCCAACCAAAGTGGTTGCATAATTTTCTAGTTTTAAGGTTGTGCATAAATTATTAGATTTGATTTGTTGCGTTACAATTTCATGTTGTATATTTTTTTAAGTTGAAATACACTTTGTGTTTTTCAAGGTACACAAGTTTAGCTTAAGATTTGTAACATGTCTTTCAAATTTATTATTTTCTTAGTTGATTTATGTATTGATTCATAATGTGTTGAAAAGATTTAGGCAACACAATATTGAGTTGAGATTGGTTGCATTAATGAGATAAGTAATTGTCATTTGAGTTTATGGTAAAGGCATGAATATATTTTGCAAATCTTCTCTTGATGTAATAGAGCTATGTGCACCCCAACCAAAGTGGCTTCCTAATCTTATGTTACGTATTGTTGTATAGAAATTACTAAATTTAATTTGTTGTATTATGTTATTGTGCATAGAAAGTTGTGGGTTAAAATACACTTTGTGTTTTTCAACTTGCAAATATTTAGTTCATGATTTGTAACATGTCTTTCAAACTTATTTCTTTCTTAGTTGATTCATAATCTATTGAAAAAGTGTAGAATAGAATCAAGTTGAGGTTGGTGGCATTGATGAGATGATTCATTGTCATTCAAGGTTATGTTAGAGGCATGACTAGATTTCACAATCCCTATTGATGTAATGGAACTATGTTCACCCCAAACAAGTGGTTGCATAATCTTATGTTATATTGTTGAACACCCAGAATATTGAGAGGGAGGTGAATCAATATTCCTTTAAACCACTTAAACATTTAAATATTCATTTCATATAACATATTATATTTGCAGCAGGAAAGAAAAGTGTGAAAGCAACCATCAAAGCACATAACACATGAACACCATATTTTCACGTGGAAAACCCAAAATGGGAAAAACCACGGTGAGGATTAGTTCACAATATATTAAAACTGGTTATAGTATATTACAGAATTGCTCACTACAGGTGGACTCACTATCCAAGTGGACTCACTACCCACTGAAAGAAGAAAAAATAGAAGAAAGTGGTGGTACACAACCAAGATTTGAACTGCTATAGTTGCACCTAATATATGCTAGGGTACAGTTCCATTGAAGCTCAAAATACAAACTTCACACACTTCATATTGATTTGCACTAACACTTTTCTCTACTCTGCATTCGCCTTATACTCACACAACATCAACTACACATCATATCATACCTCTATCTACATAACACTGAAAAATAACTTACATATATATCTACTTTATCCACAAACACTTACAACATCAATTAGTTCAGCCTGATTAGATGTATCATACCAATTATACCTTGTTGGCTCAACATACATACACACTTCACACCAAGATCCAAAACTAATAACAAATCAAAATAGGTTGGCATGGACCCATAATAGCTCCCACATAATGAATTGATACTTATTCAAACTCTTTAATATACAAAACTTATTAGGTTGGCAACAATAATGACCTAATAACATAATTCACCAACTATACATCCAAAACCTGACATGCAGACCTCCAAACTTCATGCCACTTGGAATATAGGTGCCACTAAAACCTATCAACATTCCCACAAGTCCGTAAAGGAAAATTCCAATCTATGGAGAAGTGTAGATTCACCAAAACATGTACACCGAACTGGAAACCTCTGACAATGCCAAACCAAACTTCTTTCACTCACAACTTTTTCACTAGAAGCCAAAACAATATGAAACTTTGGATATAGGCTTCTCTAACAACCAAGAAAATTATATCAAAAGCACAGAGCAAGATCTTACATAGTGGACCAATATAGACCCAATATCGAATTTCATGTACACAAAATTATTTATATTGACACTTAGTCAATTTCCATATCTACTACCTTCACCAAATCATACTTTCTTTCAAATGCCCACTGGATTACCATCTTCAAACATGTTCAAGCTATACAAATTGATTTGCATGATGGTCTTCATAGCAAAATATAATGTTGACATCAATGAAAACACTGTAATGCAATGCACTTATCCCTCGTGCACATGTTGCCAACAAATGCATCAATGACAAACTCCTTATTCTTCCAACATATATACTGTATATAGATTATTTGATTTAATTTGTTGTGTTGCAATATGATTGTGTATAGAAATTAACATGTTGAAATACACTTTGTATGTTTCAACCTTTTAATGTTTAGCTCATGATTTGTAAGATACCTTTCAAAATAATTCTCTTTTTAGTTGATTAATAATATTTTGAAAAGATGTAGTCAACATGGTATTGAGTTGAGATTGGTAGTGTTGATGAATGATGAGACGATTTTTTCATTTGTGGTTATCTCAAACCATGACTAGAATTCATAACCTTTCTCTTGATGTAATGGAGTTATGTGCCCCCCAACTAAATTGGTTACCTAATTTTATGTTATGTAGGCTTGTATAGAAATTTTTAGATTTGATTTGTGGTGTTAGGATTTCATTTTGTATAAAAATTTATATGTTGAAATACATTGTGTTTTTCAACTTGCACAAGTTTAGTTCATGATTTGAAACATGTCTATGAAATTTAAACCTTTATTAGTTGATTCATATATTAACTTATAATGTGTTGAAAATATAGATTGTTGTATTGAGTTGATGTTGCTAGAATTGATAAGACAATTCATTGTCATTCTAGGTTATCTCAAATCCATGGTTGAATTTCACAACATTTATCTTCATGTAACAGAGTTATATGCACCCCAACCAAGGGGCTTGTGTAATTTTATGTTTTTTAAGGGTTGGGTAGAAATTATTAGATTTGATTTGTTGTGTTACAATTTTATTTTGTATAAAAATGTGTAGGTTGAAATATATTGTATATTTCAACTTGAAAATGTTTAGTTCATGATATGTAAGAGGTCTTTCAAATCTATTACTTTCTTTTAGTTGATTCAAACATTGATTCATATTGTGTTTTGATTATATGGGAAAATGGGTTTTGAAGGGACCCCAAACCCTTTACATCACATTACATCAAAATGTTGCTGAGAGATCAAACTCAATAAGGAATAAGTAGCAATCAACAGCCAAAAAACATCGAACTAATAGTAGGAAAGCATAGATAGAGTAGACAACAAATAGACACAAAAATCACTTCAGATTCTTCAGGGTATTGGCCACCTCAATCTCTTGATTGTAGTGCAGGGTAACCATATCCATCAATTCTTGTTTTTCTTCTTCAAATGTCTTCCTTAGGCTCCCCCTCGTTCTAGTGCTCAGGTCTTTAGCCTTCTCTTTTGCATTCTTCTTCCCCTTCCCCTTGGAAGTCCGATCCCTCTCAAACATGTTAGCAAAATACATTTGATCCTCATGAAGTTGGCCGATTTTATCAAAGAGAACCTTGAGGGAGTCTGCACTATTTTTGACAAAGCTATGAATAATCTGCAGGAGCTTTTTGATAACCTCATTTGTTTCCTTGATCTTTTCCTCTAATACACCAAGGTGACTTTCACACTGGGCTTTGAAATCAAAAAATGAGCACTCCAGATTGACCAACCTCTCAATGAGTAGGTCTGTTGAAGAACCTTTCAGTTGATTAGTCATGTTCTCCTTCAAACCTTTGATTTTAATGTTGACCTTGTTGAACTCCTTCAACACCCATTTAGCAAGTTTAAAGGTACAAGTGGCGCTAGACCTAGCCATGTCCAGCAACTCATACATTGTAGTGTTATCATCATCATGGTAGGAAAATTCCTCAGACAAATGATTAACATTTATTATCTTCAGCTTGCCGAGGGCTGGATTATCACCCACAACCTCCTGCACATCCCTTTCACCCAAAGCATCCTCACTTCAACCTTATCCCCATCAACACCCACATGGGGAGGAGTCTGTCGAGCAAGGGAATCCTTAAAATTGATGGCATTATCAACAACGACTTTTATCTTGTTTTAAAACCACTTTCTCACCCTTCCCACCAACTTTAGACCCCGACCTGTGCAATTTAGCAAGTCTTTTTGAGGCCCTTCGAGGAATCCCCTCATCCACATTGTCCTCCAATTGAATGAACTGCTCATCCTCATCCTTCCTGAAACTTTTGAATCCAAACCATGAAGTTCAACTTTCTTCTTGGACGCTCAATGTTGAGACTCACCTGAATTCTACTCAATATCATCCCACCAGACAAGGACCCATGAGAATCTAACCCCTGCATGACAAGCTTCTTGGTGGGTCTCTTCTTCACCAAATTCCCCTTTTTCCTTTTTCTAGAAGGGGAGGCCACAGGGGAATAGGAGACCTCCATATTATTATCCTCCTCCACCTTCCACTCATCATCCCCATCAACAATAGAATCTAAACCAAAAGAAAGTGAATCGTCACTAATGGTCTTCTCTTTACCCTTAATCGACTTAGCCGGAGTATTAGCTCTCACATGCTCCATGATGAGAAAAATGAGCCTTCATGGAGCACAAGAGACCTATGATTCTTGAGGTGGTCATAAACCGAAACCTCCAGAGAAGAAAGAATAAAAACAAGAAGGAAACAAGCAAATCATGTCTAAAATGATTTAGCAGAGTAAAATGATGCCCTAGAATAGCAGTAAACCAACCATCAAGAGTTACATACTGCATTAAAAATTCTACCACATCAGCCCAGATACGCTTAAGAGATAGTCATTCATAACCCCACAAAGGAAGCTTCACCAGGTCATCTTTCTCATTGCCCTTAAAAAATTGGTCCATAGCATCTTCATTACTCTTGCTTTCTTTATAGAATTTACGCCCCTCCATCAATAAACCAGTAATGAAGGCAATAAAATCTTCGTTGATGTTAAACTCCATACCATTCACTTTCAAGCACCTGTTATTCCAACAACGAACAAACTTCATGGAGGCTTCATGGTCATAACCATGAAGCCAAACAGGGCGTGATATGCCCATGTCTAAGAATTTTCCAAACTTTGCGCTTGTTCTTCCATTTATTGCAGGAGATGGGCTCAATCTTGCTCCTATCTCCACCCATTTCAACAATTCCAAACACTAACAAAAACCAGATCCAAGCAACACTTGCAAGGATACAACTGAATGCGAGAATGGGAAAAACATAGCCCATAAAACGTGTGAAATACAAGGGTATGATAATTACTCGATTGCCTAAATCTAGTTGTCATCTCACAATAAAAGCTTAGCCCTCTCAAGAAGGGAAGAGTACTCCCACACCTTGAAATTATTAAGACTGACAACCTCATTAGCAAAAATAATAGCAAGGGAATTTCCTTCCCTATAAGTATGAGTGACACGAGTCTCATTGAAATATCTCAACATCACGATGGAATCATTAATAAGCGGCTCGATCATCCAACTCAGATTCTAATTGCTATTCAAGAACTTGAAAATATTAAGGGAGTCACCCTCAACCCATAATTTAGAAACACCCCTTTCCAATGTAGCTTTAATGCTAATGTAAGTAGCTTCGGTCTCAATGTGAATTCATACTATGTTAAAAATATGTAGAAAATGTGGTATTTAGTTGAAGTTGGTGGCATCAACAAAAGGAGTGGTTGTCATTTTTGGTTATCTTAAAGTCGTGGCTAAATTTCACAACCTTTCCCTTGATAATATGACATAGATATGTGCACCCTAACTAAATTGGCAACCTACTCTTGTGTTTTGTATTATTGTATAAAAATTATTAGATTTGATTTGTTATTTTAGGGTTTTATTTTGTATAGAAATTTATAGGTTGAAATACACATTGCATTTTTTAACCCACACATGTTTAGTTCATGATTTATAAGATTTTTATTTATTTATTCTTTAATTAATTCATAATCCATTAAAAAGATGTAGACAATGTTTTGTTTAGCTAAGGTTAGTGGTATTGATGAGAGGAGTCATCATCATTTGTAGATGTCTTAAAGGAATGACTAGATTTCACAACTTTTCTCTTGATGTAATGGAGTTATGTGCACCCCAACTAAAGTGGATACTAATTTTATATTTTGTAGGCATGTATAAAAAAAGATTTAATTTATTGTGTTACAATTTTATTTTCTATAAAAAATGCAAGTTGAAATACATATAGTGTTTTTCAACCTCCACATGTTTAAATCATAATTTGTGATATAAAAAAATAGTCGAAGCATAAACTAAAGGCACTACAAGCCTATCTGAAAAACCACCAAAAAACTAAGGCACGTAGCCCACACCAAAAATATTAAAGAATAAGGTGCATGCAAGAATAAATTAAATAGGCACATAGGCCAAAACTTAAACCTAAAAGAACAACAAAAAGAAAACATATAACAACAAGATCCATTACTCCTTAGGGTTGTTGATAAGATCCTAGTCTGCCTTTAGTATCTCGAGGGGTTCCTTCCAAAAAACTTCAAAGTCTTCCATAGTGTTCTTTGTATGATCCTCACCCTCCTGATTCTTGTCCATCCTTCTCTTCATTTTCCTTAACTTGGACAAGCCAGTAATTGTGCCCAACACCGCATGGTGCATAACTCATCCATTAATAGATATAATGCTACTAATAGTGTTATCCAAATCTATTATCTTTTCCTTCAGAATGTCGTTGTCACTTTTTGACTCAATATTAAATATGTGGCCCCTCAAGTCCTTAATCTAATCTTTAATATTTTGAAGAGACTCCAAGACAGTCTCTTCCTCTTTCCCAAATTCCCCCCTCTCATCTTCATTTTTACCATTTTCTTCTTCTTGTCCTCTTTTTATTTCATTCACTTCATCCTCATTTCCTATGTCCATCTTATTCATTTTGACTTCATTAACTTCTTCCTCCTCACTATTATCATCCTCTTCGGCCTCATGGCTCTCTTGCTCATCTGCTTCATGCAAGATATAATCCTAACTTTCTTCCTCATTGTATCGATAGTATTTGTCATCTAAGGATTCCTTCACCATCTCTTTGAAGGCTAATTTTTTACCTTTATTATCTTTGCCTCTATTATGATGACTGACATTGGCTAAATGGGAAAACTTTCTCTCACCCTACTTCCACTTTTATCATATTGTTGACCAATTTCAACCTCATCAAAAATATCAATAGCTTCTTCCTTTGACCCTTGACTCACAGAGGGGGCTGAGTTCTTCTTTTTGGACATACTAGGGTTTGATGGGATTTTCCTTTTTTGAGGGGTAGTATTTAATAGATTTTCATCAAAGGAAGGAGTCAGAGAAGCAACATTTTTCATAAGACCTTTTCTAGGATTTAGCTTCCTTCCTAAAGAGGTGTTATTCAGAGACTTGATTCATAATTTGTTAAAAATATATAGTCGGTGTGATATTTAATTGATGTTAGTAGCATTGATGAGAGGATTTGTTGTCATTCAATGCTATCTCAAAGGCATGGGTAGATTTCATAACCTTTCTCTTGATGTAATGGAGCTATATGCACCTCAACTAAAGTGGTTGCATAAATAGGCTTGTATAGTAAATTTTAGATCTTATTTGTTGTGTTATGATTTCATTTTGTATAGGAATTTATAGGTTGAAATGCATATTGTGTTTTTCTGCCTACACATGGAATAGGAGAAAATGGAAGTACAGGTATAACAATGGTTTATTCCCAAGCTTATGATGCTCTACTCCTTTTCCCTCTCTGTAATGGATCTTCATCCTCAACCTCTTCCTCTCCATCCTAAAATATATCCATGATGGGGCCTATTCTCTTCTTCTATTGATCTTGGCTCTCCCTACATATTCCAAACTAGATTCTTTAACAATTTTATTTCCTTTAGTACCTACGAAATCCCCCTTGCTCAACATTTGAAATTTTAGGTTTGGAATCTACCTTGGGTGGACGGATGTTATCAATAAGGAATTTATTCTTAATAATCTATTAGTCCTTTCAACAACCTTTCAAGTTTTAGCTTTCATAAAGGCCTCTTCTCAAGTGGGCCAATTTATCTTGTCTATCAACTAATTGAATATCTTCTTTTGATTGTAGGAATAATCTAATACCTTTCCATCATTGTGAATATCATTTGAAAAATGATCTATATTTAAATATTCCACTTGTGGGATGAACATTCAATAATAATCCCTTATCCTCACCTCATTCTCATTAAGTTAGTCCACCTACTAGTCCTTAATTTTAGGCTCATGTATAAAAATGAATTTATCATAGGTCCGACTTTTCTAGTTGGATCAAACATGTTCTCTCCTCATATAGGTAGATTTTAAAAATTTACATTTCTTATTCTTTAATATTTGCATGGTGCATGATGGAATAGGAATAAGATACCACTATTACTGGGAAGTGAAATCTTGGATTATTCCTTCCATCTATCATCTTACATACTTCTAATAGTTGTCTATAGATTTCAAAGAGTATTATTTTGTCGTTAGGGTACCTTGGTAGCTTGTAAGGCACTTTGTGAAATTATATTTTGGTGTAAGAGGTCCTAAATTATATGAATCAACTTCCCCAATTGATCAAATCTTGTGTCACATATAAGGACAACCTCTTTGTAGAGTTATTCTCCAAGAATTTAATGATCCATAACACAAATGCATCATTGAATTAGTTGTAATGTATCCATATTTATTTTAGTTCTAAATAAAATTAATGATCATACACCAATGTTCCACCAAGTTGTATCTATCCTACTTGATTCAAACCTAGAATGTTGGCATTGCAATCTAGCACGTAGACTAGGTAGGAGGTCATGCATAATTTCTTGCTTGGTGTGCCTCTATCAACTATTCATGCAACTTTTAACTGATCAACATTTCCTAGTCAATTATTTTCTTGTCTATGATGGATAGGATGAAGAAGAACATCCAAGGGTAGAAGTCCCTATCATTGGGCTTCCCAACCACTCTACTTAGTAAGGTTATGAGATCATGGGAATCCTTTGATTTTACCTCTATGGAGTACCTTGGCCAATTTGGAGGAAAACTTCCTCCTTTGTATGAGCCAATTATTATTGATATAATTATTACCTAGGTCATCTTTATTTTATAATATTTGAGGGCCTCATTCAAATCTCTTTTTATTGGAGATATATTGGGAGGCCAAAGACCCTCTCTATCACATCTAAAATATTATATAGGATAGTTTGGTTAGTCAACCCAAAAACTTGTCTTCTCAATTGGTTGTATCTCTATGTGCATGCCAATAACAACACTAGAGATTATAGGGATACTATAAATATAGCCTCCTATACCTGTGAATGGTGATCCTAGACTTGCACAAACACAAAGAACAAGCACACAATTAGCTCAAAATGAAAGTTAGGAACAACATTCCCCATGAGATTCATTTGAAATAAGAAAACAAGAAATAATGTAAAGAACACAATGAAAGAAGCTATCAAATCCTATTCAAATGAACAAACTCTCAATCCCACGAGGGAATTGGTGCCATTTTGATGTGGAAAATGGCCCTTTCCAAATTCCTTGTAAGCTTTGATGATCAATGATGGAGATTGGATGCTCCTTGATGAAATTTATTCATAACCTAGCTATAATGGATGAAAATTACTCAAAAACTTGAAGATAATGATGTTGAATAAAGTTGTGGATCCAAAATTCAAATGAGAGTCTTCTATAAATAGAAGAGAATGATGGAGAAAGAGGCAAAGGGATGAATGTGGGACAAAATACCAACCAATAGGAGAAGGCCACTTGTCCACATGTGAGTGGAGGAGGAATGAGCATATTTTGATAAATGTGCACATAAATATGGTTAGGTGGAATTTGAAATTGTTGAAATGACAAGTTGGAGGGAGAGAGGAATGAAGTAAATGCCACTTGGCTCAAGGAAAAAGACATGTAAGAGGCCTTTAATGCCTTGTTGGATGTACTCATCCCTTTTGGAGGGATTTTTTGAATTTGAGGAATATTCCCTAATTGATGCCATGTTGAGAGAAAATAGAAGAATTTACTAAATCAAATAAAATGATTTATTGTGCAAGTTGTAAAATTTAGAGGATTTGATGGATTAGGATTAGGATTAATCAAGATTTGATTAATTTAAAAGGAGATTAGCTTATGTGACAATTTGATTTAGATTTTTGGATTAATTTAAATCAAAGTTGAGAGGAAAATGAATTTAGATTTAATTAAATAAAGTTTAATTTATTTAATTAAAGAGAATGATGTTAGTTTTAAATAAAATAAAGATAAATTTATTTAATTTAAATGAGATGACTTTGGAGATTAATTAGATAAAATGAATCATTTAATTAAAAGAGGGGCTATAGGATTAACTAAACAAAATGATTTATTTAATTAATATAAGAGGATGACTTAATCAGATAATTTTAATTTATTTAATTAAGAGACGAAATATGATGAATTTAATTAAATGACTAGCCAAGGAGATGATTCAGGACGAACTAGTGTTAGTAAGATCATGATCAAGTGTATAGGATCAATCTATATATTTTTCGTGTCTACATTTTGCCCCTCTTTGAAGCAATGTACTCATTGCGTTGGTTCAAAGAATAAAATACCAAGATCAAAATTCAAATTTTTTTGATTTTTTCAGATGCCCCATTGCTACCCCAACAAGAAGGATTAAGCTGGTATACTGCCCCCTCAAGAGATCGAACGAAAATTTGGATTTTTGGGTGATCTCACAAAAAAAAGGACAAGCTGTCTGACGGGTCCAGAAAGAGTCCAGGATGCCAAAAATGTGCCAAAACATGAAAAAATGATGCAAAACAACCCTCAGTTGGGAAAAAATGAGATCGGGGGTCCAAAACCCTAGTTGGATGGCTAAACAGGGTAAAAAAATCCTAACTTTCAAGCTTAAATAACCCTCAAGAGGTCACTTTCAATTCATTTGCACACCTAGCCCTTAAGAGCTTTTGTGATTTTGAGCTCTGACCACTGTTCAAGATGGCGCAACGAGTGCTTCCAAGTCACGTTTCAGATCGAGTGTGAGTGCATCAATGACCAACAGGTGTAGGACCACTGGTATGTGACCCTTGCTCAACTTTTTATTTCAATTTTTGTGCACATTAATTAGGGTCAAAGTTCAAACAAAGTCAAGCGACGTTGTTTAGCACCGCTGAAAGTGCTCAATTGGCGTCGCGCGGCCTTAAAGAGCACTGCATTTGCAAACTATGCTGCCACGGTTTAGTTTAGGAAATTAGGGTTTAGGTGGCAAAGTCCATCGCTTTTACAAATTGCGCCACGGTGGTGCAATTTAGAATTTAGGTTCAACAGGAAAAGTGATATGTGGTCAAACTATGATGCGGCAGTGTAGTTTAAACTTTAAGGGGTCCCAACAGTGTAGTTTGGAACTTCCAAACAACAACGCAATTACAAACAACACCGCATTTGTTGTTTCAATTGAGAAAACTCAAAATAGGGTCCTAATTTTTTACAAAACCTGACGCTATGGCTTTACTTGTGCAAGAGGACTTAGGGATTCTTCATTCATGAGAGCATAGGTCCTTGGTTCTTAGTAGATTGGTCGGTATGCACGAGCTGATCCAGGAGCACCTTGGGGCAATATGGTTGTGGTATGTCACCTACGATGCTCCCGTCTGGACACACCTGGGCATGATGACAACCCTGGAAAAGCAATGGCACAGTGAGACTTCATCATTTCACTTTCCTATTGGTGAGGCGACAATTACTTTGGAGGATGTCTAGTGCATCCTTCAAATTCCTATCCATGGAGAGCAACTAATCTATGATGTGGATGCTGGGAGAGATGCCTACTTTGAGATCATGGGCCTCGATGAGCTTGTTTTTACCGAGGGATAGATTGAGTTAGAGCAGTACAGGAGCGATGTGCCCACCTTTAGATTGATCGACGTCGCTATCATCTCAGGCCTTGTGGCACTAAATTGGCGTGACTGATATTTTAGTCTAGGATGGGGTCTTGAATGGGATTGGATGCTCCACAGGAGAGAGTGTTTTGCATGGGGGCTAGTGATGGTGGCCTTACTATACCTTGATCTTCATGAGTTTGCATATTTGAATAGCAGAGCTATCGGGGCCGGGGTTACACTTTTGCATGTTTGGTCCTGGGAGCACATTGTAGTGCTTCACCCACGGTTTACAACTATTTTCCTAGAGTCAAATGATCCTATAGTCTGGTGGTACGGAGGGGAATTGATTTTTTTTACTCACATAGGGGAAGCCGACATCCCTCATTGGAGGAGGGTGATTGATGAGATGACCGTTTTCACTTGGAGGCCTTGGTTGGGCATGCATGCATGGTATGATGATGTACAATAGATATTTTTCGTGAGATAGTACTAGCTCATGCAGGGCAGAGAGCATACCATGATAGAGAGGTATCTTCTAGATCAAGTGGCTCAACAGTTTGGGGACAGATAGGATTATCTCGATGACTAGTACATGGCCATATTTGCACATACTATGAGGGAGACTACATGGGGTAGGCCGATCCCGACTGATGAGGCAGTGACATCATTTAGACAGCTGGTGGCCAGGTTGTGGCCTTATGATCAGGGACAGGAAGATGTAGGGGTTACAACGGTATATATTGCATGGTTTAGACCACTTGTCATATTGAAAGATCTAGGAGCAGCACCCCTAAAGCGGAAGCCCAAAGGTAGATCAGCAGGCCGGGGGCGGGGGCGAGGAGGTAGAGGAGACAAATATGGGGAGGATGGGGGCAGAGGAGGAGGTGGAACACCTCTAGGATAAAGGAATTAGGTACCCAGAGATGGGGATGGGGATGGATAGAGAGATGTCCTGAGAGATCACCAGTAGCAGCCTCTACCACCACCACCACCATAGCCAGACCAGAGAGATTCCTTGATACAACAACTATAGGAACAGGTGCATGGTTTATAGGCACAGGTGCAGGCATTGACTACTGAGAGGGACTAGGCTAGGTTCAAGAGGGATCATGAGATAGGGAGGAGGTGGCAGTTACAGAGTATGGCCACTGCTTCCCAGGACAGGACAGTCTCAGCGTGGATGTACCATGAGGCTATCTGAGAGGCAAAGTGTTACAGGTTGCACTATCGACAAGCCATACTAGCAAGGGCTTGAGTACCAAAGTAATCTCAGTAGACATGGATGAGGCAGCCTGAGGGACAGGTGGGGGAGGGGAGCAACTATCAGGGCGGGCCATCATGATACCCTTTTTGATAATATTCTTTTTGATCCACAAGCTCTTTTTTTGATAGCCCTATTGTACACTTGATTTATACACACATTTGATCTCGTTTCTTGTACCATGACAGTTATATTTTTGATGATGATTGATCGATTTATTTATGAGATGTGTTATTTTATTTATGCATGATGGATGGATGTATTTAATTTCCTATATGTGATGATATGACTCTATCTTATGTGATGTAATGTGATGTACGATGCTATGATGTGATGCAAATGTTTTTATATCCTTTTCTCGTATGATGTGATGATGCATATATGATATGTAAATGCAATGTTTTTTTTATTTTTCCTTATGCGTTTATGATGGTAATATATGGATGTCATGATGTTATTTATACGATGGATACTAATGTAATCATGATGTGAACCTGCAATGTAATGATGTGAAATGTTTATGATGATGTTATGATATAAGATGACCTATGTGATGACATGCAATGACTATGATTATGATTATGCATCATGATTTATGATTTGTGAATGTAATGGTATAAATGCAATGATATGGATGCAATTATTTCTCAAGATACCTAGAATAATAAAGTATCATGAAATGGTGATATGCAATGATTATGCTTTATACTATGTGATATGATATGCCTATGTGATGATTAATGATTCATGAGTGCAATGTTATGATATGGAATAATGTACTTATAACATGCAATGATAACGTGAAATGATTATGACATGAAATACAAATGATAATGATATTATTATGCCTATGATATGAATGCCTATTGATACATAATGATTTATGATGTGCAATGATTATGGGGTGCTATTCGATCATGCAAATGATATGATGGTGTATATGTAATTATGCAATGATATGATTTAATAATGCATATGTGATGTTACTTTTATGTGTATAAAATGAATGCAAATTTATGGTGTATGAGATGTTTTGAATAACCCATCTATATTAATGGTGAAATGCAGTGCATGTGAGATGATTAGTGATTCTTATATGATATGATATGATATACATTATGCTGATAGTTTGTGGATGTAGGGTGGATGCATTAGCGATGTTTTTTATTAACTGTCATGGTACCATATTAGTACAAAGAGAAGACATAAGAAATAGGGTAATGAACAGAGGATCCAACAAGCCTACATTATTAATGATTGTGATGATGTCAATTTTCTTATCAGGAATTGGGATTTTAAAAGGCCCATTTACCTTATCCTTGATAATACACATAGGCACGATGCATCAAGATATAAAGAACCAAGATGGCGTTGTTCCTAGTGTGATGGACTTTGACTCGACAATCAGATAGGAGTATTCCTATTCACACTTGGCATACAAAACCTTATCTAAAATGCAATTCAGATATTCCAAACATCTCAAACCAAAACATGGAAGGCAAGCCTTCCTATTTGGTCAACAAGATATCTCAAACATCCTCCCTACACCTAGACAAAGTACACACGACTAGGTTATATTATAATAATATCCAACAAGCACAACAGATAAAAAGATAATGATCGTTACTCCATTTATTTCTCTCTAAATCCATTCATCTGGACATCATCGAGAGGTCATTGGAATGAGTGCAATAAGATACATCAAAAGACAAAGATCAAATAAACAAACAAGTTAATGTTTTTCATACCGCTAGCCAAGACTAAACTACGATGATGCATGATGTTGATGTCCATTGTAGGAAGGATGCATCCTAGGACATGATGTTATCGGATGATTTTGGGATTGACTGGATGATGGGATATTGATACTCTGGGTTGACTAACTTGCTTACCTATTGACCTAGACTTAAGACCCTGACGATTAGATTTTCACTTTTGAACTTGCTAGACTTGCTTCCGACCGATTTACCAAAGGGTGAAAGTGATGATTGATTTATTATGAATGAGATTATTTTGGGTGAAAACAAGATGAGACATATGGATTTTTCAAATATTTGGATGTTTTTGGTATTTTGAATGTTTTGAGGTTGTTTTGGGATTTTTGAGATGTTTTACAAATGTTTTGATTTTTGATTTTTTTGATGTTTTGGGTTTTCTGAGATTTTGACCAAGATACTAACCTAAAGACCTATCCTAGGGGTCTCGGGGGCTAATCAATTATTAGCCTTGACTACATTATACACGCAAAGACCACGTAGTTTGACTAATACATACTCGATTTACAAGATAAAGATATAACAAATGATAAATTTCCAGCTTATTATGATAGACTCCTAAAGGACTGACCCAGGGTGTCTCAGGGGATGATCAAAGATCAACCTTGCATGCATTCAATCTCAAAGATGACGTAGTTCAACAAGAGGACTCCACTTTGATTTTTTGATTTTTGACATGTTTTGGATTTTGATATGTTTTCTGATGTTTTTGGATTTTTGATTTTACAAATGTTTTTGGATTTTTTGAAGGATTTTATGATTGTTTTTGGATTTTTTGATTTTAAGGAATACTTCAAGGATATACACAAATCCGATCCAAATTTAGGCAAAAGAACAACCTCCAGTGTGATGCAATAGACTACTTTGATATAGGCAGGACAAACTGACCTTAGGAATGTGCCAAGTAGTACAAGGGGGAACATGATACAAACACAGGATCAAGCTATGGTGCGGACGCAGTTGAGTGGTGGATGGGGATATGCAAGTATCAATGTGATGGGTGGATGATGCAAAATAAGCCATAGAGATCTCGGTGGATGGAGAGTGCTTTATTTATACAAGGCACCTGTTTTCCAGGTTTTCACAAAGGTACTTGTCAAAAGTGCCACCGAAGTGGTTTTCACTAGAGGACAATTTTTATCTTTACTGTTTTTAATCATTTTTCTAATTTTTTTTTGGATTTTTATATTTTTATTTTTGGTTTTATCCTTAAAATATCAGGCATAATTTTTTTTGATATGGGAGCTATTCATGGGCTCCTATAGAGGATCCCCTTTGGGTGTTAATATTTGATATGCCCCTGACTTGTAGCTTGCTATGATCACGAAGGTTCCTAGCCAATTAGGTTCAAACTTGCCCTTGCTATCTGGATTTGGAAAGTTCTTCTAATTTTCCTTCAATACCAGCTCTCTGACTTGAAAGGTCTGACTCCTGATCTTCTTGTTGTAGCTCCGCTTGAGATGGTTTTGGTAGACTTGTAAATGGTTTAAAGCATCCATGCGTTGCTCATCCAGTAGTTCTAGCTCATTCAATCGTGAGACCCAATATTCTTCATCTGTTATGAGATTTTGGAGTGATATTATTAGGGATGGGAACTCGATCTCAATGGGGAGGATGGATTCTGATCTGTAGACCAGGGAGAAATGGGTTGCACCTATTGGTGTGTAGATACTTGTTCGGTAGGCCCATAGGGCGGGGTTCAACTGCAAGTGCTAGTCACAACCAGCTTCATTGACTATCTTTTTGAGGATTCTAAGGATGGTTTTATTCGTAGCCTCAGATTGGCCGTTACCCTGGGGGTAGTATGGAGTAGAAAAGTGGTGTTGGATGTTAAATTTCTGGCATAGGTCTCGAACATCCTAGTTGGTGTCCCGTTATATGAGATAATGGCTTGTGGGACACCATAGCGACAAATGAGGTAATTTAAGATGAACTTGGAAATCTTCTTTCCTGTAATATAGGTCATTGGGATGGCCTCTACCCACTTTGTGAAGTACTTCGTAGCAGTGATAATGAACTTGTGTCCATTAGATGAGGTGGGGTGATTTTTCCAATGAGATTGAGCCCCCACTACAAGAAGGGCCAAGGTGTTACAATTGGGTGGAGCTCATGAGCTAGTGCATGGATGAGGTCCCCATGCTATTGACATTGCAAACACTTCCTGACATAGTCATGAGCTTCCCTTTCCATCGTCAACCAATAGTACCTTCTTCTCAGTAGCTTCTTGGCCAAGGTCATACCACTTGAATGTGAACCACAAATGCCATTATGTACCTCCATTAAATTAGTCAAAGATTCCTCAACGTTTAAGCATCATAACAGGGTTCCCTCAATGCTCCTACGGTTTAAGGTGTCACCTAGGATAACAAAGCGGGTTGAATTTTCGACAAAGGTTTTCTTAAGATTGGGAGTGATGGCGGTGGGGAGGACTCCTATTCTGAGATAAGTGTATATGTCATGATACCACGGGTTACCAGGACCAACGAATTCACACAAAAATTCAGACTCTGGTACCTCGAATGTTGTATGAGAAGCTACTCTATAAGGAATTCTTGCTTTGGGACGTTGTGTGGGACATCTAGTAGTGATCCAATTGTTGCCATAGCATTTTTTGCTCTATTATTTTACCTTGGTATCTGCTTGAGGGTGATATCAATGAAGGACTCTTTGAGGCTTTCCGCCAATTTCTTGTAGGGAGTCAAATTATCATCCTTTGTTTGATATTCATCATTGACTTGGTTGATGATAAGCTGTGAATCCCCATAGACTTTGAGTACCATGATCTTCCATTGTGCCACAATTCTCAGCCCTATGACAAGAGCCTCATATTCTGCAATATTGTTTGTGCAAGAAAAAGACAACTTATATGACTTGGGTATGTAGTCTCCTTGTGGTTTAATGAAGAAGACTTTGACTCCTAACCCATGTTGTGTGTAGGATCCATCAAAATACATTTTCCAGTGATCTACAATGTTTATGTTTAAGATGGATTCATCAAGGAACTTCGATACAAGCGGGTTTTCTGAATATATTGGTGCCTCTAATAGTTGATCTACAATTGGTTGTCCTCTAATGGCCTTCCCTTCCACATACTC
The DNA here is from genome assembly GCA_007115665.2 of Sequoiadendron giganteum. Classification (NCBI taxonomy): domain Eukaryota; kingdom Viridiplantae; phylum Streptophyta; class Pinopsida; order Cupressales; family Cupressaceae; genus Sequoiadendron; species Sequoiadendron giganteum. Next base: position 173,093,296 of record CM021107.1, on the reverse strand, counting down.
AATTCTGTGCTCTGTCAAGATCATAACCCATTTATTTGTTCACCCTATGAGCATTGGTTTAGAGAGTAGATACTTGAGAGGGTCTATCTTGGCAATGAGTTTTATCTGATGTGCCAACATATAGTGTCTGAATTTATGTGTTAAAAATACAACTGCTAAGCAAGCCTTCTCGATGGATGTGTAATTCAGCTCATGTCCCACCATGGTCCTACTGATGTAGTAAATAGCTCCCTCCTTCCCATTTTCATCATGTTGTGCCAAGAAGGCGCCAAGGGCTACTATTGTTGCTGATATATAAAGAATCAAGGGTTTGTTGGTTATTGGGGGCATAAGAATTGGTGGTGTGAGAAAGTACTCCTTGATCTTTTTGAACGCCTGGTCACATTTCTCATCCCATTTGTATTCTACCCCCTTGTGGAGTAGATGAGAATATGGGATTTCCTTATTTTCTAATTGTGCTATAAATCGACAGATGGATTGGAGTCTTCCTTGTAGACCTCTTAGCTGCTTCAATGTCCTTGGTGCCTCCATCTTGAGGATTGCCTTAACCTTGGAAGGATCTATATCAATCCCTCTCATTGACACAATGTACCCTAGGAGCTTTCCTGATTGCACCTCGAAGATACACTTCTTTGGATTTAGTCTGACCTTGTATTCTTCCAGCCTATCAAAGATGGAGCTCAGTGTTGATATGTGATCTCAACGTCTTCTTGACTTGGCCAGTATGTCATTTACATAATCTTCCATAGTTTTTTGAATCATATCATGGAAGATTGGTGTCATGGCCCTTTGATAGGTAGCTCTTGCATTCTTTATCCCAAATCATATCCTATTCCAAAAGTGTGTCCCCCATGGACAAGTGAATGTCATTTTGTGTTGGTCATCCTTAGCTATCATGATCTGATTGTATCTTGAAAACTCATCCAATAGTGATAGAATTTCATGTCTTGCTGTCATATCCACAATCATGTCTATGTTTGGGAGAGGGAAGTCATCCTTTGGGCATGCTTTGTTTAGATCTCTAAAGTAGGTGCAGATGCGAATTCCCCCAGTGGTCTTTAAAAAAGGTACAAGGTTTGAAACCCACTTTGGATAGTCAATTGGCCGTATGAAACCAACATCTAGGAGTTTTTGCAATTCCATTTTGACCAACAGTGTGATTTGCAGGTGCATTTTTCTCAGCTTTTATTTTACTAGCTTCGCCTCTGGATATACAACTAGATGATGCACCACAACTTCTGAATCAAGACCAGACATGTTGGCATAGGTCCATGCAAAGTTCACCTTTCTTTCCCTAAGAAAGGTAGTTAGGAGCTCTTGTTCTTCGATTAGAAGTGACTCTGTATCAAATTTTATATGTGGTGTTTCTTCTATCCCTAAGTTGACTAGATTGCACTTCTCTGCTAAGACTTTCAATTTCTCTTAATGAATAGCGCTGAGAGGAAGATTGAATTCCCCATCCTCCGACACCTTAGAGAGGTTTTCATTGTTGGATGTGTCCTTTTTTTTTACTATTTTCAAGTTTGAAAGTGCCATAGTATGGTTTTCACTTAAATACCTAGAGATTATTCTCAAGTTTTCACTTTTGTGACTAAGGGATTCAATCGTCTCCCCATAATAAGCATGTGTGTTCAGCTCAATGTCGAATCCAAATTTGTGATCTCCATAAGGTACATTATCCCATAACCCCATGAAGTTTGAGAGCACTTCATCATTTTCAAATCTATTTAGAATTGGTGTTCCTCATTGGTGGTAGTATATTAATCGGGAGTATACTAGTTTTAGCTCATGGGCTTGGTTGTTTGACTAAAAGGACTCAGTGGAAATCATGAATAAGGAGTCTTCAAACAACATAGGTAGGCCAACAATGGTATCCTCATCACTATCACTCCCACATACCTTAGTTATGTCAAAGGTAAAATTATCTAAGGGTAGACCTGTAGATACTGGTAAATGTAGCAGAGTTTTAACTGCTTTAACGGGGGGACTTCTGCCACGTATGATTATACTCGAAGGGGTACATCCAAGGCCCCAATATTTTTTGTGTGCTTCTCAACAATGATGGGTTCTAATTGGTTGTTGTTGTTTTTTCCAAGGCTTTCATTCTTGTTATAGCCCATTCCCAACATTAATTGAAGTCCTTAATTAGTGGCATCCATAGGAAGGGCTAGTATTGGTCTTTTGTCTTGATAGAGGAGACTGGATATATCTCTTTCATCCACCACTTCTCGACCTAGATCTCCCCAACTGCTAAATCAAGAGGGATCTACTCTAAAGGTTTGAGATGTTGTACTGGCTGGTTTTAGTTGTCCATGGGATATACGGGATTGAGGTAACTCCCCTACCACAAAGGCTCCCTTCTTCATTTTGTAATCCCCACACCCATTGTCTTGGATAATGACTTTGATATCAAAGATGTTAGGAATGGCGAGTGTCTTTGTCCCAGAGGTGGAGGCTAAGTTGGATGGATCTATATATGGAGTTGAAGGGCATTCATCATTTTTGGCACTTGAGGGATTTTGTAGAACTTGGCTTCCATATTTTTGTAATAGGCAAAGGGTTTGGGATCACCATGAATTGTGACCTCTTGGTTCTTGTAGGGGAATTTAACACATTGATGAAATGTGGATGCAACCACTTTCATCCCATGTATCCAAGGGTGCCCCAGAAGAATGTTATATGGGAGCTCGAGATCAAGGACGTGGCAAGTGGTTTCTATAATGGCTGGTCCCACCTGAATGGGAAGATGAATAGTGCCTTGAGAGACCCTTTATTGATCATCATAAGCTCAGATGGTGATACCTTTTCTTTTTTGAATCATGTCCTCAGAAAATCCCATATTTTTTATTAGCTTGAGAGAACAAATGTTCAACCCTGCACTCCATCCACCAAGACCCGTTTGACCTTATTATTATGGACGAAGACTTCTAGATGAAGTGAATGATTGTGAGATGGTTGGGCTAGGAGATATTGCTCAAAGAATGTTAGGAGATGTGGCATGGTGATGTTTCTGACCATAGCTTGAAATTGATCTGCATCAAGGTCTGTGGGTACAGAAGACTCAACGAGGGCCTTTTCTAAAATATCCCTATGTGTAGGTGAAATTTTCAGTAAGTCCTTGATGGAGATTTGAGCATGGATCTTCTTTAGCTGTTCCAAGACATTATAGTCATTGGTGACTAATTTGGAATTTATAGGAGGTTCTTTGGCTTGCATGGACAGTCTAGGGATGGTGATTCTATCATCTCGTGTGGTGACTCCACAGTCATCTTTGGATCCTAGGATATGGAAAAAACATACCCATTTATCTAGGGATGTGACAACATGGTCATACACATGGTTAACACTGACATACTTCTTTCCCTTGTCATTATTGTTTGCCTTATTGTGCTTCAACATCGGCTTTGTGTATATCTTGAGGTCTTGATTCCCAGATCCTGGTGCGGGATGCTCAACAAAGATAGTTTTGTTTTCAATGAGGTCCTAGATTAGATTTTTGAGCCTCATGCAACTGGTTGTGGTGTGTCCCTTTATCTTGTGGAAGTCACACATATGCTTCTCGTTATACCATGGTGGCTTAACTTGAGGCTCCTGGTAATTCTCAATGACAGGGAGTGTGATGATGTTGGCATCAACAAGTCGCTTCATGATAGATTCAACTGATTCTCCAAGTGGTGTGTAGTTTTTCTTTGGAGGATATCAGTTTCTTGTAGATGGTCCACTTTGATCATTGACATTGTTGAATGTCTATTGATTTGTTGGTTGTTGGGGTGTGTTGGATCGAGGGGTAGTTTGATTATTACTCTGAGGTTTTTGATATGTTTGTTGTTGTGTGTTTGGATTTGGTGCACTGATTACAACCTTAGCATCAACAACCCCATCATTGGTGACATTCTTGTTTTTCACCCATGTCCGTGGTTTGTCATTATAACTTGTCGATGGGCGATTATCTTGATAAGTGGATGTTCCCCCTTGTACGATGAGAGCTCTTTCAATGCTGAGAGCTTTAGGGATGAGTTGGTCATAGGAGGTGATGCATTGGACTTTGAGATGGAAGGCCAGATTTCCTTCAAGATTTGTGATGATTGTCTCGACTTGTTGTTCCTCTTGCATGACCCACTTGCTTCTATTAGCTTTGGATCACCATCATTGTAGGAAATATGCAAATGATTCTCCCTTATTTTGATTAGGGTTGGACAGTTCCTCCAAGCTTACATCCATGCCCATATTGAATGCATAATTTTGCATGAATGTGTCTACAATTTCTTGGAATTTCTTGATTCTTGGAGGAAGTCCGGAGAACCATTCCATTGCCGGTCCAGCTAGAATTCGTTGGAAGAGCCTCATTAGATAGGATTCATCATAGGCTACTTCCAAGCAATGCACATGGAATTCCCTGATGTGATCTTCAAGGTTTTCGAGTTCATGGTACTTGTAGAATTTGGGGATCTCAAAGCCTTGTGGAAATGATTTCATCATAATGCTCCTGTCGAACGAATAAGGGCATAGATTCCCTTGCGATTTAGGGGTCTTCCCTGATTGGATGTCCAACACTTGTTGTGATAGCTTCTTGATTTAGGCGGATAAATCACCTTGTGGGTTAGGTGGTGGGATGAATGTGTTTTAGGCTGGAGTATTGATGGCAAGTGTTGTGACTTGTGGACTGGATGGTGTATTAACGAGATTTTGTTGTGCAACCAACGCTTGCTGGTATGCTTGTAACTATTGTTGTGCCAACAAAGCTTGTTGTTGGTCTTATTGCTATTGTTATGCCAACGACACTTTCTATTGGGCTTGTTGTTGTTGTTGGGCTTGTTGTTGAGCTGCTTGGTATTGTTGTAAGGCTTGTTGGTAAGCGTGTTATTGTAACAAGGCTTGTTGTTGGGTTTGAGCTTGTGCAACTTGGGTAGCTTGAGCGGCTTGCATGGCTTGCACAACTTGGGCGGCTTGGGAAGCTCGGGCAGCTTGAGTGGCTTGTTGTTATTCAAATAAATCTTTTGCTTGGGCTTGGTCTTGTTGTTGTTGTAGCAATGCTTGGGCTTGTGCTTGGGCAACCTATTGAGCTTGTTGTGCGGCTTGCGTAGCTTGTTGGGTTTGGAATTTATATAGAGCCTTTTGGTAGGCTTGTTGAGCTGCTTGTAGAGTGATGCTATATTGATTGGCCACATTTGGATTTGGTGGAAAAGGTGGCAGATTTAGGATGGTGTGTGATGGTGTGATGAGGCTTTGTTGGGGTGTTTGTTGGGGTGTTGGAGTGATGACAATGGGTTGTGAAGTGGGAGGTATGATTGAGGTGTTAGGTCCTTGGGAGACCCTTTTTTGAGATATTTGAGATATGGTGGATGGTGTAATGGTTGCTTGAGGTATTTGGATTGTTACCACCTATTTTTGTGATATCGGTGGCAAGCTTAGAGGATTTGGTGCACTCGATGTGTTGATTTGATTTGGCTGATTTTGGATAAGTAAAGGGGGTTTCCCTAAACCAAGGATTGGTGTGGATGTTGATGTAAATGGTGGAAGCGGTGGAAAAATGGGTGGTGTGTTCCCTTGGGAAAATGATGATGATGACGAGGGATAGAATATTCCCCCTGGTCCAAATAATCCACCTTCTCCTTGCGAGGTCATGGGGAGAGAGGTTTGTGTGCTGAGAGGATATGCTGGTGTTGTGTGAAAAGAGGATGGATTGGTGGGCTCATGAAATGTGAGCAAAACGTATGGGTGTAACACATTTAATGGGATGGATTGACCCAGTATGGTGTTCATATCCAATTCTTGGTTGTTCACAAGGGGATGTGTTTGAAGTGCATGAAGCAATGAGCTTCCCTTGTTTACAATAGGTTGAGTTGGAGCAATGGATGATGTGATTTGTGGGATTCTTTGAGTGATGCTTTGGAATGGAGGTGTGGATGAGACCGATGGTATACTCCCAAGAGGTTGTTCCACAATAGTGTTTAGGTCAAAATCTGAAGGGAGTTTAGCCCCTTCTTTTTCCAATTCTAGCATATATTATGAAAGATTTAGTCTCATCATGGCATTGACAATTTTGTGATTCTCGGGATTTTGGACCATTTCTATGATCTCCTCTTGAGTCATCCCAAGACATTATTGGTGATGTCTTCCAATTGACCTTCCTCTTGAGGATCTTGTGGCAATAGAGGAAGGTTGGGTGGGGGATTGCTAGATCCCATAGGATTGATTTTGGGTGTGGTTTGACTTAGGTCACTTGAAGTAGATGTTTCCTTGTTGGCTTCCATGTTCTTCTTGTATTGAGATCGAGTTTGCACCATAAAAGAAGGATCAAATTTTAGGTACAAAGAAGAAAAACGAAGTTTTCTAAATGATGGTGATAAGATAGATGAAGGGTGGATGATGTGAATGATTGAATTCTTAAGAATCTTGAAGGTATACTAGACTTTGGGACTTTTGGATTTTGGATTTTGTATTTTTTCGATTGGATTTGATTTGGATTTGGATTATGGAGTCATAAACCCCAAGAGGTTGGATACTTATCTTGGAATAAATTTTTTCACAAGGATTGATAATTTAACTAAGAACATGAAGAAGGACTCATCTACACATACTTAGTTAAACAAGATGATTTTGATTTGATTTAAAGGCTTTGCCAAAAGTCTAGCATGATTCAATTTTTCCAAGATTTGAAGAGTTGTTTGGTAGGATGAGATTTGATTGATGTTTTGGAGGGATGGACAAAAATGATGACTTTGATCCTAGATTAGACCTAGATATAACTCCTTTCTACAAGACCTCAGTATTGAAGAACATGCTTGTACTTCCTATGTGAAAAATTCAAATATTTGAAAGAGACTTGGATTTTTTTGGTAATAAAATTCATACAAATTAGGATTGTTCTTTGAAGCCTTCTTGTAAAAATTATAGACCAACCTTTCTCTAACTTCGTGAAGCCTTGCAAGATGTTCTTCACGAGCTTTAGGATTAAGGAACTTGTGACGATTTGGTTTGGGAATTTTGACTTTTCGAGAAATCATGGGATCAAACACATGTGAGGTTCAATTATCTGTTATCTTGCTTAGATTGATTCTTTTTACCACAAACACTTTCTTGATTATGCTTCAAACTGAATGTCTAATGTTCTAATTTCTTTTCATCCCACAAGGTCCATTATGTGGAAATCAAGGAAATCAAGGCAAAAGTTTCCTAATGTTGAATTTAGTAAGAACAAATTATGATATAAATCCAAATACTTAGAATCCTCTAAGGATGAAATACCTAGGGAAAGGAAGAGCACTTGGATTTATCAAAGGTATTTTTTCCTCCTTAAGGGTTTGTAATTTTGAAGAACTTTGTGATTGTTTGTTTTCAAGCATTTTAGACCCAAGCAAAGTGTTTTGATTCCAAATTGATGCACAATCCTAGGATAAAATAAGACAATGGTTGTTGGGTTCCCACTTGAATAAATTCATCTACGCCTACTCTTAACGGATAATTAGATGCTTGACCACACAGGCTCCCCTCCATGACACACACTTCTCGAGCCAGCCAAGCATCAGTACCCATGAAACTCCCATGGCATACTTCTCATCTCTATCAATAGTCGTAAAAATGTGGGATGGCTTTAGAATGACCGTTCTTGCACCAACAAATAGATTTAAGGATTTGGGCCTTCTAAACAAAAGGTTTTAATATAGGCATTTTGTTCATGGGGGATCATCCATACGAAAAGAGACCATTGTTTCCCTTCTTGTCAGAACAATCCTCGTGATACTTGAATTTTTCTCAAGTACCCACACTTATATACCGGTTGGAAGTCGCTTGGCTTTAGCGTGTTACTAGTTGGGTCATTCCCTAGGGTGATTAATTTTTCCCACCAGGAAGACCCTCTAAAGATAAACAAAAGTGAGTAAGTACATCCATAGTTCGATCAATCTTTGTTGAGAAACAAAGAGAGAACACATGCGATATACTCCACTCACACTCGCAAGATTTTGTTCAATTTTAAGAGCCCAAATTGAAATATGGAGGCAATATTTTATACAACTTAATGTCACCAAAAGGACTTTTGATTCTCAAGATCACCGTGAAGTGTGAGAGAAGTGCATACGCCTTTATTAAATGAGATTACTTTGTGTAAAAGACTACAAAACATAAAGGACACATGTTTATTTTAACCTTTAAAGCAAGAATGGGTTCTTTTTAAGCACCAAGATTGAAATGTGAAGTTTGCTTGTTCAATTGTTGAGCCCAAAATAAAATCTAGTAAGTTGCCTATGGTTCTTTTTAATCTGTTTGTTTTGTTCTTTTTAAGCCCAAACTAAAATTAGTGAGTCCTAAAAAGCATGAAGATGACAAAGTCCTTAGAAAAAGGGATTATAATTTCTCCCCAAAGTGTTTAAAAACACTTGATACAATAAGATGATGATTTCATAAAGAAATCCTTGTCTTTGTTTAATCCCTTAACCTTTGATCAAGCCAACCTACAAAAACTGGTTAATACTGTAGGAATAGAGGCCAAAAAACCAGTTAGGAGTCAAAAGCAATCAAAATGAAAAAACACATGTTGAAATTAATTTGAAAACTTCTTTTTACCCAACTCTAGTGGTGCAATCTACGATTGCAGCACAGTTTAAGGAAGTTAGTGATGTTATATAACACTATTGGGACTAAGAGTGACAGACTGTGCAGAAACCAGTGGGCACGATTGTGACGCTATTTCAACAAGCGATGTATTTTGGAGTTTGGATGGTTAGTGCCACAGTTCGAAATTCAAATTTTTGGGCGGGAAGACCTCAACAACGCAGTTTCGAGTTTGCAACGTCGCTATATGGCGCTGCTGGATTGATAGCGGCAGAGTTTCCTGTAGACAACAAAACTCAATAAAAAACCACAATTTTTTTAAAAAAATGTGTTAATTTTCTTCAAATTCGCCCTCCTTCTAGCACCAAAATGTGAATGGTGATCTTAGACCTGCACAAACACAAAGAACAAGCACACAATTAGCTCAAAATGCAAGTTAGGAACAACATTCCCCATGAGATTCATTTGAAACAAGAAAACAATAAATTATGTAAAGAACACAATGAAAGAAGCTAGCAAATCCTATTCAAATGAAGAAAATCTCAATCCCATGCGAGAATTGGTGCTATTTTGATGTGGAAAATGGCCCTTTTCCCAATTCCTTGTAAGCTTTGATGATCACTGATGGAGATTGGATGCTCCTTGATGAAATTTCTTCATAACCTAGCTATAATGGATGAAAATTGCTCAAAAACTTGAAGATAATGATGTTACATAAAGTTGTGGATCCAAAATTCAAACGAGAGCCTTCTTTAATTAAAAGAGAATGATGGAGAAAGAGGCAAAAGGGATGAATGTGGGACAAAAGACCAACCAATAGGAAAATGCCACTTGTCCACATGTGAGTGGAGGAGGAATGAGCACATTTTGATGAATGTGCACATAAATATGGCTAGGTGGAATTTGAAATTGTTGAAATGACAAGTTGGAGGGAGAGAGGAATGGAGTAAATGCCACTTGGCTCAAGGCAAAGGACATGTAAGAGGCCTTTAATGCCTTGTTGGATGTACTCATCCCTTTTGGAGGGATTTTTTGAATTTGAGGAATATTCCCTCATTGATGCCATGTTGAAAGAAAATAGAAGAATTTACTAAATAAAATAAAATAATTTATTGTGCAAGTTGTAAAATCTAGAGGATTTGATGGATTAGGATTATGATTAATTTAAAAGGAGATTAGTTGATGTTACAATTTGATTTAGATTTTTGGATTAATTTAAATCAAAGTTGAGAGGAAAATGAATTTAGATTTAATTAAATAAAGTTTAATTTATTTAATTAAAGAGAATGATGTTAGTTTTAAATCAAATAAAGATAAATTTATTTAATTTAAATGAGATGACTTTGGAGATTAATTAGATAAAATGAATCATTTAATTAAAAGAGGGGCTATAGGATTAACTAAACAAAATGATTTATTTATTAATAAAAGAGGATGACTTAATCAAATAAATTTAATTTATTTAATTAAGAGATGAAATATGATGAATTTAATTAAATAAATATTATTTAATTAAATGACTAGCCGAGGAGATGATTCAGGACGAACTGGTGTTAGTAAGATCAGGATCAAGTGTATAGGATCAATCTGTATTTTTTCCGTGTCTACAATACCAATCCACTTTAGCCCATGCACTAGAAATAAAATATTATATCTAAATATGAGGAAAAGATTGAAGGTAAACAAAATGGAAGATAAAGCAATACAAATCACAATACTTTCATCTAGAATCTTTGTTTAGTACTTGATGAGCAGAAATGGAGTGCACCCTTATTCCATTTGATTTTCTCTTTTGATATTAATAGTATGTGGATTGCTTGATGCTCTAGAATAACCTTGATATGATTTGTTAATGAGAGATCAAAATGATAGAATAAGGGTATGATAGATTCAAATTTCATGGTTTATGAAGGGTGAGAGCATCTACATATAGAGCCTTGAAGAGGAAAAATAAATGGCTACCGATGATTGATGATGCATGGCTAATATTGAAGGGGGATTAGGGTTATGATAAAAAAAATTTAGTCATGTGACAAGTGGTGCATGAAGGATAATATATAGGTTTAATATTAGGACAAGGAAAAAATTATTTATGGGAATGACTAGGATTAGGAGGTGGGATTGAGATGAATGGATAAGATGAAAATTTAGTCTAAATTTTGGCTAGGTGTCTAGGTTCAATGAATCTAGAGAGGGAGTTAGTTAGACATGTGAAGGGGACACTTGTCACATGATGAAAGATAAATTATGATCCATGTAAAAAATATAAAGGGCTAGGATTAAATGGAAAAGGATAGAGGAAAAAGGGAAATTAATTAAATAATATTTAATTAATGGGATCATGTGAAGGGAAAAATAATTAAATAAATGATAAATATTTACTTAATTAAAGGTTTTAGGATAAAGGTGGTAAATGATGGGAATTAATTAATTAAATAAGAAATATTTATTTAACTAATGGCTTAGGATAGGCTAAAATTGGGTGTGGTTGGATAAGGTCAAATTTTAGGTGTCTACATTTTTCCCCTCTTTGATATGATGTCATGAAGTGGCATTGTATCAAAGAAGATTAAAACATAGTGGATGAGAGAGGATAAGGATCAGAGACATGATACCCCAATCAATGGGAGGATAAGAAAGGATGAATAATGAGAGATTATGATTGGGTGATGGGATGCCCCCTTGAGAGGATATGTGGGTTAGGAGAACATAAGTGTGCTCTTGAAATGGAAGGGAATGATAGGGGATTAAAATTAAGAATCAGATGAAAGGGAAGATGAAAGGGGATGATTGGATGAAAAGGAATGGGAATTTAATTATGATATATTGGTTATACTAGTATGTATTGAGAAATTTGAATATTTGATATAGCAAAAGAAATTATGCACCAAGCTATGAGGAACCATGGTGACAAGGTAACCTTTGCATGGACGACATTCAAAAAATGACAAGCATGAAAACCAAGATAAAAATGATGCCCCTTAATACACTAGTTAGGACACACCAAGATATAGATAGATCAAGGTGACTATAAGTAGGTGTAGTCATAGGTTAAAAGATAAGATCAAAATATCAAAAGCTAAATCTAAACAAAAGACTCATTGCAAAACATGTCATACAACCAAGATATACTTTTCCAAAGATAAGAAGATAATGATTGATTTTCTTACTTAGGCATGAATAATCACCTAAGAAAGGCTTAGATAAGGATGATGACGATTAATTAACTGCGTCAAACATATGGGTCCAAAGGCCATGATTGATTGATAGGCAAAATGATATGATGAATTAATGTTTGATAGCTAGGCTTGATTGATAGGCAAAATGATATGATTGATGATTAATGTTCAATAGTTAGGCTTATGATATGATTTCAATAATTATTGATGTCTTGTATGCAATGTTTGGATTGTTTAAAAACAAGTATGAGGAGCTCAAAATTATGGTTTTTTAATTTTTTTAATTTTTGATTATGGATGAGATGGAAGAATTGGATGATGATTTTTTTTATTATGGTTGAGATGACATGGATATGATAGGAGAGATAGATGGGTTGATGGTTGAGTTGTTTGTTTATTATGGTATGGAGATCTTATTGTGGGATGGAAGGATGGAAAGACATATGCAAGTGCATGAAATTTGAGGGCCAAATTCATTGGAAACTATCGATATACAAGGCCTAATCCTTGACATAATATAGATGTAAATTTTGCATCTAATGCATGGTAAATAACAGGGAAGGTTGGAATGTGATGGATGGAATGATGGGCGATGGATGACACTAATCAAGGATCAAGATAAGCCATGATAGGTTTATTATGGATGGATGGATGGGTGATATGCTTATTATGATATGGAAAGATAGGAAGGATGGTGGATGGGATGAAATCCTAATAGATGGTGGATAAGAGACTACTACACATGGTTCCTATTGCTATGTTTCCACCATGGTACTTATCCAAGGTGCCACTGAAGTGGTTTTCAATATTGGATGGATTATTTTTATTTACTATTCTTTTGGATTTTTTTGATTTTTGATTTTTTTGATTTTTTGATTTTTTTTGGATTTTTTGGACCAATAAGACCTAATTATGTTGCAATCAAGGTGGATGTTCTTTGATATATGGATGACAATTCTTGATGGATGGGTGAAGACAGTGTGCTAGGGAAGACATATAATATGTTGTTTCATAGATGGATGGAGCTAAGGTATGATCACTTATGTGTGCACTACAAAGGCCTTCATGTATGACACACAAAGGAGCTTGGGAAACCTTTGGATTGAAGAACGTCAAGGGGTTGCCATCAAAGGTCCATTGTGATATATCACCAATGGTAAGGGAGGACGAATATATGGATATGGGTGGATTAGGTGAAGTGTATGGATTACATGAAGATGATGAGGAAAAAGACTTAGGATCAACAAGATCACTTCTTGATATTTTTCTTTAACTGGCGCCCCCAGTTATTTTGGATAAAGAGGCATAATAGGAGATCAAATTATGTGTTTTCTTGTTTTTATTCTCGACTTTGATTTTTCAGAGTCCAATAGATTTTGATTTTGATTTTTACTAGAAGGATTTTATTTTATTTTATTTCTTTTTTAATATATGTTTGATAAAGTCTTTTTGATTTTTGACTTTTGATTGATAGCCTTGTTATTTTGAGGTGCTTTTTGATCCAAGTCTAGGAGATGAGTGGAGGTGGATGAGTTTGATAAGTTGGATTAGATGGTAATGATAGTTGAATCATGGGAGAGGTTGGTGATTTATTTGATAAAGTCCTCATGGACCTAGCCTTATCAACACAGGTAATGTCAAAGGATTCTTGTACTTCTCTAGTGAGAGGACCGTTAGGATTATAAGGTGTAGCATTAGGTGGCTCATACCCTAACCTAGGATGCTCGGTATGGAAGGATTTTAGCTCATATTCTCCAATACCAAGGTTTTTAATTTTAGATTTGATCTTTGAGATAGTGTGAGAGGTGGGTAGAAATGAAGGATCAATGTATGAGGATGAAGATGATACGAAATTGGTAAGAAAATGCTCTAAAAGGCCATGACTTATTCACAAGAATTTATAATATTGGAATGGATTTTGATTAGTAAGGATAGTCATTTAATTTCATTGAGTGAGAAATTGATGCATTTATGGAATGTGGATGGAACAACTTGCATGGCATGGATCCATGGGCAACTGAGAAGGATGTTGTATGTGAGATCAAGTTATAGAATCTAAAAAGTAGCATCTACTATAGTTGGTCCAACCTGGATGGGTAGCTTTCTCGGTCCTTTTGATTCATGTCTAGCTTTGTCATATGCTTTTATGGGAATCTTCTTTTGGGGATCAACAAATTCATCAGAATAACCCAATTGTTTTATAAAATTCAAGTTGCAAAGATTAATTCTTGATCCACCATCTACTATGACACACTTGATTGTAGTTTTATGAATGTGGGGTTGAAGGTAGAGTGGATTGTTAGGAGATGGGTAAATGGAAGGAAAGTATTTGGTGGTAAATGTGAGGGATTGTGGAGATTATAAGTGTCCTATCATAGCTTGAAATTAAGCAAGATTAATGTCATTAGGGACACAAGATTGTTGAATGGTTTTATCAATGAGTTTTTTGTGGATGGGGGATGTTTGAAGTGGCTCAAGAATAGATATTTATGATGGAGTTTTATTCAAGTGGTCGAGAATATTATATTTGTGTGTAGGCTTGGAGGAGGAGGATTCTCCTTGGATGGTAACTTGACCACATCGGGTAGTGATGACACAACTAGGTGCTTTGATGGTTATGGTGCCTACTTTAGAAGGAATTTGTTCAATGCAGCCAATAACAAAATAAAATTTTATATTATTGTTGTATTTATAAGGTGTTGTATTATAAGATGCAAAATATTTACCATCATTATTCTGAGGGAAATATTACTTGTATATACCCAACTGTTTGTTAGGGGACTTGTGGCCTTCAATGCTGATTTACACACGATCAATGATATCTTGAATCAATTTCCTAAGTTTCATGAATGAGGATGTCTTATGACCATGAACCCTATGATAGTCATGTTGTCAAATAGATTGCACCCGAATGCTTGAATAATTAAATTCAGCAATATGTTGAAACATGGGAACTATCTTCAGGCTGTGGGTATTCCTATGGTGAAGATAGACCTCTAGATTCTAGGCCAGTTCCTATATGATTTTGATGATTAATAACTTGAACTTGTTGGGAAAAGGGAGAAAGACTTAGTCTAAATGCAAAAACTGGAAAATTTAACTATGGTGATGCACTAGAAGAAACTAATGTGCAGAATTAACTCACAAATTATTATCCACTACTTTTATCTGCACAACCTGATCTAATAATAGCTTAATCACCTAAATGCTTTAAATAGAGGTTTTGATTAAAAACAATCTTTGAAGGAAAACATGGTTTTCACAACTAAACCGTTTAATCATTAACATGCACAGTGTTTAACCAATGAATTTAAACTAAGATGCATACATAAATCTATGAAGGAGAAAAAAATATTAAAGGTCTCAAAACTGATAGCATAGTAATTCTTTGATCAAATCCTACATAGCAATGATGCTTGAAATATTGAAGGAAAACTCTAAAATGCTGGAAATTAAAGGAGTCTTCTGCAAATCATACACTAATTAACTTGTAAAACTATTGCACAATATTATTAAAATCAGAAAAGCTGAGTTACATGATAATTCACTTTGCAGAATGCAAAGGATGAAAAACAAGAACTAGAGGAAAAAAGACTAAGTTTCCTCAATATATACAAAAGGCATGCACAAAGCAACCAATAATGGAAGTGAAAGCTAATTGAAGTGAAGAATGGTAACTCCTAAGTGAAATCCGAGCAGAAGAGGAAACCTTGATAGCTCCAAAATGAAGCAAACTGCACTCTCTGCCTAGAAAACTCCACCTCTCCATGCACATGACCAAAATATCTGTGAACTGAAGTGAAACTGAAAGAAGAGCCTCATCTGCATGATCTGAACAACTGAACTTGAAGCTCTTTTTTAGTATTTCCAATATTTGCACTCTCCATGCATAGTCTATATTAAGCATTCTATAACATTGACTTGAAGTCTCAGTCAAACTCCATCCTCAACCTTTGTAAGCTATGCATGATTAGGGTAATTTAATGTTTATGTTTGCTCTAAAAATAGTTAGAATTAATTAAATGACTTATAATTTATCATTTAATTAACTAACTTTACATGTATAAGAAAAAATATCATTAAGAGGCAATATAAAATAATAACCTCTCTCAATACCCAATACTTACTCTCTTAGTAAATATTAAAGTGGTAACAAATATAGAACCCTTTGCAAAGCTTCAAACTTTCACCTTAATATTGAATGTCATTCCTAGAAGACTTAAGAGTCTTCGATGAGCTTCTCCATGCATATACTCTGATTAGATATCACACTTAGTAGATTTTTTAAAAACATCAGCCTCCATATCATTAAGCCTTTTGACTTTAAAGTCATAGACCATGGAAGCAATACTTAGGAATGATTTTTTTTTGTTTTATTTGACAAAAGATAGTCCAAAAAACATTGGCCAAAATATGGCAAGAATGATAAGCCCAAACCCTAAATCATTACTCATCATTTTACATTTGACATGGAAGCTCTGCCTGGATAGGAGTTGTGCCACCATGGAGAGCATTAGGGTCTTGAAACTGCAAAACTTATGCACCCTTCTTCTTGTTTAGGAGAGATTCAAACAATAAAACAAGGTAAATCTTTTGGTCATGTATCTGGTGACTTTTCCTCCACTCTTTCAACGTTTTTGAGTTTTGTTAGCCACGGTTTTGATATATCTCTGATGTATTTTCTATATTTTGTGTGTCTCACTTTTCTTGACTGTCATTGTAAGTTCTGATTCAAGCCTTGAATAGCTGAAAATGGCCATCAATTGGAAAAATGCCTCGACTCCTCCAGACCATGAGGTAAGAACTTTTGAGCTTCTAGGTGTTAAGATTACCTGAAGGTCGCCATGAAGCTTGCCTCTGTTTACTGAATCTTCTCCATATATTGGAGTTTTGAAACCCTTCACAATCTCTTGGTTGTGGACTTATCTCCCATTTTTACTGTCTGAATCTTGGAAATGCATTTTATGCTTGTGAGATCCTTAGCTTTTCCTTGTGTGGTATATTCATCCTTTCTATGTGTCTTGTATCAAATGCTGAAACCATGAATTTTTGGGTATTACATACACTCTCTATTTTTTGGCAAAACTTCACATGGGTATCTGTAAACGATGAGAAATATTATTTGAATAAAAACCCCTTTGGCGAGTCCTTCATTCTAGCCGCTATGAGGGCATCATCTCATGCATTTCTTGTGTTTGAAGCTCTATTGACATTGTATTATCATTTGCAGCTGCTAGAAATATTGGAAGTTGAAGGTTGCTTTTTGCATACATTCGAGTGTTCTCTTTTATGTGCTCTTACTTGTATTCTTGGCCATGGCCATGACTGTATTGATGTTTCACTCCGTCTTTGAACAAGTTAGCTTGACTTGAGTTCTATAATAGGGAATTATCGGCTATATACATAGCACATAACAATGAACGTCCATACCACATGTGATTGCTACAGTAAATGACAGTGTGTCTTTTTGCTTCATCACTTCCTATAAACCTTTGCAATATTCAATACATGAAACATTGCCGGTGTCTTAAGCTGCATATTTTATTCTTATTGATGGTAACTTCTCCTTTAAATTTGTTCATGAAAAATTAACATTTTTTGACAACATTATGTAGATGATAACTGCAACTTGAATACTTGAAAGTTGTACTTCTCATGCTTTAGAATGCATTTCTTGATGTATGACCATTCCTTGAAAGGAAATAAACCAATGTTTGTGATCTACTTGAGAGAAACTAAGACAATGTGTTATACTTATGATAGACTCTTGCACATTTAACAGTCCTATGACTATTTAATAGGCTGTCACCATTCAGATTGTAGTGTGTCTATATTTTCTGCAATATACAGTGGATATTTCCCCTATATCTTTTCAATATAAATCAATAATATGTTGAATTCATAATTCATCTTGTTCTCCTGCGTCTGATAGAAGCAACAGGTGTATTTGTCTTGGTTCCTATCATCACCATATCTGTCTTTGTTCCTCATCACATGATCAGTGGATCTGTCTATATCATATACTGTGTATATTCTTTTTGAAGTTTATAGAAACATTGCAATGCTTGAATTCTCTGTTTCTCTTCAGTGTAAAGAGGCTCGATACTTCATTTAAATGTAATGTGAAAAATGTAGAGAAGAGCTGAAATATGATATCAATAAAATTGATGAGTTCCTAACATGTTTTGATCCTTCCTTTAGCATGATGGGCAATAAAAAAAATTTCTCAAACTGTTTACGCATATTGAAATAAGGTTGCTCATATGTTTTTCTTTCTTAGTTTCAACAACCTTCTTCATGACTGTTCTGACAATGTTAATGAATCTCATGTGTAACTTGAGAGTGTGTCCTCTTTGATATGTCAGGTTAAACCCTTGTGGGAGCCCGTTTTAACCCACATATATGATAAAAATGATCACAAACTTAATAAACTTGTTCCTGCATAGTGAACAAACATGTTAGCAAAATAAAGAAGTTGAAAGCTTCCTCTTGAGTTTTATGCCTTTGAACAATGAAATCATCTGATGGATGCCTGATCAAGTGTATGCTATATTTCTATTGATAACGTAGGCATATGGTAGGATTTGATTCTCATTTCTCTAACCTTACTTCTATCATATTTGCAGGTGCATTCGGAGCTTGGAGCTGGATTGATTCAGAGTCACAATTGAAGGCTTCAACTTGTCAACGATTTGTCATTCCATGTAATGACAAATCACTTTCTACCTTATACCTTCTTTATTTTCAATTGTATAGTTTAATTTCCTTCATGCACCCATTATTTGATTATGAAGATCAAATGAAGTTACTCCCACGGCTTGTGTGGGACTTTGGTTTGTACATTATGAATAAAGTAGCAAACATATGCAATCTTATGATATTATTTTGAAATGTTCTTGCATAATATCACTGAAATTCACTTTGTAATGAAACATTGCACAATAATGAGTATTTAGCAAAAAATTTTGAACATCTTGTTTACCTTTTGGCTTGAATTTGCAATTCAGCTCTACCTATTTGAGCTAGTAGTGAAAAATAGGTAACAAATTGGCAACCTCTGCGGAGTGTTTTCTTGCTAAACACCATAGACCAATTATGTAGCTTATCCATTGGGCATGGAGTCCATTCTTTCTCTTAACTTCTTAAAACCTCTGTAATTCATCTTCCAAAATAAACAAATTGAAAGAAACTACTGCAACTCTGTGTATGACAGAATCTGAAACCATGTGCAATGACTGCACTTTATTGAAAGCAAAACAATACTAAATGAAAACGTTCCATGGGGCACTTATTGAAAGCATAACTGAAACTAAAAACTATATTACTATGTACAACAACAACTAAATGCTTAATAACACTGCTTGAGATGAATCCCGTTAACGAGGATTGGCAACACCTCTCCATCCAGCCTTGAGAGTTGGAAAGTGTTATGTTCCTTCTTTGCTGTGATAATGTATGGGCCATCCCACATGGCATCAAACTTGGTATGTTTTCCAGGTCTTCTCATTAACTCATCTCATTTAAAAACTAAGTCACCCTCATTGAAGACTCTTACTATTGGTTTCCTGCCAAATGTCTTCTTCATCTGAGAATGATGACTATGAAGCTCCCTGAAAGCTTCTTTCCTGGTTTCTTCCAACTCTATTAATTCAACAAACCTAACTTGCATTGGTTTCTCCTCAAGTAACTCCAATTCTCTTATGTAGCTCAAAGTTGGTAACTCAATTGAAATAGGCAACTTGGCCTCTTTTCCATAAACCAAAACATATGGTGAAAAACTTCTTGATCATTTTGGTGTAACTCTATCAACCTAAAGGGCTAATTTAGGTTTATCATGCCATGACCTCTGATTATCTTCAATTGTCTTTTTAATGATCTTAATCAGATTTTTATTTGTCGATTCTGCCTTTCCATTACCCTGGGGGTAATAATTGGATGAAGTATTCAGATAAATGTTATTCTTTACTGACCAATCTGAAAATTTTAAGCCAATAAAGGCTAAAGCATTATCGAAAATGATAGATTCAGGTGTACCAAACCTGGAAATTATGTCCTGATAAAAGTTTAAAAATGATGTTTCATTTGCATCTCTTAGAGCAACTGCTTTTGTCCATTTCGTGAAGTAATCTATTGCTATCAAGATCCACTTGTTCCCTACACTTGATGGTGGGTTAATTGGACTGATGAAGTCAAGTCCCCACTTTCCAAATGGTTGCTCAACCTGAATCGAATTCAGGGGTAGGGTTGTTAACTTCTATTTTCCTGCAAACAAGGAACATTTAGCACATTTTTTGACATAAGCATAAGCATCTTTGAAAAGATCTAGCCAATAGTACCCTACTTTCATAATTTTTAGAGTTGTAGTACGTAGTGCAAAGTGACCTCCAATAGGTCCATCATGGAATTCCTCCAGAATTCTTTCAATCTGATCAGGGTTAATACATCTGAGGAATACTCCATTGAAATCTTTTTTATACAAAACACTGTCTATTACTGCATATGGAATTGCTTGTAATCTATAATACCTTCATTTAGATTTATCCATACCTTCTGGGTAGTCTCTAGTATGCAAGTAATGGATCATCTGATGGATCCAATCAACTGGAATAGTTGAAACAACAGGTTCTTCATTATTCAAAGTTGTAGTGACTTCTTCATTTTTGTTCTGTTCTTTTTCTGCAAGTTGTTCACATAGACCTTTACCTCGAACAAGCTTGGTAAACTTTATACGAATGTCGTACTCCATGACTTTGGTTATCCAACCTGCTCGCTTGTCATTAATGTCTTTATTCAGCAAAAAATCTTTAACTGTTGGATGAGCTACCAACAGATGTATTTTATTATTAGACAACATATGTCTAAACTTTTTAAGACTCCTTATTATAGCAAGCACATGTTTCTCAACAAATGAATATCTTGTTTCATAATCATGCAAAATTTGACTAAAAAATGCAATGGGTTGTTCAAGTCCTTGATCATTTTGCTGACATAACATGGCATAAATTGTATCAACACTACCAAACACGTAGAGTATAAATCTTTATCAAGTTTGGATTTATTAGTGTCGGGGCTACTGCAAGTGCCTCTTTAATCTGTTCAAAGCTATTCTTACCCTACTTTGTCCATCTGAACTACATATTCTTCTTTAGCATGGTTGTGATAGGTTGTAGCAACGTTGCAATGTTAGGAATAAATCTCCTAACAAATTTTATTCTACCAAGAAAACTCTGCAAAGATTTTTTGTGAGCAGGAAGTGGTAAAGACAGAATGGCTGCAATGCGTTCTAGGTCAATAGAAATACCATTTTTAGAAACAATATAACCCAAAAGCTTACCTTCGTGAACAACAAAAATATTTTTCTTTGGATTTAAAGAAACTCCATATTCTCTGCATCTTTCAAAAATCTATCTAAGATGACCAAAATGTTCATTAGCGTTTCGTGAGAAAACAATGATATCATCTAAGTATACAAGAACAAACTTGTTTATTAAAACTTGGAGAGCCATATCCATTGCTCTCTGAAAGGTTGCTCCTGCGTTTGACAATTCAAATGACATTTTTCTGTAAGCCATAATACCCGACTTGGTGGTGAAGGCTTTCTTGTACTAGTCTTCTTCCTTAACCAATATTTGGTTATAACCTGAATATCCATCCAACAATGAGAACCTTTTTGATCCTGAAACAACCTGTAGTATTTGCTCCTTTGAAGGAAGCGAATATTGATCTTTTAGTGAAGCTCTATTTAGATCACGAAAATCAATGCACAATCTTATCTCTTCATTCTTCTTTCTGACGGGCACTAGGTTTGATACCCAAGAAGTGTGCTTGATTGGAAAAATGATACTACCTTCAATCAACTTGTTCAATTATGTTTTCATCAGATGTTCTAACTTCAGATTCAAGGGCCTTTGCTTCTATCTGTCTGGTTTGGCATTGGATTCCAGCTCAATGGTATGCTAAGCTAACTCAGGGTTAAAACCCTTCAGATCACCGTATTCCCAGGCAAAAATGTCGCTGAATTCTTGACAAAGTAAGACAAAGGCTTGTTGTTCCTCCTTTGTACAGACTTTACCAAGCTTGAGGAGCTTGTCTTTGAATATCTCTATTGGTTCATAATGTTCCTTCTTCACTGTGATGCTAGATTAATCTCTTCTAACCTGTTAGTGTTGAAGATGGATTCAAGGGTCACCAAAATTTTTGGCAGTTTGTTAGACTTTAATTGCATGATCTGATCACCATATTGCTGATCAAACTTGCATTCATTTCCAACAGAAAATTATGCTTCTTCCATCAAAAAGTGAATTATCTATTCATCACTATAAAAAATCTACTAGCTTACATTGTTATCAGGTATTGATGGCCTGACAACTACCTTCACATATTGCTACACTTGCACGTTATGAATTTTAGTTGGGATGTCAAATTGTGATCCCATGGCAGCAAGTTTATCAGCTTGCTTATTTTGATTTCTAGGTACTGATTGTAGATTAAATGCATCAAATTCTTCAATTAAGTCTCAAACACGGTGCTTATACAATTTCAGCAAATAGTTTTTTGTTAAATTCAGATTTCTAACCTGATTTTCTATCAACTCAGAGTCACCAAACACCTGTAAACATTTAATTTTCCTTTTTCTGGCCCACTCTAAACCATGTATCAATTCTTTGTACTCAGCAACATTATTAGAACAACTGAAAGAAAATCTAAAAGTTGAGTAATACCTATCTCCTTCAAGTGATATGAGCACTTCTCCTCCACCAACACCTATTTTACTCCTAGATCCATCAAAGTATAGCTTCCAAAGCTGGTCAATTTGTTGTTCTGGTTGTTTTTCCTCCTTGACCGGATTTGGAATAGTAACATTGAGCTCTTAAATCATATAAATGCCCAAACCTACTTCATCCATGAGATTGACCGAGTCAACCTCATGATTCTTGGCTGCCCAGTCATCTAAATTAATATTAGGTATGTCTTCTATAGGTACAGTGGGGTTGAGGGTCATGGATTGATCCTCCTGATCATGGAAAGCTAGGTTTGCATTTATAGGATTTGGCACATAGGGCTCGATATGGTCTTTAGCCTATGGCTTTGACTTAATTGTGACTCTAGTACCATATCTGGTTTTGAAAAACATGTGTGACCAGTCTGATGATAGATAACCACCTAATTTTGCAGTGAAATCTCTAGACAGGCAAACAACAAAATAAGGTGGGAGATCAATAAGATAAATGTCTTGTGGAATTTGAAAGTTTGGATAGGCATGCAATGTAAGGGGCATATTTTTTATAACTCCTACAAACTTAATGGTTGTGCCATCCAATTGAACTACCCCTTTTGAAAATGGTTCATACTCAAGTCCTAACTTGTCTACCAGTTGTTTTGGCATAATTGAGTTGCTTGCTCCTGAATCTATCATGCAGTTATGCACTATGCTATTACCAACGATCAAACTAACATAAAAGGGTGGTGGTTTTACCTCTTGAGTTGGCTGCCCCTTTTTTTGTTTGTACCATTCGCAAGAAATCTTAGCTGCTCTTTAGTTGTTTTGTCAGAAATAGATATCTTAGCCAGAGCCTCATGTAGACCTTGTTTCTACCTAGGTAGGTGTAATGCATCCAACATGGTGATGCTAATAGTTGCCTTTTTCATATGATAAAAACTAGAGAACTAACCTTATGTCGAGTTTTAGGAACAACAGTCTCTTTCTGCACCAAAACTGGTTGAGTTCTCGGCTGTTCTTTACCTAGTTCAGACGGTTTTTGTTGTTCTTTAGCAGTCTCAGGTTTTTTTCTTGGTAAAACCTGGACATTTTGTGAAGAAAAGGGCTGTGATTGTTCTTTATCAGTTGGTGAAACTTGATTTTTCTGTTGAACAACTTGTTGGTTAACTTTATTAGCCTATTGTTTGTCACTTTTTGGCCATTGTTTGTCAGAAATAGCTTGATGTCTCAAGTTTTTTTCTCTTTTCTTGGATCTTGTGTTTGCTGCAATAGAAGTGGTTGACTGATTTTGACCTTTTATATGATTTACCTCGCAAAATTTGTGGCCTTGCCAGTTCATCATGGCAACATCCATATCAGTCTGTTGTGTTTGATCATTTTGATCATTGCTATATTTTGTTGTACTTTCCGTAGTTGCATAATTGCTCTATACCATTAACGCCTGATTGATCATTCCATTCATGCACGTGGCATGAATATGAGGCTAATTGCATGGGTAACACCATACATAATCTTGTACAAAGTTGTTTTGAACAGGTACGAGCTCCTTAGAGGAGCTGACAACATTCTGATAATGATTGTATGGTGGCCTAGTATTGAAATTTCTATGTTGTCCTTGATTATCTTCCTGATAGGGTGGTCTATTAGGCTGAAAAGGTGCTTGGTAAGGCCTGAAATTTTGGTTTTGTTTCCTCTTAAGACTCACTAAATCATTGCTAACTGTCTGCAATAATTTTTCCATTTCTTGTTGATTTCCCTTTAGCTCTTGGAAATCTGATTGTGTTGGAAATGCACCATTTCGAACAATTGGCTGATAGCCTAAGGTTGGTTCTACTCGAATTGAGGCAATAGGTGGTAAATTAATTGGAATCATGGGATGAATATCTGGAAACATTGGCATAGGTGGCCTTGGTGCAATTTTACCAGCCTATATAAGGTTGTTTTCAACTCTAATAGTGATGTCATAGGCTGTTGGTAACGTTAATCCACCCATTGATTGTATCATTAAAGAAATATCACTATTCAATGATCTAAGATAATATATAAAAGCGTGATCAGGAGTAGGTCTTACCATTACTGGAATCCTATTCTAGGTCCTTTGAAACTTGAAGTTAAAGTCCATCATTTGTTCTTGTGGTGCTCTCTTTATAGTTTTCATCTGCTCGACTAGAGATAGATGATCAGACTTGTCAAAAAATTGTTTGCTCAGCTTATCTCCTAAATCATCCCATGTCACGACAATATTAACTAGTAAGTCGTGAAACCACTGAAGTGCTTTACCCTTGAAAGATGCTGCTAATAGCCTCAACGCCACATTCTCCTGAGTCACGTGATGAACTCCACATAGTGAAGCCATATCTCTGATATGCTCTATTGGCATAGTTTGGTCTTCACCAGTGAAAAAGGGCCGACTCTTAAGTGTTGCAATTGGTATATCATTATGTTGAGCCAGATTTAGTGGGCTGCCCCCATTGAATGGTACAAATGCATGTGCTCTGGCCATTGGAGTTGTTGGTATTATGAAATTCCCAGCTTGTAAAATTGGTACAGGTGAAACTGAAGCTCTGTAACTTGGTGAAGCTAAATGTGAACCTGGTTGCCTTGTTGATGATCAACCTCTCCTTCTTGATGTGTATACTAATGGTTCTATTTTGAAAACTGGAGAAACTGATTGGTTTCTTGAAGGTCTTCCAGGTGTTCTCTTGGCTGTCCTTCCTCTTCTTTTTGGTGAAGACAGCTGTAGATATTCAAACAGAGAAAAACTTCTTCTCGTTTGAATATTTCTCATAAGTTGTTTGTTGTTGATCTGCTTTGAAACTTGAGAACGAAGTCGCCAGGTATTTGATCTTTATCCTTTGAAAGGCTGAAATACTGTTGTATATACCAGGATAGTAGCTTGAAATTATTAAAATAATGCTTTGAATTGTTATTCAGAGTCCCACCGGGCATGCCAAAAACTATTGTCAAACAGATTGCACCCGAACGCTTGAATAATTAAATTCAGCAATCTGTTGAAACATGGGAACTATCTTCACGTTGTGGGTATTCCTATGGTGAAAGATATACCTCCAAATTCTAGGCTAGTTCCTATATGATTCTGATGATTAATAACTTGAACTTGTTGGGAAAAGGGAGAAAGACTTAGTCTAAATCCAAAAACTAGAAAATTTAACTATGTGATGCACCAAAAGAAACTAATGTGCACACTTAACTCATAAATGATTACCCACTACTTTTATCCGCACAACCTGATCTAATAGCTTAATCACCTAAATGCTTTAAACAAAGGCTTTGATTAAAAACAATCTTTGAAGGAAAACATGGTGTTCACAACTAAACCGTTTAATCATTAACATGCACAATGTTTAACCAATGAATTTAAACTAAGATGCATACAAAAATCTATGAAGGAGACAAAAATATTAAAGGTCTCAAAACTGATAACATCGTAATTCTTCGATCAAATCCTACATAGCAATGATGCTTGAAATCTTGAAGGAAAACTCTAAAATGTTGGAAATTAAAGGAGTCTTTTGCAAATCATACACTAATTAACCTGTAAAACTGTTGCATAATATTATTAAAATTAGAAAAGCTGAGTTACATGATAATTCACTTTGCAGAATGCAAAAAATGAAAAACAAGAACTAGAGGAAAAAAAAACTAAGTTTCCTCAGTATATACAAAAGGCATGCACAAAGCATCCAATAATGGAAGTGAAAGCTAACTAAAGTGAAGAATGATAACTCCTAAGTGAAATCCAAGCATAAGAGGAAACCCTGATAAAAATAGCTCCAAAATGAAGCAAACTACACTCTCTGCCTAGAAAACTCCACCTCTCCACGCACATGACCAAAATATCTGTGAACTAAAGTGAAACTGAAAGAAGAGCCTCATCTACATGATCTGAACAACTGAATTTGAAGCTCCACTTGTGCATGAGTGAATTTTTTTTTTTTAGTATTTCCAATATTTGCACTCTACATGCACCGTCTATATTAAGCATTCTATAACATTGACTTGAATTCTCAGTCAAACTCCATCCTCAACCTTTGTAAGCTATGCATGATTGGGGTAATTTAATGTTTATGTTTGCTCTAAAAATAGTTAGAATTAATTAAATGACTTATAATTTATCATTTAATTAACTAACTTTACATGTATAAGAAAATATAACATTAAGAGGTAATATAAAAATAATAACCTCACTCAATACCCAATACTTACTCTCTTAGTAAATATTAAAGTGGTAACAAATAAAGAACCCTTTGAAAAGCTTCGAACTTTCACCTTAATATTGAATGTCATTCCTAGAAGACTTAGAATCTTCGATGAGCTTCTCCATGCATATACTCTGATTAGACATCACACTTAGCAGATTTTTTAAAAACATTGGCCTCCATATCATTAGGATTTTTGACTTTAAAGTCATAGACCACGACAACAATACTTAGGAATGATTTTTTTTTTTTTATTTGACAAAAGATAGTCAAAAAAACATCGACCAAAATAGGGCAAGAATGATAAGCCCGAACCCTAAATCATTACTCATCATTTTACATTTGGCATGGAAGCTTTGCTTGGATAAGAGTTGCGCCGCCATGAAGAGCACTAGGGTCTTGAAACTGCAAAACTTATTCACCCTTCTTCTTGTTTAGGAGATATTCGAACATGAAAACAATGTAAATCTTTTGGTCATGTATTTGGTGACTTTTCCTCCACTCTTTCAACATTTCTGAGTTTTGTTAGCCACGGTTTTGATATATCTCTGATGCATTTTCAATATTTTGTGTGTCTCACTCTTCCTGGCCACCATTGTAAGTTCTAATTCGATCCTTGAATAGCTGAAAATGGCCATCAATTGGAAAAACGCCTTGACTCCTCTAGACCGTGAGGTAAGAACTTTTGAGCTTCTAGGTGTTAAGATTACCTGAAGGTTGCCATGAAGCTTGCCTCTGTTTACTGAATCTTTTATATATATTGGAGTTTTAAAACCCTTCACAATCTCTTGGTTGTGGACTTATCTCCCACTTTTACTGTTTGAATCTTGAAAATGGATTTTATGCTTGTGAGATCCTCATCTTTTCCTTGCATGGTATATTCATCCTTTCTATGTGTCTTGTATCAAAGGCTGACACCATGAGTTTCTGGGTATTACATACACTGTATTTTCTGGCAAAAATTCACATGGGTATCTATAAACAATCAGAAATCTTATTTGAATAAAAACCCCTTTGGTGAGTCCTTCATTCTAGCCGCTATGAGGGCATCATATCATGCATTTCCTATGTTTGAAGCTCTATTGACATTGTACTATCATTTGCAGCTGCTAGAAATATTGGAAGTTGAAGGTTGCTTTTTGCATACATTTGAGTGTTCTCTTTTATGTTCTCTTGCTTGTATTCTTGGCCATGTCCATGACTGTATTGATGATTCTCTCCATCTTTGAACAAGTTAGCTTGAATTGATTTCTATAATAGGGAATTATCGGCTATATACATAGCACATAACAATGAATGTCCATCCCACATGTGATTGCTACACTAAATGACAATGTGTCTTTTTGCTTCATCACTTCCTATAAACCTTTGCAATATTCAATACATGATACATTATTGGTGTCTTAAGCTGTATATTTTATTCTTGTTGATGGAAACTTCTCCTTTACATTTGTTCATGAAAAATTAACATTTTTTTATAGCATTTTGTAGATGATAACTACAACTTGAATACTTGAAAGTTGTACTTCTCATGCTTTAGAATGCATTTCCTGATGTATGACCATTCCTTGAAAGGTAATAAACCACTATTTGTGATCTACTTGAGAGAAACTAAGACAATGTGTTATACTTATGATAAAGTCTTGCACATTTAACAGTCCTATGACTATATAATAGGCAGTCACCATTCAGATTGTAGTGTGTCTGTATTTTCTGCAATATACAGTGGATAATTTCCCTATATCTTTTCAATATAAATCATCAATATGTTGCATTCATAATTCATCTTGTTCTCTTGCGTCTGATAGAAGCAATAGGTGTATTTGTCTTGGTTCCTGTCCTCACCATATCTGTCTCTATTCCTCATCACATCATCAGTGGATCTATCTATATCATAGACTATGTATATGCTTTTTGAAGTTTATAAAAACATTGCAATGCTTGAATTCTCTGTTTCTCTTCAGAGTAAAGAGGCTTGATACTTCATTTTAAATGTAATGTGAAAAATGTAGAGCAAGGTTGAAACATGATATCAATAAAATTGATGAGTTCCTTACATGTTTTGGTCGTTCCTTTAGCATGATGGGAAATAAAAATAATTGCTCAAACGGTTTACGCATATTGAAATAAGGTTAATCGTATGTTTTTCCTTCTTAGTTTCAGCGGCCTTCTTAATGACTGTTCTGAAAATTTTAATGACTCTCATGTGTAACTTGAGAGTGTGTCCTCTTTGATATGTCGGGTTCAACCCTTGTGTGAGCCCGTTTTACCCCACATATTTGATAAAAACGATCACAAACTTAATAAACTTGTTCCTGCATAGTGAACAAACATGTTAGCAAAATAAAGAAGCTGGAAGCTTCCTCTTGAGTTTTATGCCTTTGAACATTGAAATCATCTAATGGATGCATGATCAAGTGTACACTATATTTATGTTGATAACATAGGCTTATGGTAGGATTTGATTCTCATTGCTCTAACCTTACTTCTATCATACTTGCAGGTGCATTTGAAGCTTGGAGCTGGATCGATTCAAAGTCACAATTGAAGGCTTCAACTTGTCAACGATTCGTCATTCCAAGAAATGACGAATCACTTTCTACCTTATACCTTCTTTATTTTTAGTTGTATAGTTTATTTTCCTTCATGCACCCATTATTTGATTATGAAGATCAAATGAAGTTACTCCCATGACTTGTGTGGGACTTTGGTTTGTACATTATGAATAAAGCAGCAAACATGTGCAATCTTATGATATTATTTTGAAATGTTCTTGCATAATATCAGTGAAATTCACTTTGTAATAAAACATTGCACAATAATGAGTATTTAGCAAAAAAATTTGAACATCTTGTGTACCTTTTGGCTTGAGTTTGCAATTCAGCTCTACCTATTTGAGCTGGTAGTGAAAAATAGGTAACAAGTCACAAAATGCATGTTATTTATACTAGGAGGGATCAGACACATCTAGACCAAGAGGTTTGATAGGTGGTAGTTGGATCATGTTGTCTTTGACTAGCTTTCAGAGGATGGATTCAATACGTTCACCCAAGGGAGTGTATTCTCATTGAGTATATCTTTCTGGTTGACCTTTAAGGATGACCACACTTTTTTGGGTAGCCATGTTATTTATGGGATGATGATGGTGGAGGTATTTGAATATTTTGGGCATGTTTGAAATCTGTTACACCATCATTGACTACATTCTTATTTTTCTTCCAAAAATAGGGTTTTTCACTAGATTGATTGCTATCTTTGCCTTCTTTACAAATCTTGACTAGTCCTTTGGCTATAAGTTATTTTTCTATGAAAACTCTTTTTTCTATGATTTCATCAAAGGAGTGAACACATTGAATTTGGGGATGGAATCCCATTTCAATAATTAAGTTTTGGACAAAGATTGTGACGAGTTATTTTTCAAGTATGATCAATGCAAAGAAACTAGTAAGATGTCTCCATATTTGAAACAATGAGGCAAATATTTCACCACTCTTTTATTTTTTGTTATAAAGGTATATCATGGTGATATCATGTTGAATGTTGTATGAGAAATGTGTGACAAATTTTGTGGCTAGTTCAAAAAAATTGTGATTGTCCCATGAGGGAGGTGTGTGAACCAATCAAGGGCTTGTCCACCCAAGCTTCTAGGGAATAGTCCCAAGAGGTATGCATCAAGATAAGAGACCTCTTTGCATGTGATGTATAATTCTTTAAGGTGCTCCCCGGGACATCTATTTCCTTTGTATTTGTCGAATTTTAGGTATCTCAAAGTTTTGGGGAAAGGGGGTCGTGGTGATAGACTTGTCAAAAGGATACAAACATAATTATTGGAAGGTATAATATTTATTTTGATGTCCTAGTTGAAGTCCTTTAAGGGTTTCCTTAATTTTATGAATGTCTTGTGTCAAATAACTTGTGATATTGAGGGGTGGTGGTTGATAGTTGGAAATGGGAGGTTGTGAGGATGATATGTGAAGGTTTTGATAGGAGGATGAAATGGGATTGAAAGATTAGAAATTTTGATAGGTGGATGAGATGGGGTTGGAGGTCTGGAGGGGATATGTTGTGTTTAATGGGATGGATATTGAAATGTGAGAAGGGATGGAAGTGTGAGGTTTTGGGATATGGGATGAAATGTTTTGGGTGTGATATGGGATTTTTATAAGTAAGTGTGATGTGGGAATAATTATTTGAGATGAAATAGGCATATTAGAATAATATGGGAGATATGTGGGATCATGATGATTAGAAGAATATGGAAGAAATGTGGGACTATGATGAATAAAAGTTAGAGGTGTAGAAGGATCTTGTTGAGTGATTTGGGAGATGTCAAAGTCATGCGTAATTTGGCACCTTTGTTAGCTAACATAAGAATGTATTGATCGAGATGCTTCATGATATTGATGCATTAAGTCCATAGCTTGTCTATGTTCAACAAAGTCCTCTAATGATGTGGGCGAACCTCGGTAACTTGAATCTGGATCATGTATTATGTAGGATGGAGATGGCAGTGGATTCCTCATAGGAACTCACTTCCTCAAAGAACATGTCATTGGATGATGATGTTGGGAACTCTTGGGAGGCCATGATTTATTTCTTTCTTGTGACCTTGTGATAGGCATTGAAGAAAGAGACCTAAGAGTTGTGGGATTGGATGAAATAGATTGATGATGATGGGATAGACCTTGGATTTGATATGATTGGATTTTGATTGAATTGAAAGGATGACGGTGGATAGATAGGGGATAATGATGGAAGGAAAGGGGATAATGATGGAAGGAAATGGGATAATGATAGATTGGGAGGATAATTATGGACACAACTTGGCCACTCTAAGGAGAAACAAGAGGCATGAAATGATACAAAACCAATGATGTTGTAATTAAATATATATCCTTGATTGATAGGGATAATTTTCTTAACTTAGGCTTGGATAATCACATAAGAAAGGCTTAGGTAAAGGATTATTTTCTTAACTTAGGTTTGGATAATCACCTAAGAAAAAATTTGATGGGGATTTTGATAGCTAAGTTGGGGGAGCCATGCTCCCAAGTTAGGACAACCAAAATGATAAGGGCTAACTTAATACACTACTTGAGATAGGAAAGCTCTCAAGTAATATACAAGCTAGTGGATAAAAAAAATTAGGATCTAGATTAGACTCTTAACAAGATTTATTTTGATAGGATATGACATGGATTTGAATTGGATGATAAGATAGGTCAATGATGGTAAGGGTTGGATTGGATGATAGGGTTGGTCAATAATTAAAGATAATGGATAGGAGAGATAAGATAGAAGGATGATAATAAATGATGGATTTGATAGGAAAGGATATAATAGATATTAGATTGGAAGATAAGAAGGATCAATGATAAACTATGTGGTGATAAAATATTAAATGATGAGAAATATTGGATGATTGTTGATTGGTCCAAGGTCTAACAATGATGATAGTGATGACTATGTAATGATAATGGATGAAAATGGTGAAATGAAGGAAATATGATGGTTTTTAGATGGATATGATGGAGATGATTGATGTTTCAAGTGAAATTATGGGCCTAGGAGGGTCTTCCAGCTTTGGTATAGGTCTACAAAGTTCAAGATTGCAATTTGGGGCTCTAAAGTGGTCAAAAGATGATGAAATGACACATGTACAACTTTAGAGAATAGAAACACCACTCTATGAAATAGAGGCACCTTTCTATGAAATAGAGCTATATTTTCAAAAAACACTATGTAGGGGTGCCTCAAGATGAAGCACAATCATCAGGAATGAAACATAAGCATTGTTTGATAGACTGAGATGGTTTCTGATGATTTTTATCAAGAGATTATCAAAAAGTAGACACAGTGGATAATTTGACTTTAAAGGTGATAAGGATAAGTGGCTTCAATAATATTTCAAATGAAAACATTCCAAGCATGATAGAACAATCCTAGAATTATTCAAGTAAGTGTAATACTTAATATGGGACCACCAGTCAAAGGATAATATCTCAAGATTGGTGTGAGACACCTCTCTTACAAGAGTCTTGATAGATATAGATCTAGTGGCACAAGGGCTCACCTTTTCTCTCTCCTTTGATATCCTAAGATCTTTCCCAAAGGGTCTCCACCTCTACTTAGGGAGATACATGGTGAGTAACTTTAGGAATGATACTATACCTTGCACCACACTAAGGAATTACCAAAATGTTTTAAAGGCTTTTATATATAAGGTGTTTAGTAGATTTGTGAACAATGAGATAATCTAATAGTTCCCAATGGTAGGAGGGTATCTCCTTCTCTCATCAGCAAACAAGTATCAGTGGACCAAAAGGTCTTGTGGCTTGGTTCAATTGATGCTAGCCAAACTTTGAGGTACAATTTTTTCTCTCCTCCCTTTGTATATCTTGCCAAAAAATGTGGTTGAGGTCATCCTTGAGGAGATGAAAACCCCAAGCAATCCACCTAATGAGAAAGACTATACTAGGTGTTTTTTATCACCCAAGATCACATTAAGTGCAAGGGGAGAGCATACCCACAAACTATTAAGCCTTGGGACAACACTTAGAACATAAAAGAAATGAAGATATGTGAGATTTATGATCTCCAAATCACACTAAGTGCAAGAAAAGAGTATATGTTTACACACCCTTCTAAACATGAAAAACAATGTTCATTAACCCACTAAACTACTAAATTGATTCCTAGATTAGTGATAATTAAAGCCTTGGACCAATATAACCTACATAAAAACATTGGTAATATTGATGATAATGATCTTTAATATGTGTTATAAAACTACACCACTTGTTAGTTGATAAAAAATGAAGGATAAAAGCCAAAAATAGCTCAAAAACCATAGAAAATGTAAAGTAAAATAAAAGTATCTATACCAAAAAGCGGTAGCATTTTATGATGCAAACAAATAAATTGGTGATGCAAAGGTGTAGCTCTATGAAACAAAGGCATAGTTTCATAGTCAAAGCCTAAAAATGTGCCCCAAGATCTAAAAATTAGTTTCTACACCTACCCAATTGATAAATTTATAAGATAAGGTTAGGAAACACTAGAAAACATAGATATATTTCCAAAATATGTTAGATAACAAGCTAAAAAATGTCTCAAGATGATGGAAACCCTATATCTCTTAGAAAGCTTGCAAGAAAACTTAGTTTGAAAAAACCCTAGAGACCCTAATTTTTGCATTCAAAGAGTGAAAAACTTGCAAAAAAAGAGTGTTAGAATGATGATATCCTATAAAAAAATGCATCAAAGGTCAATCAAACCCTAGTTCAAGCCCTAATTGATCAAATCCAATGCATAGAAAAAAGTGTGATTCTGGGTGACATACTCATAGCTTCATAGAATATAGGTGCCTTTTTGTGAAACAAAGGCACACCTTTGTGCTACAGAGGTTCCTTTCAATGAAAAAGGGCACTAGTTCATAGTCTTGTTATCATAGAATTTAGCAACGCTCGATTCACGGATAAACCCCCTACAAAACTTATTTGTTTCATAGATTTATGATGTTCAAGCATGAAAAATGAGGAAAATTTTAATCCACCTCGAAGTGTGTTCCAAAGTTTCAAACAATCTGTTTGAGCATTCCTCTACATCTGTCTATTGAAGACCTTCAAAATGAATATCTTTGTGAGGTCTAGATGTCAAGACTTAGTCAAAATTTTCAAAAGTGTAGGAGTGCTAAAAAACAATGCTTCTACATATTGATGTAAAATTTTCTAAGCGTCAAGTGCACAAGCGCTAAAAATCAACGATTGTGCATTTTTTCCAAAGTCAATTTTTGGTGCACAAGTGATGATTTTTAGTGCTTGTGCACTTTTCCTCTATACTTAGTCAAAAATACATGGGCGATGATTTTAGTCTCTTATGCACTTTTCCTAGTTTTGCCAATTAAAGTGCCTTAATTGATGTGCAACTTAAGTTCATTAATGACACTTTTTAAGTGACTTTTAAGTCATTTTAGATTAACCTAACTCCATTTTATTTTCCATTCCTCCCTCCTCATCATGGTGAGTGATTTCCATCTCCTGAAAGCTCATCTTTTGAAGAATTTCTCTCAAGCTCGAGCTAGGGTTTTACATTTTTTCAGGTATGTTGTTTTTTGTTTCACCACTTTTTCTTCTTTGCATTTGTTTGCAAAAGGATTTGTAAACTTCCATTTCGATCTTACCCAGTGTTTATGTTTAAACTAGATTTCTTTGTGCGTCATTTTCACTTAGCTAAGTCTTTATGTCGTGCCTTGGGTCTTCATTATTTCCATGCACATTTCCTTTTTGTTTTGTGCCCTAGCTTTTCAAAAATGTAACATATTTTTTTCTTCAATGTTTCCTTTTCCCTATGCGTGTCTTTTGTTTTTCAAACATATCCTTCACATAGCGGTGAGATTTGAAAAATAATATTTCATTGCATTTTAAAAGATCGATTCGAAATGTCCAAGCGAAGAAATTCATTGCCATCACACCAAGTTTCTCTCCAAATATTGAAGCGTTGTTTTTGCATGCTCTTACACCTGACCTTTTTTCACCAAATCCAAGTCAAGTTTAGGAGTGGTGAAAATCACTGCTTCTACATGGAGCTCAATCACCAAAATGTGCCAAAGCACTTAATAAACCCACCATTGCACTTCACAAATTTTTCTAAGTATGAGACAAAGTGTTAGGGCACTGATTTTCAATGCCTTGACACATTTCACAATTTTACATGCTAGAAATGTAAGGGTGCTGATTTTAAGCGCCCTTACATCTGAAATCACCTCTCTAAGTGTAGGAGCACTGATTTTTAGCGCTCCTACAAATTTGGCAATTTTTGCCTTAAACGCTTTCAAACCGCTCCATTTTCACTCTGGACCTCGTTTCTTCGCTCTTGCATCATTTTTTGTGCCTAGTTGCTCTTTTCACACATGCTCAACATCGTTTGATCACTTCACACTTCCCAATGTTTATTATTTTGCTAATGTCCATTGATTCACCATCCTTGTAGTTTCTTTCCAGATATTGTCAAGTGATCCTCAAGGTGATATCTTTGATTTAGTTGCTTCTAGATGACAACCAAGAAGCCTCCATCGTCCTCTAAAAAAGAGTGCAAGATGAAATATAAGTATCAACGTGTTTTCCCACCTATAGTGGTGATTTCTAAGGTGGATGAAATAAAGGACACCGAAGTCGGTCATCAGGACCTTGAAGACTTCATGAAAAGGACTAAGCAAGAGCCTCTTGAAGACTCTTTGAGAGCCATTATACATAGTAATCTACATTTGGTGTCCACATTCTCGACTTCTACACACAATACATAATTAATCTTCCAAGTTGCATACCATTACATCAGGGAAAACATAAGTGTGATAGACTCCTTTGGATAGGTGATAATGAGACTTGATCCTGAATTCTTTGATATTGTTTTCAGAGTTCCACACATGGAATAATACATAGATATTTGCATTCAGCAGGCATAGGAAGTCTATGACTCAGATCCCAATAAGGCTAAGAACTTGATTAATAGTCAGTGGTTGAAAGAACCTAGGCATTCTATCTCAAGATGGCCGAAAGGGATTCCACGAAGTGACTTCAAAGAGGATGTCAGAGACATGATCACTCTCCTGAGTAGGGTCAAAGGCTTACCATTTTCATGACTGGATGTATGAATATATTCAAATCATATGGAGAAAGAAAGAAGGCTCATATTGATTGGGGAACTCAAATCAATGATGAGATCTATAAGTAGCTGATTAATGTGCCAACCACTTTGAAGTTCTATATGACTTCTTATTTGGTTTATGCCATAGTTGTGATGAGACAATTCCTAGGACTTTCCACAAAAGGGAATCGACACTCTGTACCAGTGTACAAGAGTTTCTATCAATTGGAGTTGAAGGAGAGTCTTCACCATTTCAGAAGGGTCATCGATGCCTTCTTTGCACCTCTGCTATACAATTTTGATCCAACTCTCAAAAAGAAGAGAGTGTCAGACAAGGCCTATAAAGTGGTAAGCAAGGTTGGGTGCATATTCTTAAAATTTCCAACTTTCACTTACATGAGGGTAAGATGCTACACTGGGTGCCCTTACATGTTTCCCAAATATCCCTTAGACAAGTGGGTACTCATGGAGTTATTCTGAAATCTAATTTCAGTTCACAAAGAACGAATGAGGATCCACAAACTGGGATTCAAGTTTCCATTAACGATTGGTAGATATACCATCAATAGTGTGCAAAAAGCCAAATCAGTCTATGCAAAAATGCAGGTCATGACAATAAGGACCTATAAATCCATATTTGACTTTGATTTCCAGAATGTAAAAAACAAGTTGAAAAAGGATCACAACCACAAATACCGCTTTGAAGACATCTAGGTTGATTGCAGAGATGAAGAGGCTATCCACAAAATGGTTTATTGCAGGCTAACCATACAACAGATCAGGGATCTAGGTGTTGTTGATCTACTAGAGAGTTTCACAGACCCTGGTGACATTATGAATGTTTCCTATGATGAAGACAAGATTTCTAGGAACTTTCCTGTACTACAGTGGTCGAAGAAGGAATGTGTCTCCATCAGGGAGAGGCTTGATCCCATATTGGATAACACTATAGAGTGGTTACACAAACATGGTTTCTAGATGAAAGCCTTCAAGACGGAGTCAAAAGGAGAAATACCCAGAGCTGAAGTCAACTGACAACAGGAACTCCGCACGAAAGATAAGTAGGTGGCTATTCCATCTTCTTCTCGAAGAGGCCCTAGAATAAAATTCACTGTTGGAAAGAAGGATACTGGGAAGTTCAAGATGAAGAAGCCATGAAATATAAAACATCTCACTCAAAAGGAAAAGGGCCCATTTTTGAAGAAGAAGAAAATTCAAGTGAAGAATATGCTGAAGAAGAATATTCTCAAGAAGAAGACTTTGATGAGGAAGAAGATTCCCCATGTAAACAAGAGTCTGAAGGTGAAAAAGAGTCTGAAGGAAAAGAAGGTGAAAAACATGAACTTGGGCATGACAAAGAACAAACCCTTTCTCCACATGATAATTTTGTTGAAGATCTACTTCAAACGTCATCGCCCATGACTTCAAATATTCCTTACACACCTCCTAATCCTAACACTCCTCCACCCCCTCTTCCTACATCAACCATACATGCAGTGGATGTCTCCATTCCTCCTACAGCATCAACTGTACTTGATACTCCTCCATCAATTTTGAATACACAAACGGTTGATATTTTGACAAGTTCTCCATCATCCATTCTCAACTTGTCATCTCCCTCCTATGACATCACCTTTAAGGCTGAATTCAACAAGTTCATGCATGAATCCTTACATGGTCAACTTGGTGTGTAATCTAGTAGTGCAGTCATGACAAACACTACTCCAATTGTCAGTATACTAGTCAATTCAATAGAAGTGGTTATGACAAAAGAGTTGAAATTCAGCCAAGAAGCTCATACTTCCTCTCTTCCCTCTTGGTTGGTATCTCAAGTATCAAAGAGGAAAAATCATATTATCTCTCTAGAAGAACTCGATCTTGAAGAGATAGCCCCTCCAAAAGCCAAGGGGAATAAAAAGGCAAAGGTACATTCCAGACTCCATGTTGACAAATCAAGTCAAAAGTTTGTAGAGATTGGCATACTGCCTCAAGGGGAAGGAGATGTAAACATGGAGGATTAAACTATAACAAGAGTCCAACTTGGAAAGGTCATGAATGAAAGTACAAAGGCAGATGCACAAGTAGTGTTGGCGGGAAGGCTTGACAAAATGGAGCAAGCCCGAGACATGTACAAAAAAAAGGTCGAATGATATGCATATGTTTTGAGGAGACTTGCAAACTCTTCAGGAAATATCCAACCCATGGCTATTGAAAACCTAGAAGAACCAGAAGTACAAAAGGTAGAAAATTTTGCTTCCAAAGGTAAAACATTGTATGATTTCATTGATGAATTAATACAAGATGGATCACAAGTAATAGTTGTTGCAGAAGAGAAGGCCACACAAATAGCGAAGCTCAAATAAGATCTTGATAAGGAGGAAATTTCTCTTACTCAAGAGAAAAAAGAGATGGAAGAGTGCCTATCATTTTGGTCACAAATGAAACAGGAAAAGGTCAGTAAATTGGTGCAAGTTGGGGTAATTACCAACAAGGAAAAATATGTAGAGGTAAGAGAAACACTCAAGCACCACATCAATGTGATCAAATATCTTATCAAATATCTTCACCATGTTCAAGAAGATACCGAAGGACATCGTGCTATCCTGGAGAAGGGAATCAAGGATTTTTTAGACAAGCTTCTTGAAGAAAACTAGATTTTCCTTCCGGCCAATGAACTTTCCAAGATCTACAAAGAAGTTGTCATGCAACAAGTGGAGGATGCCAGTTTTTCCAAAGCCTCCATACATGTCATTTGTGATAAACAACTGACCATTGATAATATCAACACACATCTTCACAGGTGCAAGAAAATCCATTCATCTGTCTGAAGGTCAATGACAAGAATTCACACTTTTGTAGATTACACAGTCGACCCAGATGATAAGTTCATACAGGAGACCAAGAAGAAGTATGAATAGTTCCACACCCAAAGAAAGGAACCATGAAGAATTTTGATCTCCAGTGTTGAAATTTTTGATGCTCCCCTTTATGCATCTTGTAAATAGTTTTTGACATCTTAAATGTCTTTTTAGAAAATGTAGTTACATCGAAAATCTAAGATGTAGTTTCAAAGAGATGGATTACATTTTGACTAAGTCAAAGTTAGGTGATATTTTCCTAAATTAGCTCACCTAAATTTCCTAATTTTACTCTACTGATTTCCTAGATTTTCTCTTCCCTCCGTATTATAAATAAGAGGGATTTTTATTGTAATCTTTACCTTTAGTATTTTACAACGAAGTGCTACCCTTTTTGAAGCAGATTTATGAAACTTTTTGTTCATGTTTGTGAATGAAAATCTGATCAATAAAGAAGAGAATTGCATACAAGACTTTGTGTTGGAATTGATAATCTTGTGGATTGATTATATTGGTAGTGATTAGTAGATGAGATCTGAAGGGCTCCGAATAAATTTATGTAAATTTGTGTTTATGTTCGGTTAACTATTGTTGAATGATCTACAATAATTTGTGCTTGTAATTGTTCACAATGTTCGTGGAATTGATATATCTAGAACACTTTGTGCTTCTAATACGACAAATGATACATCTCTCATAGATCCATTGGTGAAAAATCTACGGAATGACTTTGTGCCTTCGTGAGCTTTCTTTTTCCATTTTATTGTTATTATTATCATACCTAGTATCTCTATGCTTTGCTTTGACAAGATAGAGGTATTGGCGTTATTGCTTGTTTTTAGTTTAAATTAATTTTGAATCAGAACTATCAACTATGAAGCATTATAAAATATCTTCTCTAAAAAAAGAGAGAAGCATGAATGTGGCACACACCCCTCATCTCGTAGTTATAGTGTACATTTTGTGAATATTTAGTTTTTGTAAGTAGTAAGAATGGTGCCTCCCCTTTATGAGAGGAGAGATTATATCTCATACAATTGTGGTTGAAATCTAGGTTGTGTAATCTATTGAAAAGATGATTACATAATTTTCACCCAACAAGTCTAGGACCTAAAAATGGTTTTTGCATCACAAAAATTCATGAAAATTTCACCAAAAAATATTTAAAAGGGATGTGGATCCCACCGGGTGTGCCAAAATGAAGATGAGGAAAAGATTGAAGGTAAAAAAATGGAAGATAAAGTGATACAAAGAATAGTACCTTCACCTAGAATATTTTCTCACTCCTTGATGAGCAAAAATTAAGTGCATCCTTATTCCATTTGATTTATATCGATACTATGTGGATTGCTTGGTGCTCTAACATAACCTTGATATGATTTGATAATGAGAGATAAAAATGATAACATAAGGGTATGATAGCTTCAATTTTCATGGTTTATGAAGGATGAGATCCTCTATATATAGAGCCTTGAAGAAGAAAAATCAATGGCTAGGAATGATTGATGATGCATGGATAAGAGTAAAGGAGCATTAAGGTTAGGATAAATATGTAGTCATGTGAAAAATAACACATGAGGGATATGATCTAGGTTTAGAATTGGGGTAAGGATAAAAATTATTATGAGAATGGTCAGGATTAACAAGTGGGATTGAGATGAATGGATAAGATGAAAAGTTGGTTTGAATATTTTCTAGGTGTCTAGGTTAAATGAATCTAGACAAGGATTTACTTAGACATGTGAAGGGGACACTTATCACATGATGACACGTTTAGATTATGATCCATGTGAACAAGATAAAGGGATATGATTAAATGGACAAGGATAGAGGAAAAGGGGAAATAAATAAATAAATAAAATATTTAATTAATTAATGAGATCATGTGAAGAGAAAAATATTTAAATAAATGATAAATATTTATTTAATTAAAAGATTTAGAATAAATATGATAAATGATAGAAATTAATTAAATAAATAAGAAATATTAATTTATTTAATGGCTTAGGATAGGCTAAAATTAGGTGCGATTAGGTAAGGTAAGATTTTATGTGTCTACAATATCTCCTTCCTTGTGGACCCTCTACAAGAAATCTGGAACATTCACATGCCCAAGGTCTATGTCTCTAATTCCATTCTATAGGGAGAACATCTCATATGGGGATGATATCATTTATACTTATACTTTATTTCTATATTTGGTTGTTCTCCTTGCATGGAAAATAAGCATAATTTTCTTTTTGGAGAAGTTAGGCATAATCATTGAAATATAAAATATAAATCATAGCATCATAGGAGAAAACTAAATTTTGTAAAGATAAACCATTACAAATAAAGTGAGCTTTAGAACCCTCAAATTCTCTTTGTCAAGAATCTTAAGTCTTTAAGGATTCATTTGGTTTTCAAAGAAATCATTACATTAACATTAGCCATAAAATCTACTTAAAATAGTCAGGGAAGTGGACTTTAAGGTCTTGTGATGATAACTGCTTTATGTATCAGGAATCCGCAAGCCCAAACACTAATAAGATTGGTTAGTCTAAGGATAAAATAATATATAGAAGTTAAAATTTAAAAATACAAGCTCTTAACCATTCCAACCCTATAGGACTAAAGAGTCAAGGAGAGGAGATCATAAATAATGTTTATAATATACCAAAGAATAAGAAAAAAGGGAAAACCTAAAATTTTGAGTGTGAAAAGATAAGCCAAAGTAAAATGTCATAGTGTATAAGTTGAGTATACCACATACCCAAACTTATGGTATATTAAAATATCCAGCTCAGACTACTAGCTATAAAAAGAGATTAATGAGTTAGATTGTTAGGGATCCTCCTTAACACTTGTCAAAATTCTAATTAAAAAGATGTACATTTGCATCTTTGATTCTATACACGATACGATATATAAAATATTTTGGAATTGAGGATTGGAGATACTCCTTAAAACTAAAAAATAGACACTTTCACATCTCTAATTCCAAAAAGAGATATACATTTAAAAATTAAAAATTAAGGATGGTCTTAACATACTACCCAAAAAGTGAAGAATAAAATAGAAGGTTGAAAACTTATACACCCAACAAAACCTAACCTAAAACTACTAGGGATTAATGGTTAGTTATTAGTGATACCCTAAATTCAATTCTTGAATGAAAAGAATAATGGATCCCACAAGCCCAATTTCGATAAGAAAACTAAAGAAAAATATTATGGATGTGAAGTGTTGGGGAAACTTAAAATCAAGCACTTCTATAAGAGATATCCCAATGTTGTTGTTAGTTTTAGAATCATAAATGTAAGCAATTAATAATGCAACACATAAGACAAATGAACACAACAGTTTACCCTGGGAAAACCCTCCTCGAGGGAGAAAAACCTAGCCAAAATATATCTCTTATATATTTAATGAAGAGAGCAGAAATCTACTTACAACTGGGCCAAACTCTAGGCCGATCTGATATAATGAAACACATCACCTCTCCTAGATGTGAATACACAATTTCTATGAATTCTCCTTGATATTGATCTTCTCTAAGTAAATGATGATCTGTTGTAGATATGCAAACTCCTTGATAAGTGTGACTTGAATTGAGAACAAAATTAATTGATGATCATCACCTTCTATATATACAATGCAAGGTGACTCTTCACAAGCAAGGAGAATCTTTACTTGGTCGGCCTCTTAAAGAAAATAAAATATTAATTATAATAAGGTT
Source organism: Sequoiadendron giganteum (assembly GCA_007115665.2). Classification (NCBI taxonomy): domain Eukaryota; kingdom Viridiplantae; phylum Streptophyta; class Pinopsida; order Cupressales; family Cupressaceae; genus Sequoiadendron; species Sequoiadendron giganteum. Next base: position 173,050,403 of record CM021107.1, on the reverse strand, counting down.
GACTTGCCTTAACAATTATTTGTTTAATATTTAATATTCATGAATTAGAGAGAAATATATATCCCGTTATTACATCAACACTCCCTCTTAGCTAGGGAGCTATCTTTTCAAATATTCATGTCATGGAGTCTCTCGACATGACACCCACAATGGCTATACCCATTTGTGAAAAAGAGTTCATCATGGAGTCCCTCAACGTGATATTGTCATGGAGTCACTCAACATGATGTCTCATCTCAGTCTCAGAGATGAACAAGGGCTCACACCTCATATTTTTCTCTGTCTCAAAGAAATATACACTACAAGGGCTTTCACCTCATATTTCTCCATCTCAGAGAAATATATGCTATAAGGGCTTTCACCTCATATTTCTTTGTCTCAAAGAAATATACACTACAAGGGCTTTCACCTCATATTTCTCCGTCTCAAAGAAATATACACTACAAGGGATTTCACCTCATATTTCTCTGTCTCAGAGAAATATACACTACAAGGGATTTCAACTCATATTTCTCCGTCTCAGAGAAATATAAACTACAAGGGCTTTCACCTCATATTTCTCCATCTTAGAGAAATATACACTACACAAATCTTCATGATGATGTGACTCCCTCTGAAGCTTCAATTACTTGCATCAACCTCCTGACCTCCTCATCCAAGGTTGCCTCTGATGGTTTTTCAGAATCCCTCTAAATTTTATTTCCTCCACTTCGAAGAAACTGGTCGATTTTAGAATAAGTACCCTTCTGAATTGAATTTAGAACTTGGCTCCTTATGAGATGTCCCTATGTCAATTTCTGCAGTAGAAACAAGTTGTGTAGACCTTAATTTGCAATCTCGATAAAAGTGACTATACTTGTCACACCTGAAACATTGAATGTGAGAGAGATCCTTCTTCTTCTTCAGTTCTGGGGTAGAATATGATCCTCTATCTCTATTCCTCTTTCTTCCTTTGCCTCTTTCTCTAGAAGTATGAGTAGCAAGAACTTGATTTTCTATATCATGATAGTTTCGCCCAATTACTCTTGTTTCCAACCTGGACTCTTCTTGAATACAATTAGCTCAAAGATGATCAAACTTGGGCAACATAGATCTCCCACCGATTCTTTGGATAAAGGGCTCCCAAGAATAAGGAAGACCATTTAGTGCCAACATAAAAAGATCTTTGCCTACAATTATATCCCCAATAGCACTCAACTGATCTCTCAAATTAGCAATCTTCATAAAGAATGAGATGACTGAATCATCTTTAGCCATTTTTACATGGTGAAGTTGTCTCAAAGTAAGGGCTCTCCTAGTGTTGTTGATCTCATACAATCATTTTAGAGTGTCAAAAATTTATTTAGTTGTCTTCAACTTAGAGATGATCGATACTAGGTGATCCATCACAGTCTATCACGATCTTTCTAGCCTTCATGCTATTTTTCTTCCACTGGATTTTCTCAGTTTCATCGGAAGGCTCGGGCATATCACTTTCCATGAAATCAAGAAGATCATTCTCCTCTAATGCAATGAGTACCCTGGGTTTCCAAGAGTTGAAGTTTGTGGCTCCATCAAGTCTATCTTCTACCTTAAAACTGATCACCATCTTCTTTTTCTGCACAAATTCACCTTCAAAGATCCGCCCTTAGGTTTGAAATAATTTTCAACCTTTTTCCTTCAAGATCCACCCTAGATGAAAATTTGACTTAACTGCTTAACAAATCTGATCAGATCTTTTCTTAGACGCGCTTTGATACCATGTTAGTTTTAGGATCATAAATGTAAGAAATTAATAATGCAACACATAAGACAAATGAACACAACAATTTACCATGGGAAAACCCTCCTTCTCGAGGGAAACAAACCCAACCAAAATATATCTCTTATATATTTAATGAAGCGAGCAAAAATCTGCTTACAACTGGGCCAAACTCTAGCTCGATTTGATATAATGAAACACAACATCTCTCCTAGATGCGAATACATAATTTCTATGAATTCTCCTTGATATTGATTTGCTCTAAGAAAATGATGATTTGTTGTAGATATGCGAACTCCTTGATAAGTGCGACTTGACTTGAGAATGAAATTAATTGATGATCATCACCTTCTATATATACAATGCAAGGTGACTCTTTACTTGGTCGACCTCTTAAAGAAAATAAAATATTAATTATAATAAGGCCGACTTGCCTTAACAATTATTTGTTTAATATTTAATATCCATGAATTAGAGAGAAATATATCTCCCCCCCCCCCCCTATTACATCAACAATTGTGACCCTAAAAGACATCGACATCAAATGAGGAAGTGAGCTTGCATAGGAATGATATAAAAAGTTCTAATGTTTATGAGGATGCATGCTTGCATAATCATGACATCAACACCAAATGAAAATAAGAAAAATATAAGTGTAGGGTTTAATCAATACAATCAAATAACAAAAAAACTAGTGAAGTAACTAGGTAGGAAAGTGGAGAAAGAAAATGCAAACAAAAATAAACCCAAAAACCCCATAAAAAATCAATCATTAAAAACGCTAAACTAAGAAGGATAATCCAAAAAAATTAAAAAAAATTAAAGAAATAAATGCCTAAAAACTAGACGAACCAGGAAAATATCAATATAATAAAATTAAAATGAAAGATGAGAAATGAGGCATAATTATTCTTGAAAATCACACAAGAAAAGATCACTTGAGAATCATGATGAACCCTAATGTTAAAATCTACACATGTTGACACCCTCATGCAAATATTGAATACAATCAACAATATCATGCATAAATTGCTTCAAGTTTGAGTTTACAAGAAATGCATGAGGCTTGCTAAGCTCAAACACAATAGAATTGGAATATAAGGACTAAAAATAAGAAAATATGAGGGTGTAGGTTCAGGTTAGGGCTAAATAGCTACCAATGACAAGATTCAAAATTCAGACGTGCCTCAAAACATAATTGGAGTGGGAAGTGTTCAAAGGAACCCCTAAAACATTGAAAAGAACATAACAAAACCAAAGTTATGATTTTGAGGAATCTCCTAATGGAATGATTGCAACATAGACCCAAATACTTTGACAATAAATTAATTCAAAAATAGAGAATCAAACACTTACAAAACCAAGATAAAAAAGTAAGAAACACAAAAGAAAAATAAAAAAGGGATAATCTATTAGAATTCAAATGAACAAACTACACCATATCTAGAGAGTTATTTATCTTAATATTGGTTGAACATTTGTTATAAGTTTCAATCCTTTGAACATAAAATTATAGATTATCCCTTAGTAACATCAAGAGCAAAGCCTACCCATAAGCTTGCTAGTGACACACCTCCAAAAAATAAGATTAGACTATAGTGTGAAATTGCAAGAATAACTAAACCAATAAGAAAAATCCATCTTCTAATAATATTTCTCTTTTTGTTTCAAATCCTCTTGAAAAGGAAAGGATATCAGTGCCTCCTAGCACCTTGAGGAATCCTTTAAAGAGGTGAATAAACCTTAATTTATCATAACACTAATTTTTTATAAATTCTCTTTCTTCTTAAATAGAAATATTGGCTTCTCCTCCTTCCTCCTCTTCTCAAAAAATTTCAAGGTAATCTTGCAACATAACTCAAATCTCAGAGGATGTGGAATATGTTCCAAACAATCAAAGAAATTTCATACAATCTATTCAATTGGGAACCCATAACCCATTGATAAAAAGTGATTTTTTGCATAATAGCTCTCAACTCTAAATGGAATTGATAGTGATGATATATTACTAGATTCTCATATTCCATAAATTTTCACTCATGGAATATTTGAAAAATCTAATAGACTTCACAATAAATTATACTATGTAAGATAGTTGACAAGTATTTATAAACTTGGACATTATTTGTTTACAGTAGGTTAAAATTTTAGGCTTTTTGCTTATGTAATTTGTTGCATCAAATCTAGCTATCTAGATACATTTTTACAACAACCATGAGGTACTTCATGTAGTGGAGGTGCTATATCTATTTATCCAAAATTATGACCCCACCAACAGGGATTTATGAGGCCTCTTTAATATCGATAATTATGCCTTTGGTGAACTATTAATATTTATTATTTCAATGATGTTGTTGAAAGATCTAGTCTTTGGTGTTGGATTTTGGACTCAATTCTACCACAAATTGGGTTGTGTATGAAGACTTTAGTAGGACATAAAAGGTGAAAATGAGTGTGGTAATCCCCTTATGATCTAGACAAATTACAAGAAGGAATAATGGTACCACATGCACGATAAATTTAGGCATCTTTATCCCAACAATGCATGTTATCACAATCACTCTATATGGTATATGTGGAATAATATTTTCTCTACACCTAAAATAATTTTCAAATCACTTGAAAAATCCATGTCAACTCAATCTATCTTTTATTTTTCTAGTTATTTTCCTTATTAATTGATCCTTTGTCAAACATTATCCCTTTTGATAACTTTGATATTTTTTATTGAATAATTTTTTTCTATGCCTAAGACAAATAAAACTAAAATATTCCTTAACACTTATCTACTAACACCTCATACAACCCTTTATCATATTCATGTATGGAGTTTGGATCCACATATTTGACATCATAGTTGTTAGGTTGAATGGTGGAATAACGCTATCAAGTGCACCTCTCAATTTTGCACCGACTAACATGTTTTCATTATTTTCAAATGAGGTTTTCCAAATCATAGCTTTATTATGCCACCATCGAATTGAAAGAGTAACCATTTGCACCTTTTTGTAATTACAAGTAGCCAAACCTTGCCAATATAAATAAATTATTTATAATCATTTTTATGTGATCTCAAATAAATTCATGTCTTCATTGGATTAAAATTGGGGATAGACTATCTAAGGAACTATTTTAATCCCCAAGATCATGTCATGCCTCTCAATCAATGAAGTGCATCAAAAAAGGCCAATAACTCTTAACTCAATTATCTACCATTCTTCAATATTTTTCCATAATTATGAATTGGTTTTGAAATTCCAAGGTTCCACTCCTAAGTGAGATAATTATCTTTGGTAAATTGCATTGATGTCATTCCTTGTTGGCTCTCTACTTCCCAATCAGTGTCATGTGAACAAATTCTCACTCAAGATGATCTTTGTGAGGTAATATTTATCATGACCAATGAAAAAATTAAAGATACTTTTGTATTCAACATTTAAAATAAATTAAAGTTAGCTTGGTTAAGTATTACTCCATCCATGGGATAGCATCTATACTATTTATTTTGAAGACATAATATAAGGTAGATTTCTTATAATGTGATCACTAACATAGTCAATAACACAATAATCAAATAATTTTTATTCTTGGTGTAAGAATAATTGATCCTAAAATATAGTTAAACTTTGGATGACAAAACAAGTATTTATTGTCTCTAGTATTTAATTCAATAATAAGTCAATTGTTTATAACATGGATTAAAAAATGTAGATAATCTAATGATCTTTATCAAGAAGATCATATAAGAATTTTATTAATAAAATCATGTATAATTTTTTATAATTCCTTACAAAAATAGTCATCCTAATAAACATATTATAATAGGTGGGTTGTCCTTTCTAGGTTTTCTCCTTAGACAATTCCTTGTAAGTAGGTTCTTTACACCTAAGAAATTTAGAGAATTTTTTAACATATGAAGCTCATAAAAATTCTAAATTCATGCTAAGGTACCATTTTTTGAATTATCATGACATTTCCTCCCCTCAAACTTATGCTTTGAATTATGATGGATTGAGTCCTTTTGTCTAGGGATTTTAATTTACCTTTTTATCCTTGTGATTTTGCAAAGGGGGATATTTTCTTTTTTTATAGTATTTCCCCTCAATGGGCCTCTCTTCTCAATTAGGATCAAATTTCTTCTTAATTATGTTAGTTGTAATATCACAATATTCAAAAAACTAATATCAAATGTTATCGATCCCTTATAAATAAAAACTCATCCAAGGTTCCTATCAAATTGTTTCACATACACATTAATTATCCAAAATTGGAGCCTTTACATATGAAAATATATTGTATGCATGATAATGCAAATTATATGGCATCTCTTATTTTAGAGGTGATGATTCTCTTTAACATCCAAGATAAAACATTCTCTATGGTTATAACAAAAATATTAATAAAATATTTTTAAGTGTTGCTTGCAACATGTCTCTCAATGATTGTTAAATCTATACACTCCAAGAAAGTTGATGAGGTTGGTGGCTATATAATTTGGTGATCATTCTCTCCTCATTGCTAGTACAATATATGTTTGAATAGAATTCTATTGTAATTTTAGTTTTTAATTTGATGACAAGTATTTTGTGTAGCAATATAACTAAATATCTATTAGACAAATTAGGAGGAACTCACACTAATTATTAATAAAACATATAAATTTTATATTAGAACATTTTAAATTAGATTCTAGTGATCAAATATGTTTAACTATTTAAAGAGAGGTGTTAAATATTTTCCTACATACAAAAAAATAAACATTATAGTATAAGTATTATAGAATAATGATAAAAAAGGATTTACAAATGAGTAAAATGAGAGGGAACCGAAAAATATTCTTAGAGGTCATATGTTTTACTATGTCATAATACATTCAAAAGTTTTTCCTTTATACAACAAGGTGAACTTCACTTATATGAGAAATCTTGCTTACACAACAATGAAGAAATATTGGCTTCAATATGATATGTGAGGTAGCAAGGATGAAGGCATGTAAGATATATGCTGGCCCAAGAAAAATAAGGAATTGGAAACCCAAGAGGAGATCACATGGAGACAAAGATCAAACATTAAAATGTTGAAGGAATGTGACATTAAGACTCCCTCCTTTTGTATTTTTTAGTATATAATTGAAAAAAATAGTTGATGAGTGAAGTGAAATGAATTTTTAATCTATACAAAAATAAGAGAGGAAAACTTTCTTTAATGTCTTAATTATCTTTTGATAAGTTACATTTCTTAACTCATTTGGTCATACATAAAACTAAGCTCTTATGAGTGAAGTCTCTCTAGACAATTTGTAAGGAATTCCTTTTGGTGTAAAAATCATTAGGGTCAAATAGATTTTTGATGGCACATCTCTAGGAATACTGAAATATTTGAAATATAGAGATAGAATTATAAAATTTAAAATATAAGGGTTATAAATGCTTGAATTTTATCTCATTAGAAAGGATGTCACATCATTACTTGATGCATTCAAAACTTTTTCATCATATTATTTAATGCATTCAACATTGTGCATTATAAAAAATAATCTAGAAATTTATCACCAAGTCAACTATAAAGAGACTCACAATAATGCTTGATCATGTTACATTTCAAGATAGATAGACATGTGTTTAAGAAAAATGAACTATAAAAAGTATTGTTAGATTCTTTAAAGATAAACACATACTTACGACTTTAATTGTTAGATTCTTTCAAGACAAACACATACTTACAACTTTACTTATACCTAAATGAATTGAGTAATCTACTGATAGATTAAAATATAAATATTATATTAGATCATAAAATTACACACCTTTATTCTTAAATAAATATAATATAACACTTTTATTTTTAACATTCCTCATATTTTACAAGTAAACGATCTTCACATTATAACTCTCCAAGGAATGTTATTAGCATCAAAGCATATCTAATTATCTGCCTTCATCAAAATAGATTGAAATCAAACACTTTTTTATTAACAAACTTTATGCATTGGTAGACATTGATGCACCACAATTAGTAATGCAGTCACACTAACAGTTATTCTGGCTGAATGAATCCTTTACAATAAGGAAAACCCTTAGTCGTTCTAAATTTTATATTTACATTTGGTAGGAAGGTCTAGAATATGCTGGATGCCTCTTTAATAGTGAAGCCTCTATATTCTGATCTAACGTTACCTTTCATCTCTAATTTGATGGGCAAATTCCCTAGATATTAGTGTTTTCCTCATTTTTATTTTCCTATTTAACAGTTTGGTGTTTATCAGAATATGGTGTTCAATAGATATTTTTCTCTGAGAGAAGATTCAACTACTGGTTCCTACTCAATTAGTCACACCAGACCTCCCAATAAAAGAAAAGACACTAAATCAATTGGTAGCCAAATGCCCAACACTCTCCATCTGTGAGAAAATATGTAAATCTATTAGACAGGTCACATTCAGTTTGTTTGGAGCAAGCTTGAGTCAATGTATTTTATGTTGGTTTTGGTCACTTCATTGGGTCAAATCAGTAGATATCATGTGGCTGATGAGGTGACAGGAGGGTGAGAGGATTCAACTCTGAATGCTAAGTGCATTTCCTTTAAGGCTTGACTACAATGGCCATTATATCTTATTTCTGGCATGTGGAATTGAAAGGTCGTAAATTTTTTTTGTAGACAAGTCTTGTGAAAATTCATATTGTTTCACTGATTTAGGCATGGGTTCTTCATCAATTTTCTATATGTAAATTATATTACAACTTGTGAATTGCTTGTTTGGTGGAAACAAATAATTTTTTAATTGTTTCTTAGTATCGTTTTTAAAGTCGTCAATAAATAATAAAAGATGCATAGAAAATAAGTAAGAATAAATTCATTTGATGTTGGTTACTATAAGAATAAATTCATTTGATCTTGGGTATTAACATCAACAAAATATTTTCAATTTTTAGCATATATTAAGTAAAATGGATAATCTCAATTTTTTAACGAAGATTAATAACCTTCCAATCATTAACATACATGTCCTATATTCTATAATTGATGAGGTCATTTTTAAACTATAGTCAAATTTTACATAATTAAATATCCTATAATTCTTGATACAAAATACTAACATGATAATATCCTATTGTTTTTAAGTTTCAATTTTAAAGTAGCCAATAAATAATAAAAGGTGTGTAGAAAATAAGTAAGAATAAATTCATTTGGTCTTGGGTAGTAGCATCAACAAAATATTTTCAATTCCTAGCATATATTAGATAAAATGGATAATTTTAATTTTTTAACGAGGATTAATAACCTTCCAATCATTAACATACATGTTCAATATTTTATAGTTGATGAGGTCATTTTTAAAGTATAGTCAAATTTTACATAATTAAATACCCTATAATTCTTGATACAAAATACTAACATGACGATACCCTTTTGTTTCTTAGTTTCAATTTTAAAGTAGCCAATAAATAATAAAAGATGTGTAGAAAATAAGTAAGAATATTCATTTGGTCTTGGGTATTAGCATCAACAAAATATTTTCAATTCTTAGCATATATTAAATAAAATGGATAATTTTATTTTTTTAACAAGGATTAATAACCTTCCAATCATTAACATACATGTTCAATATTCTATAATTGATGAGGTCATTTTTAAAGTATAGTCAAATTTTACATAATTAAATACCTTATAATTCTTGATACAAAATACTAACACGACAATACCCTTTTGTTTCTTAGTTTCAATTTTAAAGTAGCCAATAAATAATAAAAGATGTGTAGAAAATAAGTAAGAATATTCATTTGGTCTTGGGTATTAGCATCAACAAAATATTTTCAATTCTTAGCATATATTAAATAAAATGGATGATTTTAATTTTTTAACAAGGATTAATAACCTTCCAATCATTAACGTACATGCTCAATATTCTATAATTGATGAGGTCATTTTTAAAGTATAGTCAAATTTTACATAATTAAATACCTTATAATTCTTGATACAACATACTAACATGATGATACTCTATTGTTTCTTAGTTTCATTTTTAAAGTACCCAATAAATAATAGAAGATGTGTAGAAAATAAGCAAGAATATTCATTTGGTCTTGGGTTTTAGCATCAACAAAATATTTTCAATTCTTAGCATATATTAGGTAAAATGGATAATTTTAAATTTTTAACAAGGATTAATAACCTTCCAATCATTAACGTACATGTCTGATATTCTAGATAATTGATGAGGTCATTTTCAAAGTATAATCAAATTTTATATAATTAAATACCCTATAATTCTTGATACAAAATGCTAACATGATGATGTTAGATTCAAGACTATTTTTTTTATAGAATATATTATTTGTGTTTAGTATAAAATTTTAGCATGTGATAGGGATGATATCGGATTTAAGTTTTAAAAAAAATTGTGAAATAAATATCCTTTTAGAGAAGGATACCTAACATTCTTAGGAAATGAGGTTGGGTTTAAGTACTCCCTATTTTAGTTTAAGGAATTAGGTGAAAAATAATTTAAATAAATTAAGGGCATAGCAATAATATGGCTTTGCTTCAACTTTGTACAATGGCACAACATAATTTTAATTTCACTATACATGATTGAGTTCCACATGAGCACATGTGGAGGTAAACAAGGAGGTGGTGTCCAATAGCCTAGATTGCCATTTTATTTTTAATTTTTAAATGGAGAATGTTCAAATGTACTCCATAATGTAACCTTCAACCATATCCTTAAAGTTGAACACAAATAATGCTCAAATGAACCCTAAAAAAGGCAAAACTAAATAATATCCATAAATTTCTAAATTTTACTATATAATCATACTTATCAAGTTTTACATGTTGTTTAGTATATCCTAAAAAATGATTAGTATAACCTAACCTACTCTGATACCATGTTAAGAAATTAGGATCTAAGGATACTAACCATTATAAGCAAAATATTAAATAAATAGCATGAGAATTATAAAAGCATAGATTTAACACATTACAAAACATATACATGAAAAAAATATATTTCATAAAAAAATCATAAAGCATCATTTCATTGTAAAACACATATAAAATTGTTTATAAAAATATAGATATAACCTAAGGAAATACTTCTCCTTACTTCCACATGACCAATAATACCTCTTGTGCATAGTGATAGAATTCACTATTAATCTCCAAATTCACCCTCCTCTCAATGAGAGGAAACCTCCTTAAATATAGAAGGGGTGATAAAATATCTAAAGGGGTATTAGTCATACCTAGTCAAAACTACCATTTACAAATAATCAACAATTTACTAATTATTAGACTATAATTATTTTGAATAGGATATGTTCAATAAAACATGTATAGATATAAAGTTTTATAACCTTATTTTAGATCCATATATAAATGTTATAAGGATATGATCCCTAATAAAAGTATGTTGTAATAATGTTTTGGGACAGATGGGAGCTGGCTATGGATGCGAGCGATCTGGGGCAATGATGCCCTAGCTTGATTTTTTGCCGAGATTGCTCGTAGATGCATGTAGGGGGTGGGTGTTTGGCATCCGGGGTAGCGACCAAGGGTGGCCATTTTTATTTGATTGCAAATTTTGCTTCTAAATTCATCTTTTTGTTCTTGTTTCTTCTCCGTCAATTGTTGGTTGTTCGATGTGGGGTTTCGTTGATCCAAAGAGGATTGCATTTGGATTTGAAGTGGAGAGTTTCCAAGGGACTGTGAGTGACCTAATAAGAAAAGTTTATATATATTTTTATTGTTGATTATTACTCTTAGATTTCCTAGTTTTGGTTTTTGTTGGATCCATTGTGGTTGAGGTTGCGGTTGGAGAACACTTGGGTTGGGTTTTAAATGGCGATGCATGTGGCTTTAGACAAGCCGAATCGGGCCTCCCCTTTATTTGGCAGTGATTCGAGTCTTTCAAACTCATTTTTTCCTGATGCGGGCTCATCAAGAAATGGGGATTCTAGGCTGCAAAAGGTGAATGGGTGTTTAGAGAAATCCCAAGAACAAGCAATTTTAATGATCTAACCTGAATTTGTGGCAAAGGATGTGGAGTACTATAGCAATCATGTGTTGATATGCAAGTTCATGATGTTGAGGGTTTCACTTCCTTTTCTTGATACTAGGGTATGTAAGACATGGAACTCGAAAGGGGATTTTGATATTATGCTGACATCTAACAACTTTTTTATGGTAGAATTTTCTTGTATTGTTGATTAGAATAGGGATTTCGAAGGCGGGCCTTATTTTTATAATTAGGTACTTCTTTTCATAAAATTGTGGCATGTTGGATTTACGACAAAGGAACTTCCTTCTAGAGTTTCGGTTTAGGTTTGCCTCCCTCATCTTCCTCTAGAATGTTGGAGAAGTGATATACTGTAGATGATCGCCCTGCTGCTTGGAAAGCCTATTTGTCTATCTTAGCAGACACTAAATAAGAGGGTTCTTTCCTTTGCTTAGGTGTGTGTGGAAATTGATTTGAGTAATCTATTTCCAGATTATGTAGACATGACTATTGGTTCATCTTCTTGGACGCAACAATTAGACTATGGGACATTACCTTTCAGATGTCAGTTGTGCCATGAATATGATCATCTTCAATGAAAGTGTCCCTGGGCTACCCAGGGTTCTAGTCTAAGTAATGCTCCTTCTCATTCTATCTTGAAGATGGACAAGGGTAAGGCTCCCACGCAAGGGGTGGTGGCTGATAAGGAGGGATTTGTTCAAGTAAAGCCCCCAAACAAAGGAAGAGGCCAAAAGAAGACTCTCAAGGATAGACAAGAGGAGGAAACCTTTAATAGGTTTGAGGATTTAGAATATTTGGTACAGGAAGAAGGGGTCCTTGTGGACTTGAAAGTGACAGATGGCTCTCTAGTGGAGAAAGATCTTTACTTCCAACCTATTGTGGATTCCTATCCAGTTTAGCTCGGGGAACAAGAGGTTCAGATGGACATTGATTCCCTGCCCTCTAGCCCTGTTTAGGGTGTGTTAGGTTTGGTGTTGGAAGCTACTAATGGTCCTATTGTTATTGGTTCTAGTCACCCTCATGTGAGGAGTGCTTTTGACCCAAGTAAAAATAAGTCTTCATCTCTTGCTTTGGGATTGCAACAAAAGACCCCCAAAAAAGGGGTTTCTGAGAAATCTCTTAAGGTTGGTAGAAACAAGGATCAAGAAAAAGTTAAGTTAATGGGTGAGACATTAGTGGAGTCTGGATCAATAAATACTATTTATTCCCACTTCTCCCAACCTCAACGATGATTGTGCTCTCTTGGAATGTGCGGGGTGTGAATAACATCCCTAGATAAAAGGTTATTCAAGATTTGATTTGTGTTCATTCTCTAGATTTGGTTTTCCTTCAGGAAACTAAGTTATATGTTGAAAGTATGTTGTATGTGACTTCAAATATTTGGAGTAGAGGTCAGTGTCAGTGTGTGGGAAAATTTAGGATCTCTGGTGAGGTGGCCTATTTATGGGATCCACGTAGAGTTTAGTTCAATCTAGTGGCTCTCATGTAGGTATTTTATTTCTTTGGTTGCTTCCAATTTAGAGTTAGGTGAGAGAATTATTTTCTCTAATGTTTATGCTCCTACGGACTTCCCTAGTAAGGCCCAACTATGGGCTCATGCATGGATAACTTTAAGAAACCCCCCACTCGACGTAGGTGTAAAATCCTGGCGAATCTGGTATACTTCCCGATGAAAAATATTATTTCTATTGGCGATTTTTTTTGTTTTACGAGAAAAAAAATCCCAATTGGCGAATCTTTTATAATCCCTGGAACTTCGTGGAAAATCTTAGCGAATTGCAATTTTTTTTAATAGAATAAAATATTTTACATTGGCGAATAAAACCGTTTTTCAAACCAGAATTGTTTTTTCATTGGTGATTAAAACCTTTTTTCAAAGAAAAAAATATATTTTCATTGGCGAATTAAAAATAATCTCAAAATAGTAAAAAAATCTATTGGAAAAATAAACAGATATGCCAATGAAAAATCATAGGGGTCATTCATTGAATGTTTGATGTCGATGGATGACTGTAGTTGCATTCCGGAAGTAAATCTTTGAAGCACTAGACTTGCAATTTGGAACCTCCGGAATAACACTATAACTGTTAGATGCAGACATGTGGCGAGATCAAGGCTCATCGCTCATCACTCATTCTATCTTTTCAATGCCTCGACATTGTACATTTCATTTAATGCCTTGAGATGAAGAAAGTGTGCTTGTCGTACTGCTAGTGCAGGCAGTGGTAGCGATTAATGCCATATGTGATATGAACATCCGAAGCAATTTCTTGGACAACTCATAGCTTTAATGAAACAAGATTTGTAATGATTTCATATCATTTGAACTTTGAGTGATTTTGAAAGCTTGTCAGCTTGAGGTAGAGTTCAAGTTGGCACATAGCAAGACGTCAATCAAATTAGAAATTTTAATTATGCAGGTGGGTAGCGGCACTACCGCACTGGTGGCCCATAAATAGGGATAGTGATTCAGTGATTAGTAGATAGTGCCATAAGGGTTTTTATTTTCTAGGGTTAATAAGGATTCATGAAGAAGATGATGCAGTATTGGGGATACTGTAAATTCTCCTACCTGCAATTATGTAGTTACAGAGTAATCAGTAAAAGACGAATTTCCTTCAAGTTCAGAATGGGTGGAATTGGAAAGAAGTTGATTTGGTTAACCTGAATTTTCAAACAGGTTTTGAACCAGGATGAGGAGCTCTAATGGAGATAAGTGCTATCCAAATGCATGGAGGCTGCAAGTAAAAGATGGGAGTAGATTTGCTTCTCCTCCTATATTCTAACAGCTCCCATTTCCCCAGCATGGTTGGCTAGGAAAGCCCCATGCATTTATTTTCAAAGAGACATTTGTATTACATCTTCTATATGGCTTTGGTTCTCAAAGGGGATAAGTACATTTTGTATATTCACGGCTCCCATTTCCCCATGACTGATTGGAACCCCCTTTCCCCAGCATGGTTGGAAAATCCACTAGTAGAAGCTTGGAATCATGAATTTATTTTTAGAGCCACATTTATTTTTAGAGAAAGATGTGTAGTAAGTTTTCAGTAGCAATGCTTGGAAATTGGAATCAATTTGTAATCCATTGTAAGTTTGTAACGAGCAACAACTTGGAATAAATTATTAAATTTTGTCTATGTAACATTGTAAAGTACTAAAGTGACACACTTACATATGTTATTTATACAAAGTAGGAGCTACAGTGCTACTCGTCTGTAAAAAGATATGTAATAATGTGACATTGAAATTCAGTTGCAATAAAATAAATGGTTGTGTTGTGTTATTCTTGATTCCTTGAATCTTCATTATTCATTTACTTTAAGAGTGAAGAGTTGTTTTCTGAGTTCGAAACTTCAATGTCTATTAATAATTTAATATATTCAAATCAGTTTTTTTTCTTTTGAGAAATTAAGTAATATACTCTATGCAATATGCACTTGAGAATTCATGGTTATATCGATTGTTAGGCCAATGCCTATGGTAGTGACTTTAAAACACATGTGTCATGTTAATTTTTTTAAGTTAATATCATAAATTAGTAAATTACTCAAGTTTCAAGTTCAACCGTTGGATGAACATTTGATTTATGGTTGTAGTTACATTCCGTAATGAAATGAACAGAGCGATGGCCTTCCCAATTTAAACCTTTGGAATTACCCTATAACCGTTAGATTTAGAAAGATCAACAGTGAAGATTATGACAATAGCAAACAATCAATATGAAATTTTTATGACGGTTTGGTCATTTAAATGCTTATCAAAAAAATTGTTTAATTTATGATTTTTTATATAAAATCTTTTATAAATGAAATATCTTGAAAAATTAGAAAACAATGATAATTATTAGTGATAAATATAAAAATCTACTGTTATAATTAACAATTAACAAAAGTTTCTAAAATCGTATTAAAAATAAATCCTGTTAAATATATTCTAAAAATTAAAAATAACTATGTTTTATTTTGAAAAGATTCTAAATTAATATATATTTTTATAATAATATTATAAATCACATATATTAATATAAAAAATGATAGCTATTAATATTATAAAAAAGTCAAAAGTTTCTAAATTCATATTAAAAATATTCAAAAAAGTTATATTCTGTTTTCTTTTTATAATAAAAATTACAAAATGATATATATTATAAATTAAAATACTATTTAATAATTTTTTACGGTTTGATAAAAATATAGCAAGTTAAACTATACGGTCTAATAAATTTTATAGCTACAATATATGGTCTAAAATTGAAAAAACGGTCAAATATTTAATAGACCATCAAATTCCAGGCCTGTTGTCAACTGTCAAGTGATTAATGTTTATTTTTAAAGTTAATATCATAAATTACTCAAGTTTCAACCGTTGGATGAACATTTGATGTATGGTTGTAGTTGCATTCTGTAATGACATGCACAGAGTGATGGGCTTCCCAACTTAAACCTCCAGAATCACCCTATAACCGTTAGATTTAGAAAGATCAACAGTGAAGAATTTGCAACTTGTAGACATAAGACGTGTCATTCACTTTAATGTTCCAATTTCGAGAAACAAAGCATTTAAATCACTTTGTACTGCTAAGTGTCAATTGTCAAGTGATTAATGTTTATTTTTAAAATTTAAAGTTAATATCATAAATTACTCAAGTTTCAACCGTTGGATGAACATTTGATGTATGGTTGCAGTTGCATTCTGTAATGAAATACACAGAGCGATGGGCTTCCCAGCTTAAACTTCCGGAATCACCCTATAACCGTTAGATTTAGAAAGATCAACGGTTAAGAATTTTCAACTTGTAGTCATGTAGAGCTAACTCCTAAGATGTGTCATTCACTTTAAAGTTCCAATTACGAGAAAAAAAAACATTTAAAACACTTTGCACTTTGAAATTGTACAATGATTTTTAAAGTCTTCAATCTTCAGATTGCTCATTGGCCATTGCAGTGCACCACCCTATTTTGGATTCCACAGTTCCACTTCCAACAACGCCATTCCAGTTTTCAAGCGTCGGGACTCAGAATCTGGGTAAGTGAAAGAATTCATGCGGCTACGTTTCATCGTTTAACATTTCTTAAAATCTTATTTTGTCAAAGTAAGTTTGGTTTTAGACTTTAGAGACTCAAGAATTCATTAAAATTAAGGAGGACTAATAGGTATTACTTATTAGGGAATTCAAATTTCACAACTTCACATTTGTACAAGCATGTCTACCACCAGTACCACTAGAGCAATGTCCGATAAAAAAATACATTATGCAGAATTGCTTAAAACCCCAGGTTTCATCGATGGGTACCATGATATTTATGATCCTGAAATCTATGGTAGGCGTACCTCAGAACTTAGATTTTCATCTCAGAATAAGGCTGCAAAGCAAACAAAAGTTAATAGTATCAGTGCACCATGGGTAACTGGATTAGGTCGCATGATGTTACATGAAGTTTTCCCTTGCCTAGAATTTATCATGGTTTGTGCCAAAAATTATGATGATAAGAAAAGAGCAATTGTTAATAAAGATAACCAAGAAGAATTGTTATCCATTAATGGAGAAGAACTTGGAAAAGTGTTGGGGTTTACAACCGAAGAATTTGGAAACCACCACATTGACCTAGAAAAGCTTGCTAGTGATTATGAAGTAGTGGAAGAAAGGCTGAAAAATGATTTCTTAAATAATATAGTTAAGGATAGAAACAAATTGAAAGGTGATCAGAAGCCTCCTTATAATTTGTATTTTTTTAAACCATGGGTTCAGGATACTATTTCCATGCTAGCATTTTGCCTCGGTCTGGATAGCAATTTGGAAGTGGGTGCAAGCCTCCTTGAAATGGTATATAATATCCATTATGTTGATGAACATGTCAAATATGATTATACTCAGCACATTGTAGAATCCATGCATAATTTTTTTTTAATGATTAAAGCAGGTTCCATGAAAACATTTAGGTTCACAACCTACTTGTGCTATCTTTTTCTATTCAAATTTAGAGGAATGTTTCAGACCAACAAGCTTCAGATTCAACCCTACAGTAATGCAGAGGAAAATAAAATGGCTCTAGTATATGAATGGACCACTGAGATAAGGATGCATGATTCTTGAAGGAACTGCAGTCATTTTGTAGACTACTTTTTGGCTCCATTGCATCAAGTAATTACAAATAATCCAATGCCTAGATTGCCTATGTCATGTAGAAACTGCATGCAACTAGGAAAAGAAATACAATTGGTTGATTGGTACTTAATGGAAGAATATATTGCTCTAAGATTTAATGGATCGGGAGTACAACCATACAAACTTCCAATACATGTGACAAAAAGGGTTTTTGCATTGGAATATGTACGGCGGGTGCAGAGTGTTGATGAACTACACTTTCTCAATTAGCAAAAGAAGACCTTATTTCCTTCTTTACCTTTTTCATGTGGAGGGTTCACATTCGAGAGAAAAGAATTTAGTGTGGCACATAATCTTAGGAATTTTTTTGACTTTGATGCTATCTGTCACTGACAGTATGATCCATGTGACATCATTAAATCAATGACTGTGGCCAATAGGAATGCTGCAAATAGAATTCAACATCAAAGTAAAGCCTTGCTTGAAAACTTGAGAAACAAGGATTCTTGGGATGAGGTCAAAATAGCAATGGAGAAAAGTGTTGCTGAGAATGGTATTTCTTTTAAACAATTGTCAGGCGAAATTATGGCATTGCACCGAAAGACAATCAGGACATACAAAAAAAATTATGAAAAAAGTATAAACCATCTAGTAGAGTAAAAATTCCAGGTTCTCTAGAGAAGGATGTTATAGATAAAAAATGGTCATGATAAAAAATTGCTGCCTTTTGGTCTATGAGGAAGGACCTAGTTGAAGAAAGAGCTCCTGCAGAGTATGATGATAACAAAGAAGATTAAGAGTTTAGCAAATTGTGGAATATAGAGCATCCTGATGAACGTGATGAATCTGATGATGATATTGATATGGAAGAAGAAGAACAAAGCCATTCCAATTATAAACCTGGTTTAAGTGAGGCCGCAAAAGAAGAATATGCTTCAACATATACTTCTGGAGCAGACATACTTCAAAAAATTAGTTATGAAGGTGGTCCTTTGGGGTCCAAAGGACAAGGCCCTTGGACAATAAAAAGTGTTGAGCATAGAAAAACAGTTGATAAATCTGGCCTTGGGGTTGGAGGTGAAAAAGTAGACCAAGGGGATACAAGACAAAATCAATTTGTTAGAGCTTCTAGTCCTCATCCTCATGGTCATATACAATCACAACTAGGACATGCCCTTGGTGGACAACTTAGTGCAACTGGGAGTGCCATTGGTGTCGATGGTATGGGTAGTAGTACTAGTAGTGGTCAACATGTGCTACAACGACAAATTACATACAATACTAAGAGGAAAACAAAAAAAAGATACCACAGAAACATCAGGTGATCAAGGCAATCAAAAGAGGCAAAGGATTTTGACAGGTCCAAGTCACACTATCAGTGGATCCACTAGTACCACAAAGGAGTTATTTCCAGAAACTCCCACAAATCTAGATAGTGTGGGTGCGGCATCATTAGCAAATGCAAGTACTCCTATTCCTTCGCCGAGCATTCCATTGTTCCTGCCTCCCCAGGTTATGATTTCATTGAAGAGTTTAAAAAGAAATCAGACTTGAATAAAAAAGAAAAGAAGCAACTGATGGAGAGTGTGTCTGCTATAACTTCAAAGACTACAACAACCATGGTATTACCCACATTTTACACAAATAAAGAAATCATGGAGTACACAATTGTTGTTCCCACAGTTCAAAACAAACCAACAAATTAGATGGATCGATCTGAATACCAGGTAACCAATTTTCAATTGGATTTTTTTGGCCTGAAAAATACTAACAAAATTAATGTATCAAAGAAGAATGATGAATTGGTGTACAAATCATTGCTAAAGTAAGATAGAGAGAAGAAAAGGTTGCAGACCCAAATAGAAAAGTTACAGGCAGACCTAGCAAGTGAGAAAGCAAAGAGGAAAGCAACAGATAACAAGAGCAATGAATTATAAAAAAGAATAATAAAATTTGCCTCTACATCAACAAGCAAAGAGGATAAATAAAATGAGAGAGAAGTGAATGACCTGAAGCGAAGGCTAGATGAGAGCAACAAGAAATATGATGAGGAAAAATCCACTTCAGAAAAATTAAGAGTAAGCATTGTGAATGGAAATGTACAGTGGGAACAAAAATTGGAGAAATAAAGAAAAACAATTGAGAGATTGGAGAAGGAGCCGATGGAAGCAAAAGAAGAAATTAAGTCTTCTCAAAATAAGTTATTTGCATTTTGTAGAGATATGGTGAGGCATATGAAACAAAAGATCTGGGATGAAATAATGCAGAGGTTTGATTATTTGTGTGACATGTTTCAATTGATTGATGCTATTAGACAACATTATAAGAAGCTCAACAAATATTTCTAAGTGGACAACAAAAAGGTGTTGGAATTAGAGAAATCTGCAAATGAAGTTCTACAAACAGTCTACAAAGCCAGTGACAATGATCTGAAATCAAAAGGGATTACTAATTGGATTGAAACCTCAATGAAGTTGTCATCTATCATTGAAAAGTGTTCGAGAATGTTTGGAACAAAGGAATATTTTCATTTGGTTGTAGACAAGATGAAGGTGGTGGATGAAAAGGTAAGGAACTTCACAGAGCTTCATTTTCCAGAGGCTTTTGACACAAATGAGTGATTCATTGGAAAGGATGGTTTCAGAAAGAAGATGGAAGGTGCAAGGAAGATTGATTTGGACCAGTTTCCTCAGAACCCAGATGTGAACTATTTTAATTTGGATTGAATCAGAACATTGATAACCTTGAATGCAAAATTGACTAAAGAATTCAAGACAGGTTCCACTTCTAATTACAATCATGAAATGTTAACAAAACTTCAAGTCAAACAACATCAGTTAGAACAAATGGAAATTCCACCTCTTGAAGAGTGGAAGTTGCTAGAAAAGGTGATACGGTGACTTGATTTTTTATTTTCAACCTTTGATAATATGAGTTTCCAAGTTCCAACTCAGCTCTGTGTAGATTTGTCTTTGGGCATTGGCAAGATTTTGCATTGCCAATGCCAATATGTACTCCTTCATGTGAAATTCAATTAAAAAGCTTAAATTCAGACTTCAGTAATGTGATGATGTTCAATTATCTGTATTATTTATTTTATCATTTGAACTACTAATGAACTTGATGGAACTTCTAATTTTGCTCTCTAAATTCCTCTTTGTCTTGACCTTGTCATGGTCTGTCAATGTGTCATATTGTTTGGGAAAGAACCTAAGGTTGGGGTTTTTATTTTTGTTTTCATGAAAATCCTAATGTCGTATGTAATACCTTGGGTGAAAAACTATTCGGATGTAACCTTTTTTGGGTGGGTTTTAACGTAAACCAAGTTTGTCTCCTAATCTACCTATGGAATTGCCAATTCCAATCAAGGGCATGAGATGATTGCAACATTATTTCGTAACTTATGATAGTCATTTTATTTGAAATTTTTAGCAAGCTCTAAGTAAAGACATACAAACACATGACTTCACAAACTCATACAATTTAAACCAGTGCCATATACCATTGGGGAGTCAAATTCACAAACATTTAAAATTTAACAACAGATTCAATTTTTCAAATACATAGCATATAAGATCCCTGGCAATATTGAATTACAATAGTGTCAATCCATATCCTAACCCAATACTTCTTACTAAATCCCTTTACAAACATATCCATCCATGATTACATCCAAGCATTTTAATTAATTCCTTGAATTAAAGCCAAAATGGAAAACATACACACCAGAGCACTGAGCAGTGAGATGAACACCATAATCCTTGATTATAATATTCAAAATTATGCTATGTTTATACAAAGGATAGACATGAGCTCGAAATATAACATCATAACTCAAATGCTAGTATTGTTGCGAAACATCAAATCTTCATAGACCTAAAACCCCATTACTGAATAACCCCAAACCTAAATTGTATTAGTATTGAAATAATTGGTTCTTACAATTTGTTTTGCCACTATACCTAGAATCGACCTCAAAATATCTGACTTGCCAACCCCTATTTCTAGCCTTGAAATCCTTCTTATAGAAAACGAAGGAGCAAACAAGCATCAGGCCAGAAATTACACGTCATTGGTCAATTATTAATAGACCATAATCAGTTATACTATAACCGCTGAGTTGTTAGTTGTTGGTAATAGACATTGTTTTACTCCTCTTCAGTTAAGTACTTGTCCACCCATTTATGGTATTCCTCATCTATTGGCCAGTTAAAATTCACCACCTCGATCACCCTAGTATCGTAAGGTGTGTACTTCACCGCAACCTGGTTACCTCTCTCTCAAAAGACTCTAAGAATATGTTGGTATTAATTATTTTATCCATACTGCTCACCAGCAAGTCATAGTCTGAGCCATCACAAATCAATTTGATTTGTGCATCAATAACCTCTTCTGCCCTATCTTGCCACTGCTGCAATGTCTTAATATTTCCCCGTGCATCTATTATATCTGGCAGAAAAGTATCATTCCAGTCATCAAAACTCTTTACCAGTTCTCTAATTTGTCTACTCAAATCATCAGGTAGGGCCTGGAATCCCTTCAATGATTTCACAAAAATTAGAGTAGGCTTCAATGACTTTGGCCTGTTGTCTGCATCAAACCTAGAAGCCTTAAACATAACACGTAAATTAGTGACCCGAGGGATCCACTTCTCAACCAAAGGCAGAACTACTTCTCGATCTCTGTTAATGTTTTTAATTCCACCCAAGAACAAAGAATACAAAGAATGTACAGATGGCAACCTAGAATCAACCTTCTCATTTAGATACCTCAAAACGGTGTCAACCACCTCATTGTGTTTAGCAATTGCATCATCGTCACTTGCCTTTAGGGCAACCTGCAATTCTGTGATTTTATTCAACATTTGCTTCTTGGTAGGATCCACAGAATACTCAACTTCCTCTTCAACTGGCTCTGGTGTAGAGCTAAGAGCGGATGTCTGAATGGGGGACCCAGGAGTAGAAATGATTGGGATATTAAGGGGAAATGGCCCTGAAGTAGTGGGTAGTGCTTTGATACTAGGGGCATTGGAGGATTCTCCTACCTGCCCATATTTCAGTCTATCTACTTCAGACTGCAGCTCAACATTCCTCTATTGTATTCTACTATATTCCTCAATTATTATGTTGTATTTCTCCACCAGACTCTTCTTTTCAACTTCCTCCCTTTCAGCTGTCTTTTGGGCCAATTTGGCCACATTCAATGTCAAGCTTGTGGCTTCTGTTGTTGAGGTTTCATAAGCTCTCTTGATGATGAGCCCTCCCCTTAGACTTGGGCCAATATCAGCCACATTTTGTTTTCTACCTTGGGGTGCCAATGCCCATATGGCCAGAGTTTCATATTCCTCACTAAAAGCAGAGTCTTGCAGAGCTGCCTTAACCTCTTCCTCACTGTTTTGCACAAGATGCTTGGACTGCAGGATAGCATTGAATGCTACATCATCAGCTATGTCCCATTCAGGTAGAAGTAAGACACCAGCCTGAGTCACAAGTCCCCTTCCTTCCTCAAGAGTAATGCTCTTGAATTCCTCCATTAGTTCGGCCTTAACTTCATCATCATTCTATTGTTCAAACCTATCAGGTCTTGACTCTCTCCTTCTCTTGCATTTATCCTGATATTCCTCTAATTTCATTCTCCAAATTAACTGCAAGAATATAGGAGTCTTCACGAAGGCATCTTCATCCAAGAATGCCTTGCAAGCCTCCATCCTGGCATCCTATACACATTGCCCCTTTATATCCATATCAGTTAACACCAATTGTGTTGATCTAGGAGGAGAAGGGATACCAACCTGCATGTCTTGATCAGTTATAATTATTTCATCCATCAGAGCCTCTTGTGTTTCCTCAACCCTTTGCCTCTTTAGGCTTGGCTCTGATAGTAACTCTACAGGATCATTTCTCGGTGGTGAATCTAGGTCCACAATCCTTATCCCTCTAGGTGTCCTGATCCCTTGACCCGGTTGTGATGATGCTTGCATTATTTGTTTTCCCCTTTTATCTCCTGCCTCCTCATCACTGATATCATCTCTCTTCCTCTTGTATAGAGGCCTGTCCTCTGGTGGCTAATAAGTTGGCCTTGTTTCTTCAGGCCTCGCCTCTAGTCAATTAATTCCCAAGTCCAATTCCAAATTGACTTTCTTGGTTTTCAAGGTGCTCATGATATCTTTGAAGTTATTCATTAAGAAATCTATTCTTTTGTGAAATGGAGTGAACTCCATCAATGAATCATATTTTGGATCCATTTTATGCACCATAGCCAACAATTTCTCATAGGCAATCCATTTCTCTTCATTCAATTCTTGCCTGCTCAAATCAAACTCATTTCTTATTAGATCCTTAGGAAAATTGAAAACATGTGCAAACTTTCCACCTTTAATTCGTTGCCTGAATAGGGAAAAGAATCCCTTGGGGTCATGTTGCCTCTTAGATCCACTCTTCAAATGATAATCATCAAAAAATTTCCAAAGTGGACCCATCCTCCCTTGGAAAAGACAAAATAAAAAATGATAGTATAATCAGGGAACAAAGTCCCTTTTCCTTTCCCTGTCAAATTATCCTCATGAATGCAACCTAGTTGCCACATGACCTCGAAAAATCCCATCCTTGATGGTACATTATATGGGAGAATGTGAGGAGATCCCTAGAAACCATAAACCCTTAGGATAGTCCTTACGAGGTATAAGATGATTTCACCCCAATTGTGGCACACCTTCAAATCAAGCTTCCTCACTTTGGGTTGGAGGAAATCATGCAAATTCTTAGGGACCCTTGGCACATTTACCACCAATCTAGCTCTAAGTCTAGAAGCAAAATAGTTATCAAACTGCACAAAGCTAGCACCTCCCCTATTGCAAGACAAATCTGCACTCCAAACCTGTACTAGTAATCTTTCTCCATTCACTTCTTTCCTCAACACCATTTTCTCTAAGAAGAAGTCGACATTCTTGTACAAGAACATGTGCATTAATAGGGAGTACCAAACGAAAGGAGTACTAGAGTCCCCCATATGCAACTTCAACAAACCCTCATGTATCTTTTCAACAAGAAAAGATGCATAGTCGTACACTACAGAAAAATTGGGATGTTGAATCTGAGCCCCCATAAACATATAAGCAATGGGCATCACGGTATTAGGGCTGAAATCTAAAATCTGGCAAAGTGAATAAAATGTTGCCAAGAAGTGATCAGCAAAACAGCTCAGCCTGAAAGGCTCCTGATCAATTGGGCTGATGTGAATCGTTGAACTGCCTGCCTTGGCTAAATGAGAAGGAAGCAATTTTGATCTAAAAAGAGGCTTTGACCTAGCATATTCCTGCTTCATTTCTTCAAAATCTACCTAGACTAAGAATGGGCTATATTCACTCAAATCAAAAACCTGTCGAATCTCATCTACATTTATATTCAGTAGAACCCCACTAGCATTATCCCTGATAATCCTTGTAATAGGATCATATCGTGTTGCCACTACTCTGAGTAGGTCAATATCAGGAAATACATTTGGTACAACTAGTTTCCCCATATCGTACTTCTAGCCATTACAGAAAGGATGAGGCGCATTTCACTGCCCATACCATCTCCTAAACATTTCTAGGCCCGTCATTTGGACCCTAGCATCTACAATATTATAGGTTTTACACCTTAGTCCCTCACCTAAGGCTTTCCCATTCATTAAAACCAAACCCCTCTTCTTGTTGTTCGTTGATAGCGAGAATTGATCTAGGAAATTGTCATATAAATTCCTTTGCAAATAATCAATATGGCTAGAATGCTGCTTTGATGGCGCCATTTCGAACAACCAAGGATTCTCCTAAAATCAAATTCATGAACAAACTAGGGCTACCCAAAATGAAATTACACTAGAACTTTGCAATTTCCCACAATTCAAAAGAACCAGTAACCTTACAGTCTTAATCAACAAGACCCCTGACCAACACAATACAACCCTCCACAAAAAACACATTCAAACAGAAACCGTGGCATAGAAGGTAACTCACAGATTTTGCGCCTTGCAGAAAACCAAACCTTGTTGTAATTGCTTGAAAAACTCAATCTTTGGCTCTGGACCGCTTCAGAAACATTTGAATGCCTTTGTGGTGAAGATAGAATGGAATTAACTACTTAAAGTCGATGAAAAATGGCCAGTAGACGTCTCATCCGCCATTAAAGCTCACTTGCATGTTGTGCCAACGGCTTCAATCGTATTTGATGCAAATTTAAATCATCGTCGTCAATCTCTTGTTCCTATCAAATCATCAATGATCAGACGTCCATCTTCAAAAGGCTGACAGCCTAACATCTCCATGTCATTATCGAGGGCCCACCATAATACACAATGCCAAAGGAATACACATGGCGTCTGCTCGTGATATCGCAATCACTAAACACCCTTCACTTTAGGATCACGCGATGGCGAGCAACTGTTGATTCCCTCCAGCAGCGATCATGATCATTCACAACAGTGAGCAACACCAAAACCTATCCATCGAGCAACTTTTCATCAAGGTTAAAACATCGTCGACCATCTCGAGCATGTGCATCTCACATCTGGTTTAGTAACCCACTCTATAACATACTAAAGTTTGATACAAATATTAAGCACTTTATTTACTCCTTTTCAACATCGGCAACATGGGACACGTGGCGCCCGCTCGTGATATCACAATCACCAAGCAACCAGTGGTAATGTCATCGTGAGATCACGGGGAACTGTCAAGATCAACCGTAGGGAGATCGACAGTGACTAAAAATAACCCCTACAAAATAATATAATTACTTAAAATAAAAGAGGGTAAGGGGACACCGCCTAGGACAATGACAAACAATGGCTCAAAGTTGTTCTAAAACACAGGGCACGGTCCAACCCAAACTTGAGAAATAAAAGGTCAAGCGAAATATTTAGCATTTTTATTAAAAGGGGCCCGGCCTAGATGATTCAATGGGACATAAGTTGTTTTGAAACCACCCTCAAAAAGGTAACGTCAAAAAAGACCCAACACAAAGATATACATTAAATGGTAGGTTACTAAAGCGGTTGCGAGATGCACATGCTCAAAATCAATGGAGGTGTTATAATCTTGATGAAAAAGTTGCTCGACGATTATGTTCAATAACAGTGACTGTTATGAATGAACACGATTGTTGATGACGGAGATCAACAGTTTCCCACCATCGCGTGATCAGAAGATGCGAGGTGTTTATTGATTGTGATATCACGGGCGAGCGCCACGTATATTCCTTTGGCGATGCATAGTGTGGTGGGCCCATCGTTCTGAGATGGAGATTACATCAGCCTTTTTGAAGGCAGCCATTCAATGCTCTGATGAAAGTGAAGGATCGACGGTTGGGATTTGAATTCGATCGACATTAAGTAATTTTCCTTCGTTCCATTTTACCACAAAGTTATAACAGATTTTGGTTATGTCTTGATGATAGTTTTGGGCCACTTTTGGCACAAGTTTCATGAGGTTTGGCGGCTGGCCAGTGCATCAGTCATTTTGTAGTAGGTTTTAAACTCATTAGAGTTTGATTTTTCAGGACAGTACTAGCATCTAAATGGAAATTACTCATTTTGAACTCATGTCTCTCCATTGTATAAACATATCATTATTTTTAATAAAATAATCAAGGGTTATTTTGTTCATTTCTAAGTTATGGATGTTGAACTGTTAGTCTATTAGCTTCTATTATGTTTTGACTAAAAATCCTGATATGATTCATGAAGTGCAATATAATATAAAATATCATGGAGACTTGGAGTGCAATATAAAATATTAAATAAAATATCCTAATTCCTGAACTTGAAGTGCAATGATTCACAATTTATTTGAATACAATATAAAAAATCATCAACTACTGTTTGGAATATGATTCATGTAGTGCTTGAGTGCAATCTAAAATAAGATTATAAGATATCATTAACTTGAAGCGCAATGATTCACAATTTTCATTTAATAGAATATAAAATATCATCAACTACAGTTTGGACTTTGGAACAATGGAAACTGATTCAAGAAGTGCAGTAAAAATACCTAAAACCTGCTAATTCTCTTCCATTTCCCAAACGGAGTCAGGGTCCTCAAACCGATGCTCATCTTCAGATAAAGTAAAAGAGTCATCTTGATTTGGAGATTGCTCTACACTTTGTTCGGCTTGTGTCTCAAAATCAACATTCATTGTTTGATTTGTGTCAATTTCAATATCATTGTCATCTTGATCTATCCCAGGCCCACTGCCACTGCCACTAGTACCACCACCAGTATCGATGGCTCTTGGAATTGGAGAGCCTGTGTTGCACAACCTGGCCCCTCTTCTTTCACATGTGGACCTCTAGATTGCGAGTGCCCTTTCAAAAGGATATTTTTTGACATTAGACGCAGTTCCTTTCATCCTCAAGCAATTTTCCAAATTCTTGTCCAGTTTGTTTCTTAACTTTGATTTCAAAAACCCCAATGTACTGAAAACTATCTCATCCTCCACCGACCCCAATATCATTATTTGACATAAATCAGCAGGTTTGAAATATTCTGACATCGAACCACACAATATTTCACTCTGACCTAAGCTTGTCCAAACCTTTTTTATTGATCCCGGTTCAAAGGCCTTCTCCTTGCCCATGGAATCAGACTGGTCCCTCATAGCTATTGCAAAACTTTGACATTGCTTTCTAAGCTTATTTTCATTTAAAATTCCTTCTATTGCCTGCTCATTGTATGTTACCTTATTCAAAAACTGTTCGATCACGATTTTTACTTGATCATGAAAATATTTTGGGTTATCTCGGTTTACCCAAAATTGAGGATACACAATACCCATGGCTTCAAGTATTTCATGTCCAGGGAATCTTTCACGAATCTCTGAGGAAAGAGATTTTGCAATTTCCTTCAAATTATCACTAACAGATTTAACAATGTCATTAAAATCTTCCTCGTTCACAGGTACTTCTTTTCTAGAGCACCTAGTTGTCTTACAATGGTACATTGGTATCTCATATCCACGTACACAAATACATAAGTGCCCGCTTGCATTAAACTATAAATAATTATCAAGATTATTCAAATCGGTAATTTTTCGCCACATCAAATAATTTGCGCCTTCTTGTGTTAGATCTAGATATAGATGATCGAGGGCCAAGCATGTAAGTTTACATAGAATGGCATATTCATAAATATACATAGTTCTATCTTGGGATTTCTTCACAAGATTGTTCATCTCATCCAGCATGGGGAGAAGACTAGCTAAATTCAAGAGTGTCTCTATATCGCTTAATCTATGTAAGAGTTTAGGAGCTTTGTCTACTATGTTGTGATGCTCGTACATCAACCTAATCAAGGATTGATATTCTGAAAGAACTCGTTGCGCTGGTCCATGCAGGGAGATCCATCTGGTATCAACATCCTTGAGAAGCTTGTTTCCAGGTGTTATTCCCTCAGCAAAATGTTGAAATTCAAGGAAACATTTGGGACTTCGACAGAAGTATGCATGGATCTCGCGAACTAGATTTTTAACTTTTGATACTGTTGGAAACTTGCTTACAATTTTAAATGCTAAATTCATTCTGTGGGCCATGCAATGAATTCCAAGCATGTATGGTGCACAAGTATTTTGTAACTTTGTGCAAAGACCGCTCCTTTGACCTTGCATCACTGCAGCTCCATCAACTCCTACACACACCAACTTTTTGGCAATTGTCAACTCATCCAAACCTACAATTTCATTCAAAGATTTCTTGACTAGTTCAAATAGATTTTGCGATGTTGAATTGTCCTTCATTTTACGAACACAAAGAAGATGAGCTTGGCGAACATGTTCTACAGTATACAAATGCATACAAATCCAAGAAGTATTGTCTACTGCAGTAACTTCTTCTAAAGCTATGCAATGAAATTTGACTCTTTTAATTTCTCCTTTAAATCTTGCTTTTTCACTGCAGCAAGATAGTTCGCCAATTCCAATCCAGCGTTTACTGACCAATGTGAGAAGGGAAAGTGGGGAACACTCAAATAAGATAATAAATCAAAATATTCTGGGTAGTCTGTCATAGGATGCCCTCTGGACAATATATAAAAAACAACACTCATCTTAACAGTTTTTGACAGATTTGTTGCTGCCATGGCTTTTCCAAAATGAGCCTCAAGTGTACCTTCACATTTTTTAATCTTCGACATTCTATGGTTATGCTCTCCATAATCTGCGGCATACTTAACATGAAGACATTCTTCCTTTGATTTCCATCGTACGACTGATTGTTCCTTTTCGTCTATGATTTGTTTTTCATAAACTTTGTTGATATGCTTTTCTATAGTGTCAAGATTTAGCTGCATCATCTTGTCTCTTCCACATTTCCAACTACAAATCTTACATCTAACCTCTGTTTCCCTTTCACTATCATTTTTGTTTGATACCCCCACTGGTTCAAGGAATGGGTACTTCGACAACCAACCAATTTGAAAATTCCTTGTCATTTCCCACTCGCGCCCCAATTTTTCTTTGCCTTTTCTTTTCTTGCTACCAACATCATCCTCATCCAAGTCGATTATCTCATTCTGGCTATCTAGGGTATCCCTTGGAACATCTTCTATGGTATTGCCATCCTCATTTGATACATTTTGATTTAACACAATGACAATCTCACCTTGAACTTCCTGTGGCGGAAGAGTTGATGATGTATCTCCATCTTCAATAATATTTGGTGGAAGAGTTGATGGTGTAGCTCCACCTTGATCTGATGGATTAGAAGCTTTTCCAATTCCAAAGTAAGACTGTATGGTATCTCCCCATTTTGGGCATTTTGATGGCCTCCCAGTCTCTTCATTACCCACTTGCTCAGGAGTCTTACCCTTGTTGCTCGACATATTGATCTCACTTCGAATAAAAGCTGGAAAAAATATTTTCTTCTTTAAGAAGGACAAACCAACAAAGAATATAGATCCCATTCCCTACTTAAAATTATGTTTAAGACTGAAGCAACAATGGAAAATAGATAAAGAAATCTTATTATTATAACTAATAGTCTAATAACTAATAACATTATGAAGAAATGATCACTCACCTTTGAGTCTACGTTTTCAAGTTTCGTTGACTTCTAAATCGAGAAGTAGAACCTCGGAACTGAACAAAATGTGTAAGAACAAATAACAATTTCAATTGTATTTATATCAATCCATATTTGGTGAATTCCGCGGGATTTTAAAATGGTATTTTAAAAATTTAGTGAATCCCGCATGCTTATACAACGATACCTTGAAATTTTTAAGGCGAAATAGGTCCTCATAAGCAACTATTTATAAATTTTAATTGGAAAAATGGGTCTTCACAAGCAACTATTTGTAAATTTTAATTGGCGAAATGGGTCTTCATATAATGTTGTTTTAATAGTATTGGCGAATATGCTGGTGACTTTGACATGCTCCTCGGGATTCCAGGTGAAAATATTGATCGGTGCATTGGAAACGCGTAGTCTGTTATGGCGAATTTATTGCCTAAACGTGCCTTGTAAAAAAAATTGTTGGCGAATGGACATGCATTGGACCTATAGTCCGTGAATTCCTGGCGATTTGAACACCCTGCAGATATGGTAGATTCGCCAAATTCAAATTGCCAGATTCCTAGAATTTTCCAATTGGCAAAGATTCGCCACTAAAGTTATCCCTGGGCTCATGTAAGATATGTGCGCTCTTTATATCCTTTTCTTCCTTGGATTCTTGTGGGGAACTTCAATTTTGTCTCCTTGTTGGAGGAGAAGAGAGGTGGTAGTGCTTGCTTGGACCATTCTTTGGATATCTTTGGGGATAATGTGGCTCTCTTCAACTTGGTGGATATTAAACCCATCAATGGTGCTTTTACTTGGAATAATAGGCAAAGTGGAGAAGTAGCTATTTCTGAAAGGATGGATAGATTCTTAGTGTCTAGATTTTGGGTCAATGATAGGTGGTCGACTAGCTCTGATATTTTAGATTGGTGGGGTTCTTATCATTGGCCGATAAAGCTTGTAGTGGAATTATCTTGATTCTCTAAAAAGCAATTGTTCAGATTTCAACTCATGTGGCTCAGAGACATATCTTTGCATGGTCTGGCTCCTGGTTGGTGGCATCTTGGGAAGTCGTCCCATGGTACTGCAATGCATTCCTTCTCCAAGAGGCTCCAATATGTTAAATATATGTTCAAACAATGGAATAGACACCAATTTGGTAATGTTTTTCAAGAAAAGAAGAAGGCTCAAGCTCACTTGGGCTCTATTACTCGACAGATTCAGGACCATGTTCTCACAAAAGAATATGGTAAACTGGAAGTTGCTACTGTGAAGGGTGTTGAAGAATGGGAATTAAGAGAATAAATATTCTAGAAGCAAAAGTCCTGTATTGATTGGATCTAGGAGGGTGATTGAAATACTTCTATTTTTAATAATTTTGTTAAGGACGAAAGGTAAGGTAATATTTTGTCTTCCCTTTTGTATTCAAATGGGGTTCCTATTTCTTCCTCTGTTGTGATTTTAGAGGAATCTATCTACTTCTTTTTGGCTCTATTATCTGAAAATTCCCCTCCTATGAATGAGGATGAAGCTGGGAACTTGGCCACTATACCACCCCTTGTTACCAATGAAATGAATGATTCTATGCTTCATTTGATTTCCTTGTAGGAGCTTGAGGGCATAGTGTTTCAAAAGAAAAAAGGGAAGGCTCTTGGGCCTAATGGTTTTCAAGTGGAATTCTTCTAGGAAGTTTGGGAGGTGATCAAGATGGACATGTTGGAGGTTGTCCAGGAATCTCAAAAGAATAAACAAATGTTGAAGGCCATGAATGTCACTTTTTTGGCTCTCATCTCCAAAAGGGAAGGTGCTAATCCTTTTAATCTTTTTAAGCCAATTTCCTTATGCAATGTGGTGTACAAGATAATTACAAATATGATTATAGAGCATCTGAAACCTTAGTTAAAAAAGTTAATTTATGAAGAGCAAGGCGGTTTTGTTGCTGACAGGCAGATTCTTGACGAGGTTATTATTGCGATTGAAACTATTCACTCTATAGCCTCATCCAAAGAGAAAGCTATGTTTATCAAACTAGATATGGCCAAAGCTTATGATCATGTTAGACGAGCTTTCTTATTCAAGATCCTAAGGGATTTTAGTTTTGATAGTGCTTGGATTGATTAGGTCAAGATTTGTGTCACTTCTAATTCCTTCTCAGTGCTCGTTAATGGGGAGTCAACTGAGTTATCTGGAGCATTCAGGGGACTCATAAAGGGGGATCCTTTATCTCCTTACCTTTTCACTCTTTTGGATGAAGGTTTAGGGAGATTTATTATATCATGTATGGATTTGGGTCTCATTCAGGGTTGAAATTAGGGAAATAATATTTCCTCCTATTCCATCTTTAATTTGTGGATGATACTACTTTGATGAGTAGGGCTAGAGTGGAGGAAGTTTTCACTTGGAAAAAAGTCCTAGATAGTTATTTGGCTACTTTGGGACAGAGTATTAATGAAAGGAATTATTTAACTTATTTTTTTATACTCCTAAATTTATTCAAACAAGAATTTTTGGTATTCTTAGATTTCATATTGGCTTTCTTCCTTTTGTGTACTTTGGCATTCCTCTTACTGTTCATTCTCTCCCTAGGCTATTTTGGTAGGAGATTATTGATAATTTCAACAAATTGGTTAGCCATTGGACTTGTAAGTGTCTCTCTACGATAGGGAGAGTGACTCTTTTAAAGGCTATGGTCCAAGCACTACCTTTATACAAGTGCTTTGTGTTATCTACCCCTTCTAGATTCATCAAAGACTTTGAGAGTCTATGTCGTCAGTTCCTGTGGTCTAAGCATATTCTTTATAGGAAGTCGAGCTTGGTTGAATGAGAGATCACTTGCAGGTCGAAGCAAGAAGGTGGGTTAGGCTTGTGAAGGACTGATTTGAATGGGCAAGCTTTGGCTGCTAAGTTGTACTAGAGATGGTTTTCTCAACAACATTAGATATAGGCTAAAATCTTCACCTCAAAATATCTTGGGGTTGCTGAGAGTGTGATGTGCCTCATTTTTTATTAGTAGGGAAAGGTTTTATGATTTGGGGTACCCTCAAAAGAGGGGCCAAGTTGGTCAAATAGGGGTTTTTTTAAATTTTCCATAGTGGTTGGGATGCTCTTTTCTAGTTTGATTCTTGGGATGGTCATCCTCCTATTATCACATCTCATCCTCATCTATAGACATTGTGTGGCCACTTTCTTGAAGGTGGTTGGATTTGGCTTGTGGATTTCAAATCTCCCCAGGTTCTATGTTCTCACTTCTATCAATCCATCCTATTCCTATAGCATCAAATATTTTTATGTGGTCCCAAACAACATATCTATATAATTTGAGTTTGTTTTTCTTCAAAGCATACATACTTTTGAATTGTTGCACTATTAGTTCTAAAATTATATGAATCCTTAAAACATTTAATTCCATGTCTATGAGAAATATTCAACCCCAACAAGAGGGTTTCATACTTAGCTATATTATTAGTACATTGGGAAGTTAACATGAATGAAAAATTACAATTTTCCTCATCTAGATATATCAAAACAATGCCGGAACCAACACCTTCTCTCAAGTATGCCTTATCAAAGGACATGGTCCAAAGACCATAACTAAGTGTATTATCAACATAGGATAGAGTAAGAGCATCTTCTTTAGCCTCAATTTCATCGCTGCAATAGATTATTAGATGATATATACTTGTATCAAATAGGTTTACCTCATTATGTGGATTGTAGTAGTCTTTAACATTATCCAAGAATATTTTTTGTATGCTATTTAATATTTTCACCATGCAAAGGATTGATTTCATAGGAGAGATCTATCTATATGCTCATGTCAATGGATGTTGCCCACTTTTTGGATAACAACATATCCGACTTAGGAGAGTAATCTACTATTATAATTTTCATCAATAAGGAATTGTTAGGGTAAGTAGCCAACTAGACTTCTACATTATTCACAACCACGATGAAATTCACCTCTCTAGAATCCATAGAAAAATAGTTGAAGGACTTTGCCACTTGCAAACCAAGTTCATTCTGTAGACACCTTAAATTTATACATCGTCATTACCTAACTATTTCTTCTACAATTGATTTAATATAATCCAATATTCAATTAATTATCCCATTTTAATCCCCGTATTAATTAAATAATATTTTATTGTTTAATTGATAAAATCACTATTTGCCTACACCATTTCCTAGCCTGAATCATTAAATCACCCTCCTCATATAGTCCACCTTAAGTAAATAAATCCAATTACTTATTTATTCTATACCTAGGTCCCCCATTAATTTACTAAAAATTAAATAACATTTTTTATTTATTTAAAATCCCTATTTTCCTGCACTTTTTATTAAGTGGTATAATCATCTTAGCCCCTTAATCCTCTACTTGCACATTCCTAATATTAATCAAACCCCCATCAAATACTCCACATCCTCAAATGTGTACAAAGGCATGAGCCTTTGTACATGTGACATAGCCTTGATACCATGTCACAAGGGCCAAAGGACTTGCCCATCCCTCAAGGGTACTCCCAAGTGCCCTTTAAATCTTGTCCATCCAATCTTTCCAAGGGGAATCTACACCATTGGTTCTCCCCTTAATCAATCTCCTTTTATCTCCTCCAACCACACGAGAAATTTTTTCCTTCACTCATATCTATGTGGCTCAACCAATATGAGCCATTGATATCATCTTTTAATCCTAATCATCCATACATTTACCCAATAATCTATAAAATAGCCCCAGCCCAAGCCATTTTTCATATCAACCAAGAATGCAATGTATGTTGTCAAAGTGAGCACACATAAAAGCAATCAAATTAGGAAAATCCACTTTATGTGCAACAAGGAATCTAGAATAGGATTAATGAATATTATTTTATGATTTTTTAATTTTTATTATGCCTTAATTGAGCATTTGCTTGGTTTTTTATGTAGTTCAATTTAGTGTTTAAATATTCATTGTATGTGCAAACCACATAGTCATTACCTAAAGTGGAATGAGATTACTAGAGGAACCTTATAGTGGTATAAAAGGGATCCACACTCAGTTGACTTCACAAAGAAAGGGTATACCTCAACAATCTCCTCTTTTTCTATACTTTCCTCTTTTTCTACACTTTCCTCTTCATATAGGACACTAATTGGTTGTTTAGGGGAAACAACAAAGATGAAAGGAAAAGCCCTTGTCCTATCCTCTGGAATTCTAAGAGCCTCACCTAGTGGTAAAGAAATTCTTACTTAAATCAATATTTTTGCTACATAAATTGGAGTGTATGTTGGCAGAGGTGCACCAAGTGCAATGTTTAACTCACTTGCATTGGGTTCATGCAAGACCCAACCAAATTTTAAGACAAAGAAATCAAATTATCTTTTAACTCTTTTCTAATTTGAACATATATAGTTGTGTGGCTTGAGGGTACCTTTTTATTAAGTTTGTAGATTCTATAATATCGATAAAATTTTCCTTATGAATAGTAGTACCATCTTTTTGTATTGGTTGATTTTGGAACTTGGAATGTACTTATGTTTTGCTTGTTGTTGTTGTAGATTATTTATATTATTTGCAACCTTCTTGGGTAGGAGATTGTGTCTATTATGAATCCTCACCCTCTACTTATCAACATCAAGTTTCTATGTAGTTATATTTGCTTTACCAACTCAATGCCCTTACATTGGTACAAACTTATTTCTCAAAATTATGAGCTAGGAGCTCATACTAATATAGATTAGCATTGCATTCATATTGAAAAACTTGATCATCTCCACAAAAACTACCCTGAATTTCTTTATCATTTTCTTGACCATGGAAAAACTCATCAAATTGGTCAATATCGTCTTGATAGTACTCAACACCACCTTCTTCATTTAGGAACTCTTCATCCCTACTCATGAAAAGTGCAATTGCACAATTTAAAGGATCGTGAGGAAGAAAATAAGACTCTCACCATAAATTTTATTCTTGAAAGTTCACATGCTCCTCCTTAAAGGATTCAGTGTGTCCTTGTCTTGGTGCCTAAAATCCACATGCTTTGGAGTACTTTTCCTATTATCTTGTTGTAGTCTTTTAGACCAATCAATATTGTAGGGTTTATGTGTCAAGTCTTTCACACCCCCCATCAACTTGTCCAACTTATCTTCAATTGAAAGAGGTTTATTTATAACAACACTATCCAATTGTGGCAACTTTATATCCACTCTTTTAACTACTTACCCAATGCCCTCATATTGATTTCAATATTAATGGTTTCTACTTAAGCCTCTCTAAGTGTTTGGAGGTTGAATCTCTCAAACAATACCCAATTTTTTAATCAAAAGCACCATAGAACAAAATACGACACATCGATTCATTTGGTTTGAGATGTTGAGATACGTTTTCTCATAGGATGGATGAACCAACTATTGAAGTCCACCAATGCCTCGTTGATGCTTTTCTTGATAATTGTGAGCTTGTGGATGAATTTTTTTGGGTAACTCATACCCCCATAATGTATTATAAAAATATTTATGAACTCCTCCCAAGAAGTTATATTGTTGTCTAGAAGATTCCTACACCACTCTTTTATACACTCCTCTAGAGAATGTACTAAAAATCTCATCATTACATCTCCATCCTATATCTCATACTCATCAATAATATTAATGAAGTGCCTTAAATCTCTTCTTCCGTCATCACATTATTTCCCTATAATTTGAGAATATTTCCCCTAATTTCTTTTAGAATTGAATTGGAGTAATTTGGAATAATAAATAAGTCTAATTGACTATACCTTTCAGCTCCCAAAGATTGTTTGTGTTAGGGATTTGTCTCAAATATGAGAAATGCTTTATATTTGGGTCAGCCCATTTATCCTTTCTCTTTTTGTGGCCCCCTTTTAGTTTTTGAAATTTTTTTCAAGATAAATCCCTTTTTCCTAAACCTCCGTATATGTGTGGAATATGTAGACTCATTTCCTTGTTGAAGGATGATGTCTTTGTGATTTTGGGATGTCATTGTGATTTTGGGATGTCAAAGTATATCTTATTCCCATCTTGGGTATTCATTAGTAGGAGGTCCAACTTGAGAAAAGTATTGTGATTTTTGGGATATCAGAGTTGGATGTTCCTACATCCCAAGTCTGATAGGTAGGACAATGTGAGGTGCTCTCGTGGCCTGGTAGGGAAGGGGACAAATTGTGGTTCTTATCGGCATATCAGGATAGCTAATACTCTTATCTCGGGAACCTATGAGTGAGGAAAGGCTCAATCAGTAAAAGATGTCTGACAAATGATAGTATTCCCAACGAGGAATAAGGGAGTCAGCATTTTTTTCTTTAGGATTGATGACAAGAATTGTCACATCAGAAGACCGTGAGAAGTTCCAGACATTCTTAGGATGTTCACTAATACCCAAAATCCATGATATATATTGCTTGCAAGAATATGTTTGAGGTATTAGGATGAGTAAAGGTCCGATACATATGTTTGATATGCAACGGAAAGAAGTTGGTGTTATCAGACTATGGGGCTGTCAAGTACTCTCTTCCCAATCTGATGTGAGATGAATAATGTGGCATCTATTTGGATATCAGGCATATGCACCATTCCATCCTTGGTATCAAATATTAAAGAGGTTTGATCAGTATGAATGCAACGATGAAGAGAAGATTTGTTTGATGTGTGTTGTAGCCTAATGTGAAGAGAACATTAAAGTCTTTTATCGATATGTCAAGGACGGACATGCCCATGTCCCTCATCCCACGCTAGGAACGTGCAAGGAGGCCCAATGACTTGATGGGGGAGGTGTGGTAATGTTTATCTTTAAGGATATCAGAGGTCTTAATCCTCTTGTCCCATGGCCGACCAGCAAAGGAAAGCCTTTAAGGGCTGATAATGTCTAAATTGTCTGATGTTGAATTATGAAGCTTTGTTTTACGTTGGAGACTTGACTATCATAATTATTCCTTCCACACCTACCATGTGAATGTGCCAGGGTGTCTATTGTAACCAGAATTGGTGGTCTAAAAAAATTAATGCCTGATTTCTTTTGTGGCCCGATGGCAGTCTTTCGCTCATCCTTTGATGTCCACCGAATATCTTGAAGTAATGATCTCAAGTTTTCCCACCTTTTGGCTTTCTAGATACTAGTGCATTAGATTAGGAGTCGAGATGTGGTGTTCAACTATGAAGCTTGTGATGGATAATGACGATGGCATCATTTGAGATCATGACCCATAGAGACTTTCCGGGCTCATAGATGAGCAGATATGTGTATTCAGTTTTACGCAAATTCATCATCAATAAATTCATTGTCATGATAAATTGATCTCGTAAAAAATTCACCGTCTTGAATTGCTAGTGAATTGTTGGTGGTGAATTTTCCACGAGATGAATTTGTCATGGCGATGAATTGTTGGTGATGAATTATTGGAGGTGAATATGTTGGTGGTGAATTGTTGGCAGTGAATTTTTCTAAGACCGTGTACTTGGTGTTCGTTGTGGGCTAAATCCTATAGAATTTTGATATTGTGCTTGGTGTTCACTCACATAACCTCTTGAAATAGAATGATTCTAATGAGGTAACGCCTTCATCCATCAATTGAAATACTTAATAATGAAAGGGGAGACTAGTAAAATGTTTGATGCTCAATTCACGCTAAAGAGGAGTCACCGGTGTAAGAACTGTATGTAGAATATTAAGAAGATGGTGTTAGGTAAAAAAATTGAACACATTAAATGGTGCTGGGCATCAAGTGAAATGGTGTCACTTTTCATTCATCTTAAAATCATCATAAATGCAAGGCAACACTTTTGGCTACCTTGTCGACCTTCCCTAGCATGATCTTCATCCTAGGCATTCATTTCTAGTGGGAATGCATGCAAACCATCAATTTTCACAATACTACAATGCCTCATGTTAGGGTTTTTCTCAAATATTTTGACAAGTTTTGGGTTTAATTTGGGGAGAGAAAGAAAATATATACAACAAAAAAAAATAAAAAATGTTAGAGTTGGTTTGAAAAGAAACACAAATTTATAATGTAGTTGCAGGGATGCAAAGATTGTATCATGGTATTCTAAAGGTCATTATATAATTTTTATTCAATTTTATGTCTCTACTAATGTATGGTTAGAATCATAAAATATATTTTTATGACATATTTCTTCAACAT
This sequence comes from Sequoiadendron giganteum, assembly GCA_007115665.2. Classification (NCBI taxonomy): domain Eukaryota; kingdom Viridiplantae; phylum Streptophyta; class Pinopsida; order Cupressales; family Cupressaceae; genus Sequoiadendron; species Sequoiadendron giganteum. The sequence goes on along the minus strand of CM021107.1, from coordinate 173,010,363 downwards.
ATTTTTTTTTGTGAATGTAAACATTATTTGATGAATGCGAAAAAATATTAAACCTATTACAAACTCTTGTATTAGATCATTTCATGTTTGCATATGAATTTTTTAGCTCATCAATGGATTATTAAGTATGTGGAATTGGTAACACTATATTTTAGATGTATCTAAGTGCTAGAAAAATTTGTGTTTGTTATTATCTCTTGTAATTCTTCCATAGCCCCTTGGATTGCATCAATCTAGCCTATATGTAGTTTGATCACACAACAATCAAATAAATCAAATAATAAACCATTATTTAAAAAAAATAGTGTGGCTCATTTTCCATAGCAAAATAGGGTAGAAATATGTATGAAATTTTGTCAGCAACTTATCATGTGAATTACGTGCCTAGCCCTCACCATGCTTTCAATTCATTGGTGTTCAAAATCAGCTATATATAGGTCCTTAAGGCAATTAATTATTCTTGATTTAGTGACAATATTTAGGATAAAGATAATAGATTGGGTTTAGAAATCATCATTTTTGGCTATCCATTTGTTTATTTAAACCTTTGGGAACATCCTCTCAAGTTTAAGCTAATCTTGAAGAGCAGGAGATAAAACTCATTCTCATTGAGTTGGCTTTTAACCCTCCACATTTTTTTGATGATCAAAGTTCACCTTTATGCTAACATCCCTAGCCTTAAGAGTGAGATTTTGTTCTAGGAAGTGGAGCGATGGTTTTGGGACCCAACATATTAGCATTGTTACAAAGGAAAAATTGTTAAACACCTAAAAAATATTGAAAAAATATAAGAAATATCATGCTCGCAACTATTAATTTTGATTGCAACAATACATTTTTATCAAAGAAATCTTACATTTCCATTATAGGAAGTGGTCAATTTTTTGTAAGAACCTAGGTTCATTTTTATAGTCATGGATAAAAGAATATAGTGTGCAAATCAACTTGCATTAGAAGATAATTAGTAATATAAGAAACCAACATGCTAAGTGAAAAAAAAAAGGATGAAAATAATTTATTTGGACAAGATGACCAAGAACACATAGACACCTAAGGTAGATATGACATATTTATTGATCTACCTCGGTTTTGTCGAGGAGGAGGGCTTCTTCTTCCAATCATTCTTGTCCTTCTTTTCCTTCAACAAACGTGGGTGGCTAGTTTTTACAAACAGAAAGCATGGGGGAAGCGAGGGTGGGGGGGGAGACCCCATTGCCATAGTAGGGAGGTCGGTGGGGTAATGAATCAGTTGATTAGTTACTTAGAAGGAGAAAAAACAACATGGATGTGTATGATGTGAGATGTAACAATGCAACAATTGGTAGAGCTAGTAGGAATCAACATGAAAATATAGATGTGAGAATCTTTTACATGCCTGATCAAAGGCATATATACACATCATATTGAGTAGAAGTAGTTTTCACCTAGAGTTTCTCATAGGTCTCAGTGTGATTAGACCTCTATGATGTTGATCAAAAAATATCAAGTGATGTTGATGTGTGGGTGAGAGAACTAAATAGTGAGATAAATTTAATTGATTAGGTCTTAAGAAGAAGACAAGAAATTCAAAGTGAATGTGATCAAATAGATTGGGCACATGCATGTGTTGCACAATAGAAAAACATAAATCATCATCATGTCCCTAGGACTCATAATCACATGTTTTGGAACGAGTAGGGAGGAAATATGTAAAATAATTCCCATCAAGCTTGTAGAGAGGCTCAAATATTTGCACTTTTCTGATAGCCTCTAGGGGAAGAATGGTACATGTAGCTTGAATTATTTGGTATCCCAAATATCTCAATCTAATCTTGAATTAGATCAGAGGAAAGATTCTAAAATTTTAGGGCAATAATGTAGTAATGGAAGATGAGCACATGAGGTACTTCATCAATATCACCAATGAGTATGAAATTGACGATGAGGATGTAATGATGAAGTTGTTTGTATAATTTCTAGAGGAGAGTGCAAAATAGTGGTATAGCAATTCCCTAATAGTAATAGTAAAATGGCTCTGTCAAGTGGGAAGCGGTCTGGAGTGGGCGATTCAAATTTTTTTGAGGGAGTGGATGCTGGGGATTCCGACGATGATGAGGATCGTGATTGGTGTTTGTAGGTCGATGGTTGGGTGGTGGGTGTTCGTTGGGGAAGGGTTTCTGTCCCTAGCGACCTCTCTAGTGTTGCCGATCGACGGCTTGTGGTGGCTCCTACTTTTGGGAGGGATGGGGTGTGGTGTGTCCTTCAGGCCTGGGTTGTCTCTGGCCCGAGTGTCGTTGTGCTTCCTGTCGCGCATATGGTGAGCAATTTGCTTCTCTTTGAGATCCCTCTTTTTGTTGTTGTGTTGGCGTCCTCTGTTTATCGGGGGGTCATAGTCTTCTCTCGGTTTGGAGTCTATGTTCTGTATGGGTTTGGAGGCCTCTTGGTCTGGTGGTGCTTTGTTGGAGCCTCTCCTGGACCTAGTTTTGTGGCTTTGGTTCTTGAGGGCTTCCTTGACTGTTATCTTCCTCTGTTTTTTCCCGTGGAGCTCTTTCTCCTCTGGGATTGGCTGTCGGGTGGCCTGTGTGTTGAGGTCACTTCGGTGTTGAAATATGCTAAATCATTGTCTTTGCATATTCCTTTCTGGGTTACTGAACCTGCTATTTTTCTTCCAGTGATGTGGGTGTCCGTGCTTGGCACTATTTCTTTTCATCTTGGTTATGTGGTCTGGATGGTTTGGGGAGGTGCTACTTTTCAGTGGTCTCCTTTGCTACTTTGGGTTATGAAAGTTGTCCATGACTTTGTTAGATGCAGAGTTGGCTACTACAGAGGAGGTGGTCACTCAGACTCTTTGGGGGTCTAGTTATGGTTTGAATCTTTGCATGTGTTTGTGAATGGTAGTTGGCTTGTTTGGCTGGCTTGGTTGTTGCCCGAGGTGGTTGTTCTGCTGGGCTTGAAGGTTTGTGTGACCTCCTCTTGGTTGTTCCAAGGGAGATGGGGGGTTATTGCTTGTGTTGTGTAGTTTGTTCGGTGTTGGTGTTACTGTACTGCTAGTCCCTTGTTGCAGCCTTGTTCGATGTGGTGGGGATTGCGCTTCTGGAGGAATGGTTTGTTGTGGGTTTTGTGCTTATGTGGGTCTGCTACCTGTGTGGTGCATATTGGATTGGGTTGGTGGGTTGGAGATGTTGGTTTCTTGTTGTAGTTGTGTTTGATGGGGAACAACTTTTGTGCTCCTCTAGGAGTTTTGTTCTCTCTCACAACCCTGGTGGGGTTGAGGCATAAGAGCATTGTTGATGCTGGTTCTGTTCTCACTTTCTTTTTGGTTCCTTGTGTTCTTCCTATTGAGGTGGAGGCGGGGGTTCAGGCTAAAAGTCTTGTTCTCCTTTTGAGTCCACATTTTTTGGCTCCTTTAGAGGTGGATTTTGCTCCTATTCATGGTGGAGGTTGTGGACTTGGAGAGGATGAGCCTGCTCCTATAGAGGTGGAATTCAGTTCAATTGTTGGAGTTTGCGGTTGTTGTAAGGGGTTGTTGTTGTCTTTGGCTATGGGTTGCCTTCAAACTCTTCTATTGAGGTGGAGTGTGTTGGGGGTGCTGGTTTGGTGGCCTTGGTACTTAAACTTTTACTCACTCTCCCTGTCGCCTATAGAGGTGGTGATAGGGGTTCTTGTGAGGGTTGCCTTCATGGGCGATTGGCAGAAGATTTGTTGCAGAACTTCTGATGCTGGTGGGGTGTGGCCTGGTCCTATTGAAATGGATTTGGTGTTTTTCTTGGCTCTTATTTGTGTTTCTGGAAGTTCTGCTGCAGTTCGTCTGTTGCAGGTTTGTGGAAGGTCGGTTGCAGTCCATCTGCTGCAGATGGCTAGTGGCTTTGCCTCTAGCAGCCTTTTTGAAATTATTGTGTTATGGATTGTTTTTTGGGTCAGGGCCTTTACTGTATCTATCATAGGACTGTTGTTTGTCCTAAGGGTTCTATTGTTCTTGGCTCTTGTACCAGGAATGAGTTATTTAGCTGGTCTTTGACTTGGGACTACTGTTGGTTCTAAGTGTGTTGTCACTCTTGGTTATCTGATGACCAGGTGTTGTTAGGTTTCGTTGTGTCTCTGAAATGTGTTCATTGGTGTTGTCTTATCTCTGTAAAAGGTTCCTAGTCCTTTCAAAACCTTGCTTGTCCTTCTTGGCCCTCGCGGCTCATTGTGTAAAGGGTACGACGCCCTGTAAATGCTACTTAACTTTTCAAAAACAGTAATATTACCTCTTGGGAGGAATTTGTAAACTTATGTTCAAAATATAATATAGGGACAATATTGACCCAAAATTTGTCATCCATGAGCTCACCATATCAATAAAAACATCAATGAAATAGTGATCGACTTCAACAACCAATTCATCCTAACTATGATAAAGGTATCTTAGCACCTTAAGGCTAATGAGTCAATGTTTCTTATGTTATATTGTGGTTCTTTTGATTCTAAGATTGTATATTGTTTGAGAGATAAAAAAACGTCAAACACTTAGAGCATATTATGCAGTTGCCATCAATATTAGGAGAAATATGAGGGCATTAGGTAAGAAATTAAAAAGATATTATATAAAATTATCACAATTAGATAAGATTTCTGAAAATATACCACTTTAACTAAATAAAAGTTGGTAAGCTAATTGGTTCCATGAAAGACTTGTCCTATAAATTTTCATGAATTGAGAAGGGGCTCCCACTTTAGGCTACAACCAAACATTTCAACAAAGGGAAAAGCTTGCACAATAGGCTCTGCAATACTAATTAATGTAAAAGGAAACAACAAGATGATAAATGGACTACTCCCAAGTATGTAAGCTTCAAGAAACAAGACAAGGTCACACCTAATCCTTTGAGGAGAGAACACATGAGCTTTCAAGAACAAAATCTAAGGTGTGAGTTTTATTTTCTTCCTTGTGATTCTTTGAACTACATAAATGCACTTTCCATGTGTAGGGATGAAGAGTTTCCAAATGAGGAGGGTGTTCTTGAGTACTAAGAGGATAACATTGACTAATTTGATGAGTTTTTCAATGATGAATCTTTTCATCAAAACTTTGAGGTATATGACCAAGTTTTCTAGTACAAAGGTAATGTTGATCTATAATAGCATAAAATTATAGCTCATGATTTCAAGCATTTGAAGGCTCTCATGTAGCAAAGGTATAAGAGAATGAGGTCATAAAATGAGGACATCAAAACCCTCATTTGTGTAGAAATAATGTAGGTCCATAGTGGTTATTAGTTGAGAAATAGGTTTATCTTGAAGTGTAGGGGTAACAATTTGGTAAAGCTTGTGTAATTGATCTAAAGGCTAATGTTGATAAGAAGAGGGAAAATGTTGATGATAAACATAATATCCCAAACAAGAAGGTTATATATAAGAGAGAATATAGAACAACAATAAGAAACGAAGTACATACCTAAAGTCTAGAATCATCTAGTGTAAGCAAGTGGTGCTACTATTCCTAAGGAGAAATTATCAATGCCAAGGAATATAGGGGTGGTAAAGAGGTACCCTCAAACCATGAAATTGGAAAAATTCAAACTAGAAAAGAGGTAAAAGGCAATGTTTTGACTCCCTTTTCAAACCTGATGAAGCCTTACATTCCTAATGCGAATGAGTTGGTTGAAGTGCTTGGTGCCCCCTTACCAACATATACAATGATTGATCTTGCACTAGTTTTGAATTAGGTAAGGATTTTACTGTCATTGAGTGAGGCTCTTAAATTTTTGGAGCATGGGGTAAGGGCTTTATCTTTCATCTCTATTGTTACACCTAAATGGACACGTAATGTTCTTAATGAAGAGAAAAGTGTAGAAAAGGATGAGATTGTTGAGGTATACCTTGGAGCATATATTATGACTAGTCAACTAAGTGTGGATCCTCTTTATACGACTTTGATAATTAAAATTTAGTTTTTTTATAGCTATATGTTAGACTTAGGATCATCTGCTAATGTCATGGCAATACAATTAATGAATGAACTGGGTTTGCAATTTTTAAAGTCTTATGTATTTTTTTTGTTATAGATTCCATGGATTTGAATGTAATTATGGTGTTAAATAATGTAGATGTTAAAATGGTTTCTTATCCTAACAATTATTTTCTAATGGATATTATAATAGTAGATTGTGCCCTAAGTGGTGTATGTTGTTATCTATAAAATAAGTAGCTACTATAGGAAGGAGAAATACATGGATCTATCCTATGCCACCATTCATTTGCATGGAAAAATGTCAAGTTGAATAGAGAGAAAAGGGTGTTGGACAACATTAAGCACCTCTACAAATCACCTAATGAAGTAAATAATTTTCATACAAGTTTTGATTATATGATAGGTTATTGTGATGAACCTAATATTGAATAAAATTATCTTACTCCATCAAGTATTGATAAACACTTAGCGATGATCTCTAAACCATGTTCTTTAATTGATCCTATTCAAGATGAGATAATGGTGCACATATTATTTGAATATCTCATGATAAAGAAAAATTATGTCTTCATTCAACTCACTTTTTTGTGTACTAATAATATTTATGAGTATGAGGCCCTTTTGTTGGGGTTAAATATAGCTTGTAGACATAGAATTACATGTCTAAGGATTCATGGAGATTAAAAATTAATAGTACAATAGGTGAAAGACATGGATGTAGCCAAAGAGGCAAAGCTATGATCATATAGAAATATTGTTTGGGATAACATGGAGTTGTTTATTGCTATATTTTCATTGAATGGATAGATAGAAGTGAGAACACAAAAGTGCATGATCTTAAATTTACAATGTTAAGTTATGATTTGGATTTAGATCTTTCTTTATGTCAATATAGCATCAAATTTTTAATTAGGCCTACCATACTAGACACACCATGTAACTTAAAAGTATTTTATGATAGCTAGTAGATATATACGTTCATGAATTATATGGATGATTTTGACAATCATCTAATCGACTAGTAGCTAATGGTTGAGATGGAAGATGGAAAAGAAACCTTGTATGGGAATGAGGTGGTACAACTGAAAATGAATACCATTCCCAAGGGATTAGCTACCTTAGAGAATATGTTCAATAGTGGAGACCATTATAAGAACAAGGGTAGGTCAACTCATGAAGATTACATTAAGGGTATGAACTTGGGTACAAATGAGAATCTAAAGATGGTGTACATAAATAAGAGGCTTAAGACAAATGATAAAAAAATTCTACTTCCTAATTGAGCAAGTTCAAAAAATGTATTTCTTGGTTGTATGAGGATCTTTAGGCTTATAGGTAGGATTCATTTCAACATACTATTCCTCTTCAATCAAATGCTTAACCATTTAGGCAAAATAAAAGGCCTATCAACCTCACCTTAGCTCCACAAATACAAAAGGAGTTGATGAAGTTGAAGGAAGTGGGTATTATCAAAGCTATTAGATACTTAGGGTGGGTATCTAACCTTGTCTTGGTAAGAAAAAATAGGGAGATAAGGTTGTGTTTTAGCTTCCAGAACCTCAACCTTAAATATCTCAAGGATAACTACCCTCCCCTGAGCATGGACCATTTATTACAATGTGACATTGAATCAAAATCAAAGTATATGATGGATGATTTTTCAAGCTACAACAAGGTGGTGGTTATAAAATCAAAGCAACACAAGATGATATTCACTACTCCATGGAGTATGCATTTATATGTAAAGATGTTTGGATTTAAAAATACAAGGTCAACTTTTCAAAAAGAAATGAACGTGGGTTTTTTTGGTCTCATTGATGAGATCATGGTGGCATACCAAGATTATTTGACTTCATTTTTAGAAGAAAGAGGTGAGCATTTTTCAAAGATCATAGACTTAGTGATGAGATTGTCTCCCTCTTCCTAAACCTAGGAGAAGAGCTTCAAAAGCTTCACTCCAGTTAAGATTGAAAATACTTGAAATCTCCTTAGGACTAGGTAAATATTTGATTTATGTAGTGTGTCACTCTAGAATGTAGGTCTAAATCTATTTATTCCTACCAATTTTTAATTTTGAATCACTTTAGACATAGAAATATTATTTCCTTTCCTTTCTACTTGTTATCTTCTAAATAGAGAATTCTATTAAATAATATAAGAACTAATTTGGTGCCCCCTAACACTAGGGACTAATCCTCATCCTTCTTGATCACATTTAGTTAAAATCTCATCCACAAAATTTTGAATAAAGCAAAATAAAAAAGATTCTAGAAGACTCATTTACTTAGAATTCAAACCTAGTGGAGATAAATATGTGTCTTCAAATGATAAATGAGGAGATTGTAGTAGTGATAGATACTCTAGCCTAGAGTATAATCCCTCTAGATCCATGGTGGAAATTCCTTAGATAAGGATACTAAAGAGAAGGGGCAATAGTCTAAAATAGTGAGGAAGGGAATGAGTAGGATTTTCAAGATTGTTTTCAAGAATCATAAGGGTAGTAGTGTTGGGGTACAAGTTTCTACAGAGTAGGTGAGTTTCCATGTTAGGGTTCCTAGGAAGAACATTATTTTTAGCTGGCCTCAAAACCAAGATGTTCCTAGATCTAAGTGTAGGGGAAGTTTTCCCTGGTTTTCCAAACCCTTACCCTCCTCCCTCAAAGGCTTCTACTCAATCTTTGGGAAAACCTAAAACTTTAAAGGATCTTACTAACTATATTTATCACATTAACACTAATATTAAACCTTGTTTTAAGTTTCAAAGGTTTAACAAAAATTGATTAAATTATATTTTATTAAAATTAATAAGATAAATATTAAATTCTCTATGCTTAGAAATCGACCCATTGGTGATATTCAAACCCCCAAGGTTGTGGATGAACACATTTTATTAAATATGAGAGACCTTACCTAATGTGAATAAGCTAATTTCTTAAGGATCAATTTTGAAGAAAGAATTAGTCTTGAATTATCCTTCTAGAAGGTTTAGCGAAGAAAAAATCCAAAATTGAAAAAGTTGATTAAGAGATCAAAGGCACCAAGGGATCCTTAAACTATGCTGTAAAATTCAAAAAAAAGTACCATTGAGAATAGTGATTTGGGTCTAAATGTCTTGAGGGAAAATTTGAAAGAGACTATTGAGGAAGGGATAACTATTTCTATGCTTAGGAAGGATTCCTTAGCTGGTCTAAGTTCTAGGACTAAAAGTATGAAAAGAAAAATGAGAGCTCAAGAGAAATATGACCTTATTAACTTTATGGATCTACATCAAAGAGTCTTCTTGGAAGATCTGGAGGTTGCCACAACCTTGAATAATCTCTAATTTTAGTTGTTTTTTTTTTCAAATGGTTGTGTTTTGTTAGTTTTGCCACTTTTTTACTATGCCATTATATTTCTTGTATCGAATTTACAGTCCCTTTAAAACCTATTTTTTACCCTTTAATAAAAAACTAACAAAATGATGATAACTAATTAGCTAATAGAATGTGATGATATTGTGCAATTAATTTAATTAATTAATTAACATTGAGATGCTAAAGTGAATTAGCTAGGATGAATTAATGATAGAAGGTGGTAAAATTTAGTTGTCTACACTAACATCACCATATTGATTAATTAATTTAATTAATTGCACCATATCATCACATTCTATTGGCTAATTAACTATCATTAATTAATTAGTTAAGTTTGTCTTAAGTAATTAAGTTATCAATCAACTACTTCCCATATTTATCCACTAAAATCACTTCATAATTCATTCATAGTTTATTATAATTAATTAATTAATCTAAAAAATAGATACACAATTAATTGATTATATAAATAATAAATTGATTATCTTCTCAAGATTTTCATAAATTAACTTCATGCACACATAATTCATTGTAATTATTTACCCCCACACAATGCCATTTTCAAATGCCAATATCTAAATCACTCATTCAACCATGATTTTAATTTATTTATTGACTTATTCTTACACATTCCTAAATGAATTAAATCAAATAAATTAAAGGTCATACAAATGTTTCTAAAATCAAAATTAAGTCCAAGGGGTTGAGCTTAATTGGTTAAATCGTTGATTTTTCATTTGTGGAGACCCCTGTTCAAATCCCAAAGGGACATCTAATTTGGAATTCTAAGTTGTGAGTCTTGGTCTTTCATAGTTGGCTTCTAATGTGGAAGTGGTTTCTAAAATAAGTGGATTTCTAAGTTGTGACTCTTGGTCTTCCATAGGTGATTTCTAACTTGTGGTTTCTCAAAAGCAACTATTATTAGTCTTATGGTTGTTCTCACAAGAGCTTTTGTTGATCTCATGTTGATGCTCATATGAGAAAAAATAACTATAAACAATAATCAATATAAAAAAATAAAAAATAAAAAAGTAACTCAAGTCACTAAATTAGGTCAATTCATCTCAACCATTCATTTCCTCATCCAAAAACCTATACATCCACCTCTTAGATTCCTCAATCTAGATATGGACAATTCTATAGGAAATTGTCAACATACTATATAAATCTTGCACTGACTTTTGAGCATCCACAACTCCACCACAACATGAGAAAATCCACAATAATTCTCCATCTAAGGTTTACATGTGTTTAGAATAGAAATTTTAGTTATTATTTTTATTTATTTTTTAATTCTAAATGTATTCCATATATTATTTTTATCTAGTTTTTAATTCTAAATGTATTGCTTATATTTTGGCATGCCTAGCAGGACTCCTAGGTTCTAATTTAGTCTCAATTTTGCAAGATTTATAACTTGATTTTGACATTTTGTGTAGTTATGGTTTGATTAAACTTTTATCGTTCACTAAGATTTTAAGACACTTTGACCTAAAATAAACCTTTATATTGTGTCCAAAAGGCTTAAGAGCCTATAAATCCACATAAGAATTTATTCAATTTAGACAAAGCTATAGTGTGAGGCAATTTTTTTCCTTGGTGGCACTTTTTAAAATTTCTTGTTTATTTTTAAGTTTTCATTTAAAAAAATAAAAACTAAAAAACTAAATTTAACAAAGCTTAAAATAAAATGAAAATGTATTTGCTACATTGTGGGGTACATAGGGTACCCTATACCAGGGTAAGTGCAAAAAATTGAGGGACCAAAAAGTGGCCACTTCACTTTTTGGTCCCATACAAGACATAATGCAAGCACATTATAATGTGCTCACGTTATGGCTTGGTAGTGACCAAGACATAATGTGTTTGTTTTATAATGCAAGAATTCTATAACACACTCATGTTTTCAAGAAGCAAAAATAACTCTCTTTTTTTCTTTTCATCTCTCTCTACCTCTTTAGATAGCTCACACTCTCCCTCTTCCTCAAACTATATACATGAAATAAAATTTAATTATAAGTGACACCTATATATGAAAAATTATTTTCTTATACTTTAATTTATATTTCATGTGTATAGTTTCAAGATGTTTGAGAATTATTTCGGATCTCTAAGAGTTATAATGTACATTTTAGGTTTTGGAAGATCAAGTATAATTTTTCAAAATTAGTCAAATTTGAATAATTAGTAGGCTCTTATCATCTTTTGATTATCTAAGGGTAACAATTTGTAACTATTCAAAAGAATCATCAAGCCTCTTCTTAGATATCGAGATCTATATCTCTCCTTATCCCCTCTTTGTCTCTCTCTACTTCTCTCTATCTCACCTTTCTCTCTCCCTATCCCTCTAGATATCTCTATCTCTCTCTATCTCACCTCTCTCTCTCTCTCTCTCCCTATCCCTCTAGATCTCTTTGTTTCTCTCCTTCCCTCTCTACTTATCTCTCTATCTATCTATCTATCTAGATCTCTCTACATCTCTCCCTATCTCTCTATATCTCTTTCACTCTCTCCCTCTCACACTATCTCACCATATATATCTCTCTATCTCCTCCATATCTCTCTCTCTATTCCTACCTCTCTATCAATCTATTTTTATCTCTCCCTATCTATATATTTATATTTCCCCCCTATATATTCATCTCAATCTCTATCTTACTCTCTCCCTTTCTATGCCTATATATGTCTCCCTCTTTCTATCCATACCTCTTTCCCTCTCTCTCCCTCTCTTTTTGTTCATAGACCTTTATACCTATATTGCTATTTGTCTCTATCTATCTCTCCCCTATCTATATCTCTCCTCTTTATCTCCATCTCTTTATCTCTCCATATATCTTTACCCCTATATCTCTCCATATCTCTATATTTATATTTCTATATCACTTATAACTCTCTCTCTTTATCTCTCCCTCTCTCTATCTCTCTCCCTATTGGTAATGGAGCCTCATTATCTTCTCGATTGAATTTTTTGTTTCAACTATATTTGGATCTTATTTCTTTATGAGGGTGTATGGGGGGCTTTCTCTTCCCACTTCTATCACTAAGGGAGAGAAATATAGAGATGAGAGAGAAGTAAAGAGAGGTAGGTAGAGAGAGAGAGAGAGGGACGAAGGGACGGAGGGAGGGAGAGGTAGGTAGATAGAGAGGGAGAGGGGAGAGGGAGAGATGTCTAGAGAGAGAGAGAGACATGAGATACAAATAAGAAGAGTGGGAAGGAGGGAGGGAGGGAGAGAGATTGAGAGATAAATAGAGGGAGAGAGGGAGAGAGTGAGAGGTATGTAGAAAGAGGGAGAGGGGAGAGGGTGAGATATAGAGAGATATTGAGAGAGAGAGTGAGGGAAATATGGGAAGAGAAAGAGAGAAGTAGAGATAAATAAGGGGAGATAGAGAGGGAGGGGGGAGGGAGAGGGCGAGAGATAGGTAGAGAGATAGGTAGAGAGAGGGAGAGAGTGAAGAGAGGGGGAGAGAGGGATAGGGGAGAGAGAGGGAGAGAGGGAGAGAGATATAGTGATATTTAGAGGGATAGGGATAGATGTGATATAAAGAGTACAGATAGAAAAATAGAGATAGATAGAGATATAGAGGGAGGGAGGGAGGGAGGGGAAGAGAAAGGTAAAGATATAGGTATAGAGAGGTTTTGACCATGTTTAAGTTGATTATTGAACTCCACAACACTGAGAATTCACCTACAATAAATTATCCTATCACAAAAGAAAGATCAAAGCAATTGATTTTCTATGCAATTAAGAGAGAAAATATTGATCCAGAAAAGCACTGGTATGTGCAATGTAACCTGAATGGTTATGAATTGTAATGGATCAATGATTAAAATGAATGTACAATATTATAAAAGAAAAATAAATAAAACCCTAGATGAGGATTGCATTAGATTGTGACAAGTGTTCTAATCTCATGCAATGAGACAACTTGTCCTATATTTAGTTCAAACTAATAACAAAAAAAGAACTCCTAAGTTTAGCTTAAGTGAATAAAGTAATCAGGGACTTAATAATTAATTAATGAATAATTAATTATCAAGTGATTATCCTAATTACTCCAACAAGAGGGAGAGAGGAAGGGAGAGGGGGAGAGAGGGAGAGGAGAGAGGGAGAGGAGATAGGGAGAGACATATAGTGATATGTAGAGGGATAAGGAGAGATATGTGATATAGAGAGAAGTAGAGATAAACAAATAGAGATAGAGAGAAAGAGAGAGATGAAATAAGAGAGGGAGATAGGGAGGGAGGAAGAGAGAAAGAGGTAGGTAGTGGGAGAGAGGGAGAGTGGAGGGAGAGAGAGGGGAAGGGTGGAGGGAGAGATAAAGAGATATCTAGAGGGATATATATAGAAATATATATTTTTAGGGATAGTGAGAGAGAGAAGATAGATAGATAAAGAGAGGGAGATAGGGATCAAGGGCTAGGTAGAGAGATATGGAAGGTAGAGAGAGTGGGATAGGGGAGAGAGAGGGGGGGGGGAGATAGGGAGGAAGGGATGGAGATCTAGAGAGAGATGAAGAGATAAGGAGATAGATATAAAGAGAGGGATATATGGAGAGAGAGGGAGATAGTGGGGGAGTGAGCAAGTGAGGTAGGTTTAGAGAGAGGGGGGGAGAGGAGAGATATCTAGAGGGAGAGAGAGATAGAGAGATATAGATCTAAGTAGAGGCTTGATGATGCTTTTGAATTGTTAAAAATTTACCCTTAGATAATTGAAAGGTGATAAGAGCTTGTTGATTACTAAAATTTGAAGTTAATTTTGAAAAATTATAAGATCTTCCAAAACCTAGAATCTTCATTATAACTCCTAGTGATCCTAAATTATTCTTAAACATCCTAGAACTATATACATAAAATATAACTTAAAGTATAAGAAAATAAATGTCTATATATAAATGTCACTTAAATGTTTATTTCATGTATATATTATGAGGAAGAGGAGGAGTGTGAGATATATAAGGAGGTAGAGAGAAATGGGAGGAGAAAGAGAGAAAGCTATTTTTGCTTCTTGGAAACATGAACATGTTATAGTGTGCTCATGTTATAATGCAATTGCATTCTAACATGAGTGTGCAATAACATGGCCATGTTATTGTTTTATTTGCTTATTTTCAACCCCTAGGGTTGGACTTACATGTCAACACACATAGACATATTTTTTACAAATTCTAAAAAAAGGAACAATGTCAAGCATTCTCTTCATCAGGTTTGCATATCTTTCAATGTCAAGTTAAAAAAATATAACATAGTAAGTTAAGCTCTCTCTTGGCTTTCTAACCATGTAGTTTTTTCTATATTTCAGTTATGTTGAGTTTTTGATCTTTAATTTATTTTGCTAGTGTCTCTATTTTTTTTGGTCAAAAATCTATGTATGGTATTTTTTTCTTCATTTTTTACCCGTTCATAAAAAATTGAAAAAAAAAAAGAAATTAGACTCTATTCTATACACAATCATTTTTTTTTATTAGTTTCCTAGAAAATTAGGGGGCACACACTCAATTTTTTTATTTTTCAGGATGTGTCCACTTTGAAAAATTAGTAAAAAATCATATAATCATTAAAAAATTAGCAAAAAAAATGGGCATAAACTACATGGTGTTAGTTTTCATCGAAGTATTTTTTGAAATATTAAAAAAAATTAACATTTTAGAGGGGCCGCACTAGATGCTATGTTATGTTTTTCTATAAAAATAGGAACACTTTGTGTTTCCCCCTATTTGAACCTATTAATCCCCACCATTTTCAAAAAAAAAATAGTAGTTTAGAAAATAGATTCAAAACACTATGACTCTTGTTCTTGTTACATCTTCAAAATTTGAGCATTAACTATTTTCAATTTTTTATTGAAGATTAGTCTTTCCTAATTTTAGAAAAAAAAGTGGCCTCTTAAGACCCCCTTTTGGTCCCCTATTTCCCTACACTTACCCACCATGAAAATTTCAAGATGGGGCTCATGCCCCATCACGACTTGGGTTATAAAACCCACTAGCTACCATAAACTAACCCCTTCCAATAATAAAAACCTAACTAATTGCTTGTCGCTTACCACCTCTCTCATCACTCATCCCTCCACATTCACCCATTTGCCACTATAATGATGGTTATCCTCACTGCTCAATCTCTACCCACTTTATTTCCCATTCACTACATCTATAGGTTTTGTCCTTAGTCTTGTTGAAATACAATCCTCAATTTAAATCAATCATTACATCGTCATTGGGATATATTATTCCCAATCCTTACAGTATTCTCAAGATAAATATTAACAATAATATCATCATCATCCCTCAAATCTATTTTTTCTTGATCAGGGACAAAATATTATTTTCCTTTCCTTTTCATTGTTTCTACATGATTATTTTCTTGCTTACATGCATGTTTTTTTTCTTTAAATTTGTGAGTCAATATCTTGTGAAATGTGGGAAAAGGGGTTCCTTAATGAATAAGGGGTATTTTCTCTATTTATTCCTCTCCCAAATGCATTTCATTAGGAAAGAGATCACAAGGAGTAGAGATTGAATTTCAAACTCAAAGGCAAGTCAATCAAACCTGGATCTCAGTCCTTAAGACAATAGGATAGATATGAAACCAAATTGAAATGATATGCAATGCTTAAACTAAATGAAAGTTATAAGACCTAGAGAATGAAATGTAAATTCTTGAAAGTATAGAAAAAAAACCACAACTTGCAAGCAGATTTGAGAAGAGTAAGGACACATGTACCAGTCACCGAAAGTTGATTTTGAGCTTTTCTAAAGGACAGGTTCACCCTAAGGCAAATGGGTCCTAGTTAGGGCTTTTAAAAATTTGTTTTGCATTCCTTTGAGGCATGATCTTAGATTTTTTTTTGCATAGGTTCCACCGTTGGAAAGATAAAAATAAAATTTTGAATTTGATTTTTTCTGACTTGACAATAATGATGACAACTTATGTAATAATGCAAAATTTCTCTTCAAGATCTTCAATCCTTCTTCAACCTGTAATCTGCACATACAAATAGGGAAAAAAAAATTGTTTGGATGGGGGTTTTCCTTAGTCAAACCTCATGTTTGGTAATTAAACCTTGATAGAAATATAATGACAATAGAGAAGGAAATGATGAATGAACACTTGCTTGTTACAACTCACCAAACCTTCAATGGCTTCCCTTAGAGGACTGAAGACAAACACATTACTCCAAGGAACTTGAGCTTGCTTTGCTTGATGGATTTGGACACTTGAAAATGTTTGGATGCTTTAGGATCAACAATACATATTAGCCTTCACATGATGACATAAACACACATAAGCTTGAACATGATGATAGGATCTTGATTGCTACAACAAATGATAGTTCAATCTACTTTTGAATGCTCTTTACAATAATATTTGCTCATATGAAGTCTCCAAAAAGTGTGTTCTAGATTTGAATTGATAAAAAGATTATGTATTTATTATAGGTGTTTATCTAATTTCCCAAAAATTAGATTTCAAAAGCCGATAATTGTATATTGAATTTAAATCATTAAATGACCACCAAAAACATATTAAAAAATGGGTCCCAGGACTTAAAGGGGACCCATTCACCCTTGGACGAATGGTTCTTGGCCTAAAAGTTCAAGACACTCATGATCCAAGGTGATTAAAATATTAATTTCATTAATTAAATGTTATTGTTTCCCTTTCAAAAATAGGAATAATAAGGCTTTAAAATGCATAATTTGGAAAATTAGAAGCTCAATTAAGTTTAATAGATTAAGGGACCCAAACAAAGTGTGAAATTGTAAAGGGTATACAATTTCCTACACTATGTTTTGGTATAGTTCATGACAAATGTGTCATCAAGGTATTCCATGTCATGGTGCATTCTATCATTCGCCTTCTTGGTTCTTTATCTTGTACCATGCATGACAACTATGTCATCATGGTCTCCATATGATGATGCATATTGTTATGTTATATAATAAATTAGATTTCTCAAATATTTAAAATTATATGCAAAATTCATAGCATTTATTATTACACATTTTTTCTCAAAGATTTCCCATCTCCATCCTCATGTGTCTTCTCAAAGGGGCATATCTTTAACCATCATGTCTCTTGGGGCATCCTCTTGCACCCATTTTTTTGTTGCTTCTTTCAGTTACAATACCCTTTCAAACCTGGGAAAATGTAGACACCTACTTCATCATCTTCTATTATTAATTCTACACATTAATGCATCTTAGCTAATTCACTCTAATATCACCATATTAATTAAACCATATTATCACATTCTGTTAGCTAATTAATTATCATTAATTAGTTAGTTCATTCTTTTCAATTAATTAATTCTCATCTTTATCCACTAACATGATTTCATAAGTAGTTAACAATTTATTATTATTAATTAATTAATTATCTTGTCAACATGCTATTTATAAAAGTCAATCTCTTCCACTCATTCAACCATGTAAATTTCAAATTCCTTGATTCATGCTTTGCATGCATTCCTAAATAGAATAAGTTAGTCAAACTATAGGTCATGTAAATCTATTTTAAATCAAAATCAGGAAAAGTAATTCAAGTTGCTAAATTAGATAAATTGATCTCAACCATGTATCTATGCATCCTAAAAATTTTAAATCTGCCACTTCTTCCTCAATCCACATATGTAGAAATCTACAATAAACCATCATCATGTTATAGAAATCTTGCACAAATGTTTAAGTATCAACAGCTCCATCACAACATGAGAAAATATGAATTAATGCTCCATTTGAGGCTTGAATGTATTTAAAATAGGAATTTCAACTTTTTGTTAATGTTTGATTTTATTCTAAATTCATTTCTTACACTAGCTAAGGGAATTAGTTACCATGCTGATTCCTTGAAAAAAAATCAACATAATCCCCCCATATATTCTATTTTTATTTTCATAACGTTGAAGTAGGGGCTTGGACCTAGCATCCGTCAATAGGATCAAGGGGATAGATTCCCTCACTACCAAGCATAAATCTAGTATTAGGAAGGCATTGAATCACACAAAGTGAACATTTTAAGAACTTTACACTATTATAAAAAAGACTCTAAAATATGATTCTCACCATTGATTTCTATTATAATATGATGGTTCTTATTTGATTCCATGGGTTTATAAACCCATGTTAGAAAAATGTTTATTCAACCTAAAATTTCTCTTGGGTCATTGATCAATATTTAATTGCATGACGCTTAAGAAATTTTGGGCATTTTCTTATAAACCCATCAAATCAAATCAAAATATCATATTATAGTTGAAATCAATGGTGGAAAATGAATTCCCTATTCCTTCACACATTTAAACTATAGAAATGCCCTACTATCTATAGGGGTCTCAACCCTCACTAATTCATGATACTTGTATGTCCATGAGAATTAATAGAAACTCTACATTGTATTTATCAAGAGAATCTATGTTACATTTGTTACACGAGCTTTAGATGGTCTTATTTACCAATTGCATAGAACATGAGTAGAAAGTTTAAGATTGCAAACATCTTGGGTTGATTTTACCAAAAAAAAGAATTATTGCATTTGAGATAATGTAAAGTGAATACCTATCACATATTACAAATAAAATCTCAATTTCTCATCCATGTAAACCTTGAAAAATAATATCAATACATGAACTCTATGCACTACTTGGATTGTTTACAATCATTTGATTTGAAGCCCAATATGCCCCAAGTTTAAGAGACCATGATAATAAAGGAGAGAGAGAATACTTCAAAACCTATTTATATATGATTTCTAAGTTGTAGATTCTATTGAATGTTAATTTCAAAGAAAATATAGCCCCAAAAACAACCATCTGATAGTAATGATGACATGACCTCAAAAATAAGCATTAAAATTTAATATTGATGAAAAATATGATTAAGAATTGTAATAATATTGTAAAGTTATAGAAATCATGCTCCAATCATGCATCATTTACAATGATGCAACAACTTAATTTAAATGTTTAATAATACAATTCTTGGGCAATTTAACTAGCATATATAACTTTTTTTTTGTAACAATGTGGCAATTTACTCCTCTTTAGAGCTTGTTCTATTTACCAAAATGGAAACTCCCATTTCAACTATCTATCATTTGGTGAAAATTCACCACAAAAGGCCATTGTTCAATACATGTGGAAAATATAACATTATAGAAAATAATTTATAAATATACGATCACCCTCCATATTGATGTCTTTGTTTCAAAAAAAGATGGATATATCATATTAGAAAGTTATGCAATAAGAGATATTGTATCTTAATTATTATTAATTTGAATTATATATTTACACAAATTGTATATTGATCTTATTTCTAACTTAAATTATGCGATATAAAAAATATTATTTATTAAAAATAGTACATGTACATTCATGCATGCATACATATATATGCACACACATGCATATGTACTTATACTATATACATTTTTAATAAATAATATTTTCATATATATATATATATATATGTATATATATATATATATAGATATATATATATATATATATATATATATATATATATATATAGATATATTTGTATATATATATATATATAGATATAGATATAGATATATTTGTATATATATATATATATAGATATATTTGTGTTCATATACATACACACATACATACATACATACATACATATCTATATATATATATATATGCGTGTGTTTACATATATAAATATATATATATACACACACATATAAATATACATAGATACATATACATATATATATATACAAACTCACATACTTGAAACTTCAAAAATCAATGATTTACATCACATCTTATGTCTACTGTTTTCAAAGATTTATTTATTTTATTTGATCATCATTTGGATTAGAAAGAAGCTTTATTTACAATAGGTCTAAAAAATAATGTGATTGTTAATTTCATTAGATATGTTATCCTCTTGCATCTATGTAGAATCAAATGTTGAACTATGTATTGTAGTTCTTCTATTCATCTAAAAACTATAATTTTGAAGCTTTATTTTAACATATTCTTTCATATTGTGTCATTGTCTTCTCAAGTACATGAATGTAAAGGACAAATAAACAAATCACCTAAAAATTGGAGAAAATCAAATTACAAAATAACCACTTCCAAGTCAATCATTTTATTAAAAAAAAAAGAGTTATGTACACTATCAATATCATGATAAATTATATATAATTACAAAAATAACTTATTATTTTTTATATTGTTATTATCACTTTATAAAATATTTTATATATTAATACTTATTTAAACATATCCAATTCTTCAATTCTTATAACCTTTATAATTGTTTATTCCACTATTCAATACTAAAAGAATATTTTCTTACAAGGTATGAAAAGCATATGTTATATAGCAACTTAAAAACATGCAAGAAAGCACAATGTGAACACTGTTGATAAAAAGAAAAGCACAAAAGTACGTAAATTGACATTTTTTTGTACGTATGTGTTTTAAAAACCTTATAAGTCCCTGAAATAAATTTAATACTTTGCAAGAGTCAAGTATTAGCATGAGAAAAATGCTCTGGCTTTGATCATCACAAACATGAAAGTCAATGGAAGAACAATGTTGAATTCCAACAGTCATCACTATTTATTTCGATAGCTTAAGAAAGAAAAAAATAGTTTAAAAGGTTGACGAACACAGCCAAATCTTACAATTATTCTGTGAAACTATATCTGTATATAATTATTCTGGAAATATCTTGCTCTTCCTTTGTCAATATGCATGCTTAGATTCTTATTACTTATGAACTTCTGTTGCAATTTAAGGGTACTTAGAACAAACATCATCATTAGCGACTTGTTGGAGATATGTTTGCATCCTTCATAGTAGCAGGAGTTTCTAAAGAACTTTGGATTCTTGTAGCCGATGGATCAAATGATGTAGGTGGATTAGAGACAACTGGGAAAGAAGTATCTTTCAAAATTGCATCAGCAATCGGCAAAGTTGAAGGCTCTGCAACAGGAGGAGAATGAGATTCATCATGATGAGAATAGAAGGAGAAATAGTTGTGATTTGATTCTTGCCACTAGGATAAGCTTAAGGGTCATTACATTAGAATCTTGCTCTTCGATTTCTTCTTGTATACCTGCTTCAATGTCCTCTCTTTTGGCTTTGATCTTTTCTTTCTAACTTTCAGATCATCCCCAAATATACTTATGAGATTCTTCTTTTTAGAAGGTTCTTTATTGTCACCACCTTCTTGCATGCTTTTCTAAGAACTGACGATTATAATAGAATCCTGAGAAACAAAAAGAGGAAGATGAAGAGCCTTCTTTTTTGTCACTTTTTCTCCTCTCACGAATCATTTTTGCTTGAAGGTCTCATGGATGTGGCTTCGATGACTTTCTTCCTGACCCAATCTTTCGATCTCCAAAGAATATGAGTAGTTTTGTCATCAATCTACCTAACTTCTTCATCCACCTAAATAATAGGTGGTAAAGGTTGTATTTGAATATTTTCAAAATATATGGGATCAATCAAATCTAATCCTTCTACATCCCAACCAAGCCTAAATTCTCCAATCTACTTCAAAGTGAACCTCATCTAGTTTCTCTTCCAAACTTCATTATCATCTTCGCAATCTTCCCAAAAATATTCAATTTCAGGGGAATGATATAAACCTGGACTAAATGACATAGTTTTTACTATTGAATGAGATTTTCATGGTATGAAAGTACATTTTTAACTTTTCCAACAATGCTCAATATTTTGAGAATCAATAAAATATTTACATATATAATGACCTAGGCCAAAGGAAATGAAATTCTCTCTTTCGTCATTTCTTTGCACCTTTTTTAGACCACTCTAATTTTCCTATAGATCTTAATAAAGACAAGTTTATCATCTACATACTTGGGAATCTTGTACGAATATCCATCATACCCTCCTACCATGATGTATGTGAGCTTTGGGAACTGGATGTAATAGCTACCATATTTATTGATAAGAATAGCTACTTTTGATGAAATATTGAGTCTTATATTCCCTTGAAGTGCCCTAGTTGTCAACATAGTGAATGAATCATTCACTTTCTTAAAATGTTTATCACTTTGATCCAACTAGAGTTGCGTATAATAGTTATAAATTTGATTGGTGTTATCATATATACCTTTAATGTCAAGACTCAATCATGTCTTCATACCACCAATTGCATAGAAGAGATCTAAGATGTCATATAGAAATATTGGTTCTCTTCAAAGCAAGTAAACTGATTATGTATACTATCATTTATAATACCTCCCTAATCAATAAATTGGTTTCCTACACATATGACATCCATTTTTCAAACTCTTTTGAATCTTCATTCCCCATCAACTTGTGGAGCAAAAAAATCATATTTGAAACTTCATCAATTAAGATTGGCATTTGTAGAACCTTTGGAAACTAAGATTTTCCTCTCTTTGGTACTTGTAACCAATTCATTTCTATGGTGTTGAGACATTCATCCTTCTTCTTAGTGAAGTGTGTTTATGCAATTCCTTTGTTTCTATTTACAAACTGGTCTCTAAGAGGCAATCTGAGAACAATCTCGGTTGAAATACTATCTAACTTAGCTACTAGCTTATCATCAATAGTCTTGACTTCCCTAATTTTTGGATTATAACCTTTCATATATTCCAGAACTAAATTTGAGCATTGAGCTGATATTGGTGAGCCAATCCACTCTTAAATATTCTTTGAGATAGTGATGATCTTTCTCCCTCTTCCATGGTTTTCTAGAAATACTATGGGCTAATGTGACCCAACCTTGAAGCCATGACTTCAAGAAGTGTACTTTCTAACATTGACATGAACTCATACCCTTGATATTTTTACTTCATAATTGTGAATTGGGATGATGTCACCTGATAAATTTGTTTGAAAAGAACCTTTATCTTTGTGAACACTACACAATCATTTCATTCACAATATGAATTTCTATGAAGTACATCGTCACCAATATGAATAAAATGTTTCTCCTTTGGCACAAGAAACAAAGATTGCTAATATTGTTTATGAAAATTTGGCTTTGTGCTTGTTAGCCACAAATTCTTGAAAGTTTGTAAGTCTCAAAATAGTTTAGCATATGCAAAACTTGCAATTATTGCATTTCATGAACTATCATTTCTTCAAACATTTCATTGAGCAATTTTAGGAAAATTTGCATGCATGTTCACACTTTGCATGCACGCATAACATAGAATTTGTAGATAGAATACTTCATCTTGCACTAAGTGATGTTGAAATAAATGTTCATACCTTATTGCTTTCTTCCATAAGAGTTCATCTGCTTGGAATATATCTCTATATTTGCATGCATGCCCACCAAAACCCTTGCAATTGCTAAAATCCCTTCATGCTTTGATAGATTTGGGCTCTTGCACTTCGAGAAATATCCACACTATGTTCCAAGGCTTCCACATTCACATGCATGCATAGCTAAGAAGGCATCTATAACTTCTTGAATCCAACACTTCTTGAGATCTCTTTTAGATGTTTGATTTGCAAACTTAGAGGATGAGGTGTGATCAAGAATATGCAAAACCAAACTAAAATGGAGTTTCTAAAGCCCTTTCAACAAAATCACTTTGGTGTATATCTTACAATATTCAAGTTTCACAGCTCACCAAATCCATTTCATATGATTTTAAAAACTTTGAACACAATTAATCATCCCACTATGAATCTTATTCAAAATTTGGATGTCACTTTTGTTGGACATAGGTTGTCATTGATGTCAAAGGTTGTCATTGATGAAGAAGATTGTAGGAGTACTTGTTGTCATTGATTTTAGGATTACTTGCATATAATTATATTCCCCTCCACTTATCATTTTGAGTTACAAAGATTTACAAAAATATATGCTATATTTTTGGTAGTATGTTGTGTATCAGAAGTTGTCATATCAATCATATCACTATATTAGTTTTTTTGAGATATGATTTTCTTTCGAAGGTGTGTGTGATTGTTGTATGCTTGTGATATCATGCATGTATCTATTTACTATGATAGTGGTGGTCTGGAGAAATGAACCAATTTTTTTTTTCTTGGTATTTTTAGGTTCAGTGTTTCTTAGGTCTCCGTTTTGGATACATTGTAGTCTCTACAGTTTGAAAGGAGTGTATGCCTACACTAGCTCTATCATATTCTAGAGTTTCAAGAGGATATGTTCGTCATATAGAAATTTTGAAGTGACAGAGTGTTCTTTGTGTTTGTTTGTTATCCAGTTGGTGTTCTTGGCCTATGTGGTAACATCTAGTAGCACGCATAATTCAAATCTTGTGTGTGGTGTTAAGTTAGGACCTGATTAAGGTTATTGTGGTAGCGCATGACATCATGTTCGATTGGCAGCAAGAAATTTATTTTTGGACCAACTTGTTACACATTTCATGTAATTAGAATTTAGGTCCACCTTATGCCATCTATAAAATTCAATCTCTTCCACTCATTCAACCATGTAAATTTTTAATTCATTGATTTATGCTTTGTGTGCATTCCTAAATAGAATAAGTCAATAAAATTAAAGGTCATGCAAATCTATTTTAAATCAAAATCAGGAAGAGTAATTCAAGTTGATAAATTAGGTAAATTGATCTCAACCATGTATCTATGCATCCTAAAACTTTTAAATCCATAACTTCTTCCTCAATCCACATATGGACAAATCTACAATAAGCATCATCATGCTATAGAATTCTTGCAAAAAAAATTGAGCATCCACAACTCCATCACAACATGAGAAAATATGAATTAATGCTCCATTTGAGGTTTGAATGTATTTAAAATAAGAATTTCAATTTTTTGAATGTTTTATTTTATTCTAAATTCATTTCTTACACTAGCTAAGGGAATTAGTGACCATGCTAAATCCTTCAAAAAAATTCATCAACACAACGCCCCCATATATTATATTTTTATTTTCATACTGTTGAAGTAGGGGCTTGGACCTAGCAACCATCAATAGGATCAAGGGGATATATTCCCTCACTACTAAGCATAAATCTAGTATTAGGAAGGTGTTGAATCACACACAAAGTAAAAAATTTAAGAGCTTTACACTATTATAAAAAAGACTCTAAAACATGATTCTCATCATTGATTTATATATTATAATTATGATGGTTCTTATTTGATTCCATGGGTTTATAAACCCATGTTAGAAATTTTTTTATTCAACCTAGAATTTCTCTTGGGTCATTCATCAATATCTAATTGCATGACCCAAAAGAAATTTTGGGCTAAGAAAACTTTTTTCTTGACATTTTCTTATAAACCCACAAAATTAAATTAAAACTATCATATTATGAAAAATTATTTTCTATGAAAAACTGACGGGAGGCGTCTGCAACTTGATCGATACCCGAGGGCATTGGGATCCGTGTCAGATTTTAGTGATCTATGGGGGAGGCCTTGCCCTCCCCCACCGAGGTTTGTTTCTCCTAAGGGTCCTCGCTTTCATTATTCTTACCCTCGTTTCTTTGCTCTGTATGTGCTTCTTTGTTTGTTGTTTGTTCTTTTTCGCTTTCTTGCCCTCGGTCATCATTTGTAAGGGGCTCTTTCGTCCACTCTTAGTATTTTCCGATTGTAATGGTGGGGGGTACGTCCCCCCCAACCCAATGCAACACGGCAGTCAACCCTGGCTCTCTAGTCTCTCCACCCAAAACCTTTAGCGCGGTGGTCATTGATCTTGGGGTCGTTGCTCCTGAAGGCACCAGGTTCTCCACAGAACAAGTATGCGGTGGTGTTGGCGGGAGTGAAGGTAAGGACCCCTCTACTCCCTGTGATTGCACTTTTTTCCTAACTCTCTACTTAAAGAAACCATAACGAATGAAAGGCTTAAACTTAAAGAATCTGCCATCTTTCTAGTAGCGACAGACATTAATAAATTTCCTACAAGGAAGTTCATAAATGTGTGGTTTTCTGATGTCTAGTTAAAAAAATTCGATGTTCAGTTAACATACTGTAGATTAATACAAAAAGGTTTATTTGTTATCTTTCTAAAAAATCATGATATGCAGAAAAAATTATTGGAAAGACCCTTATGGGCAGTAGGCAAATGTGTTTTTCGTGCCCTCCCATGTGAACCCTTCGCCATAGCCGATGAACTGTTAGCACTCTCCTCACCCATATGGGTTGTTATTAAAAACCTACCTCCTGATTTTTGGAGAATTCCGCCCCAGATTGTTGAACCTTTTGGGAGAGTTATCAAGGTAGACGAGACCAAAGCGGCCCTGCCTAGCCTTGATGCACACATTTTGGTGTCTTTCACCCCTGGCATTGAAATACCTAACTGCCTGAAAATTCATGAGGAAGACTTGGTCTTCTCCTGCCCATTGTATCTCTTGGGTGGTGGCAATTCTTGTTTTCTGTGTAGAAGGGAAGGGCACCTTAGAAAACATTGTCTGATCATCAAAAATCAAAAGGAACCCCCCCCCCCCCCGAAAAGCATGCCTAACCTAGTCACTGACTTGACCCCACCTGGGGAAGCAGCTACAGGTGAGTTTCCAGTGGGTCCTAGTTCTCAAGGTCATGTTGACAACTCGACGTCCATGGACGGGGTAGAGGAGACACTGGTGAAAATGTGGAAGTAAACACTATGCAATCCTAGAAGGCTGGTGAGCCTCATCATGTCACACATGAGTTAGACTTGCTCGAGAGTAGGAACTCCTTTGAAGTGCTTTCCCCTGATGGCGAAAGTGCGCACCTTACCATTCATTCCATGCCCTTCCTCGAACCTAACATGGATTTTGTCCCCTGTGAGCCTGTTCCCCCTAACGTCGCTTCTACATTGGAAAAATTGAATGCTCAACAAATTGTGATGAGACAAATCATGTCGAGGATTCATGAAAACTTCGGCATCCCTGCCAGAAGTCCTAGAACAGTCGAGGCAACTATTGAAAAAGACATGACTCAATTTGATCTTAGGGCTGCATCCTCCTACTCAAATAGGGATACAAGTGTTGATGTGGGCAGGAGCCCGGAGGGCTCCTCTGCAAAGTTGTCCCACTCCTTGATTTCGCCTCTCTTTGAGGGCCCCCAAGGTGCAAATAAGGATAAATTAGGTTCATCCTAGGAACCTCTTGGAATCTTTGTCGACTTGAAGGCTTTGGTTGGTGACCCCAATGGCAGGGGTGAGACACGTTTGGTGTGGAGACCCTCCGTTGCTCCTGACCAAACCCACATTGTATCTGCTACCCCTGAGCCAGAAGATGGCTTTGATCATGTCCTAAAGTTTGGATCTCCCAGCTTTACCCCCCAAGCTGCATTCACAGCCTCAAAAGAAGGCTCTAAGTTGAAAATTAAGGGTGGGGTTATGGGATCCTCAACAAATGAGGATGTCAACCAGTTGGAAAAGCCAAAAAAAGGACCCGAGAGGCCAAGAAAGAATTCCAAGTTGGTGAAAATAGGAATAGGACGAGCAATCACCAAACAAACCCATAAGAGAAGGAAAAATAGTGGGGTCATTCGATCGCCCACACCTAAAAGACAAGAGGTAGAGGAAAAGTTGCCAAAATGTTTTGAGCATTTCAGGTCTGAGTAGAGTGAAATGCCCATGACCGTGGAAAATGAACATTAACTATATATCTTGGAACATCAAGGGACTAGAGTCACCCGATAGGAAGTACATTGTCAGAAGGTTTCTTAACATGCAAGAAAAGAAAGACTTTGTATTTCTTCAAGAGACCAAAGCCACTGGTTTTACCCTAGAGACAAACCTTAGATTCATCTGGAATGGATCCACCTTTTTCTCCACTACGCATGATAGGGGAAAAGGGGGGGCAGCAATTCTGATTGCCAATCACTGGTCTCAATCTATTACTGGCCATGGCACATCTCCATGCAACAGGGTAGTATGGGTCACATTGAAAGATAAGAATGAAGAATTTGGAATCTGCACAATCTATGCCCCCAATGATTACAAAGACAAGATTAAGCTATGGCAATGGCTCGCCACCCTTCCTAATATTCCCTAGATCATTGGCGGGGACTTTAACATGGTAGAACATTCAAAGGATAAGTGGGGTAGCATAGATATGTCTTGGAAAGGAAATGAAAAATTCTTCTAGAGCAAGCTAAAATCTAAGCTTCAGCTGGTAGACCTAATGGAATTGGGGAAAAAATATTGCAAAGTCATTTGGTTTACCTGGTGTAATGCCCAAAAAGGAGGAAGTAGAATATATTGTAGGTTGGACAGGTTGTATGCTAACAAAAACGTTTTCAGATGCATACCGGATGCAAAGAGAGTAAAGGTTTTTGTCCACCCTTATACGCTATATGATCATCACCCTATTGTGGCTACCCTCGCTTGCAATTAGGGTGTTCACCCAAGGACAAACAAAAAAGAGGCCTTCTTGCTAAACACCTATCTTCTTAAAGGTAGTGAGTGTAGGGATGATGTTGCCTCCCTTAGAGAAATTAATAAATGGCTGCTCAAAGATGCCTCTGCCATTGAAAGATGGAACACCAATGTGGAAGGCTGGAGAAAAATCTTCCAAACGATTGGAAAAAACAAGGCCCTGGGCATGAGAAGGGAGGAGAATAAGCTACATAAAGATCTAGCCTAGGCAGAGACCAAGATGCAACAAGACCCTTGCAATGAGTCTCTAGGGGTTGCACTCATAAAAGCTAAAACCAGTCTCAGGACGATTAGGTTCACCGAATAAATGGGCAAAGGACCAGAGCAAAGCTAAACTGGCTCAATGCCGGGGACAAAGGCTCCAAATTCTTTTTCAACCTACTAAAAGAGAAAAGTAGTAGGGAAAAGATTGACCAAATCTAGGACTTTAAAGATCTCTTCACCTCAGAAGGGGGCTCTAATGACAATCAAAGAGCGAGAGACACTATAAGCAAACTGATCCCAAAAAGGATTTCAAAGGATGAAGCAGATAAACTCTCAGAGAAAGTGACCAAAGAAGAAATTAGGCTAGCTATTGCAGCCATGAGCAATGATAAGTCATCGGGTTGCGATGGCTTACCCATTGAATTTTACAAATGCTTATCAGAATGGGTGGTAGATGATCTAGCATAGGTCTATGATGAAGCCTTAAGCAGAGGCTCTCTGGGTAAGAAAATTAACAAAGGTATAATCAAACTCCTTCCCAAGGGGGGAGACAAAACCCTTGTGAAAAATTGGAGACCAATCACACTCCTAAATGTCTCTTACAAGATCTTAGCCAAAGTCATGGCCTCAACATTTTGCCAAGGTTTATCTCTAGCACCCAAACTGGGTTCATAAAAGGTAGGTACATCTTGGAGAACTTAATAACTAGTTGGGAAGCAATGCAATGGGCAAAGGATTCCAATCAGAATATGGCAATGGTACAGCTAGATTTTGAGAAATCCTATGATAGGGTCGAATGGCAGTTCCTGATCACCATAATGCAAGCCTTTGGCTTCCCTAAGAGTTTTTGTGAAATGACTAAGGTCCTCTTAAGAGATGCGGCTGCGCAGGTGGATATTAATGGCTCACTCTCAGATGAAATCTTGTTGGAGAGATCAATCCACCAAGGGTTCCCCTTAGCACCAACACTGTTTTTAATTTTGTCAGACGCCCTGTACTACTTGTTAAGAGATCACTCCTTCTACCCAAAAATCAAGGGCATTAAGCTACTTGACTACACCGAGCTTCTGAATGTCCACTTTGTTGATGACACAACCCTCTTCCCGGAACTAGACAAAAACAATTTCTCCTCCCTAATGGTGAAGCTTGAGCTATTTGGCAAGGCTTCAGGAGCCAAAATCTCTAAAGCCAAAACTATTTTCCTTGGTTGGGAAAACTCCCCTCCTGGGTGGTTAAAAGAATTTGGGTTCAACTAGGGAGGCCCTACGCTACAGGTGAGATACCTGGGGATTCCATTTGCTATCAACCCCAATATGAAGGACATGTGGGACTGGTTAAAAGGGAAAATTGAAAGGAACTTGAACAAATGGAACAAGCAATACTTGTCTCTTGCAGGAAGATTGCAAGTATGTAAAAAAATCCTCGGAGCCTATAGTGTTTACTTTGCTTCGACCTGGGATTTTTGTAGTTATCAGGTTAATGAAATTCAAAAGAGAATAAGGAAATTCCAATGGTCTGATGGGAGGGGAAAAAGGAAGAAACACGATGTTAGATGGGAATGGTGTTGCCTCCCAAAAGACCTTGGAGGCCTTGGGCTCAAGGATTTGAAGCTTCAGGGTCTTGCCCTGGCAGCAAAATGTATAGTAAAAGCTCTAGATGGCAACGAGCCCTGGAAGGTGTTGGTGTGCAATAACATGCAGTCTGTTGTCCCCAAGCATGCTAAAGCCTGGAAGAGGCTCCCACTAAGTGACATCCTCATGTGTGATTATCCCATGCCCCATTAGGTTCTACAATCTTCAAAAGCCTTCGGAAATCTTGGGAGTCTATCAAGCTTAAAGCTTGGTACAAGTCTGCCAGTATTGCTCTTGGCAGTGGAGTCAGGTGTCACACTTTTAGCTCTCCTTGGTGGAATATTTACCATAACGGAAAACCCCTCGCTCTCCTCCAAGGATGCTCGACCAGGAAATGGCACAAGCAAGGCATCTGTACCTTTAATAACATTTTGAGCAATGGGTTCTTGCGGCCTTGGGAGGAGCTTGCCACTAGTTTCAGCCTTCCCCCCCTGAATCTCAGAACCTACTCATTCATCCTTAAGGCTTGTGATGGGGCCAACCTTCCAGAAAAGCTTGATCCTCCTCTCGACCTTGCTTCTGACTTAGTGTGGCATGATGGCATCGCCCTCCCTGGCCTTAAGGCTAAAACAATTTATAAGGATCTGATGTTTGATAGCTCGCTCATCAACCATCTTAATGAGTGTTGGGCCTTGACGCTCAGTAGTAAATATTGGCATAAGCACCTGTCTAGCATTTGGTCTAACAATTTGGAGCCAAAAAAATCCTGTTTTAAGTGGCTTATTATTTTGCAAAGGTTGCCTTATAAATCAAAATCTGATGATAGGGATATTTGTTCCTTGTGCAGAATTCTTGAATCCATAAAGCATATTTCATTTGATTGCCTATATGCGAAAGAAATTTGGAAGATGTTTTGTAATGGCTTCAATGTATGGGATATAATGAATAATGTTATATGGCAAATTGTGTTGTTATTTAATAAGAAAATGAAACACAATCTTCAGCAATTCTGGTTTTTTCTCATTGTTGAAATAATGTGGCAAATATGGAAGTTAAGAAATGAGGATAAATTTAAGGGAAGCAGAAGGATCCTTACCAAGTCATCAAAAGGACCCACCTTTTTCTCTATTGTTTCGCAGGTTATGATTCACGTCGAAATGTCAATGCCCAAGCTGATGGAGTTGGTAAGGGGAAACTCGACCAACATCAACAAAAGGGAGATCGGAGGTGGCCACGTGACTGAAACAAAACATGAAACTTTTTTGAAGGCGCTTGATGAGCTTAGAAGAGAACTCAATGTCTCAATGGCAGGCCCAGTATGACAGTCTTTCTATTATAGACTTTTGAAAGGAGACACAATGCTTGTTGAAGTAATACCGGTGTTTGTATTTTCTAAGTTTTGACTCTCTATCCTGTACACAACATTGTCAACCTTGTTTGTAATGCTCGGTTAAGGCCTACAATATGAAATCGTCTTTGTATACAGTTTTCAAATGATTATTAATACAAAAAAAAAAAAACTATCATATTATATAGTTGAAATCAATGATGGAAAAAGAATTCCCTATTCCTTCACACATTTAAACTATAGACATGTTCTACTATCTATAGGGGTCTCAACCCTCACCAATTCATGATACTTGTAGGTCCATGAGGATCAATATAAACTCTAAGTTGTATTTATCAATAAAATCTATGTTACATTTGTTACATGAGTTTTAGATGGTCTTATTTACTAATTACATAGAACATGAGTAGATATCATAAGATTGCAGACATTTTGGGTTGATTTTACCAAACAAAATAATTATTGCAAAAATAATGTAAAGTGAATATCTACCACATATTACAAACAAAATCTCAATTTCTCATCCATGAAAACCTTGAAAAATAATATCAATACATGAACTCTATGCTACTTGGATTCCTTGAGATCATTTGATTTGAAACTCAATATGCCCTGAGTTTAAGAGACCATGATAATAAAGGAGAGAAAAAGACAATACTTCAAAACCTATTTATATATAATTTCTAAGTGGAAGATTCTATTGAATGTTAATTTCAAAGAAACTATGGCCCCAAAAACAACCAAGAATTTGATAGTAATGGTAAAATGGCCTAAAAAATAAGCATTAAAATTTAATATTAATGAGAAATATGATTAAAAAATGTAATAATATTGTAAACTTCTAGCAATTAGGCTCCAATCATTCATCATTTACAATGGCGAATCATTTCAATTTAAATATTTAATAATATAATGCTTGGGCAATTTAACTAGCACAAAACATTTTATTGTAAAAATATGGCAATTACTCCTCTTTAAAGCTTGTTCTATTCAGCAAAATGGAAATTCCAATTTCAACTATCCGCCATTTGGCAAAAACTCACCACAAAAAGCCATTATTCAATAATTATGGAAAATAAAAAATTGTACAAAATAATTTATAAATTATTTACAATCACCCTCCATATTGATGTCTACATTTAAAAAATTGATGGATAAATCATATAAAAAAGTTATGTACAATATGAGATAATATATCTTAATTATTAATAACTTGAATTATAAATTTACGGTAAGGATTGAAGTGCACGACGATTGCGGCTCTGCAACTTGGTGGTTGGTGGACACGTTGTCCGTCTTTGGTCCTTGGGGGCATTTATGGACAGGGGTGCCCATCAAGTAAATAGTGATGGCATGTCTTCTTAAGGTAAAACCTTTAAAGAAGCAGTTGTTGGCGGAAGGGTGGTTATCCCAGAAAGTGTTCTTTTCAGTGTTGCGGCTGAGAAAGTTGAGGTGGGTGATAATGGCATAGGAGAAGGTAAGCCCTTTGACACCCTCGGCTTTGCTAAAACTCACTCTAATTTCTAAAACGAAAATATTTATTAAAAATGAAAGGTGTAGACTTAAAGATGTAGCTATTTTCTTTGTTGTTGTAGACATTAATAAAATTCTGGCTAGAAAATACATTGATGCATGGTGTTCAAATGTTTGGCTATCTAAATTTGGCATTCAAATTAGTTATTTTAGAATGCTTCAGTGGGGGCTCTTTGTTATCTTCCTCAAAGATCATGAAATGTAGGGAAAAGCCCTTGCCAAATCTTATTGGAATGTTGGTGGTGTGTCTTTCATGCACTGGCCTAGTCTCCTTCGGCCATCACGGAAGAAGTTCTTGCCCTCTCCTAACTAAGATGGGTAGTGGTTAAAAATGTGCCTTCAGATTTCTATAAGTTGGTGCTCGCTCTTCTTGCTCCATTCGAAAATGTTATTTAGATGGATGAGGCCAAAGCCTCCCTCCCACACTTGGATGTCAGGGCCCTGATGTCATTGAATCCAGGGGTTGATTTTCCAGCTAGAATTATCATTGAGGATCTGAAGAAAGACTTATTAGATGTCCTATGAAAGTTTTGGGCAACATAAATGCCTGTTATTTGTGTCTTAAAGAAGGACGCATTAGGAAATATTGTCCCCTAATAAAGAAAAATAGTGGAAGAAATAATGGCAACTCCAAGGGTGGCCATGTGCCTAACCCTAGACCAGAACCCGACTCTGCCTAGTCCAAGACAGAGGAGATGATTAACTCTAATAGTGATTTTGTTTCCTCGTCCTTGCTTAAACTTGGTACTAATTCTCAGTCATCCAACCCTAATTATATTATTGCTCCTCATGTAATCCAAAACCCTAGCCCTTCCTTGGGGGACCTCCCCACCAGTAACACGTTCAATGCTCTGGTCGAAGAGGAGGGTGATAATTGCAATTGCGATGGTATTCCTAGGGCAACTACTCCCGCTAGTACCCCTCCCCCCCTCACTTAGTCTAAGTGATGCCTAAATTGAAAAATTGAATGCTCAACAAATTACCATGTGCACTCTAAGGAAAAGAATGAAAGAAAATCACCTCTCGGGTGTTCTCTCTAATAGCATCTAAAGTCTAAAAAAGCCTATATGATGCAATTAAAAAAAGTTAATGGGAAAATCATTCTTGAAGAAAAGGGTCTGGAAGACACACAAATTGGTGGGTTGATCCCACAATAGTGGTTTACAATTCTTGGCCAAACTAGACACTAAAATATTTTTTTTAACTAAATCTTCACTTTCAGGCACCTATAGCGGCTAAACCGTGAGGAATTTGAAGATGATGCAAACTTATGATTAGTGAAATTTTGTTTGCAAATTCTAAATATATTTTTTCAAATATTTTGGAATCAGATTGCACTTCTTTTCCATCTCCTTCAGAAACTAGTTTTTTTCAGCAAACAACATTTTTAAAGAGTGATGCTTACCGTATACAACATAATTTTTTTTCCATGAAGGATAAAATTATAATTCTTTCGAATTTAGATTTGTAACTCTAATATCTAGCCCTTTCATTTGGTTTCATAGTGTTTTATTGAATATTTTTTCCTTAATCAAATTTCGAAGTCAAACCAATTACATTTCAGACATAGGCAGACCGTATACAACATAACTTTTTTTGTATGTATTGAAATTCAATTTTTTTTTTACCTGGATCAAGGACATCAATACCTAGTCCACACATATTTTTCAAAATTTTATTTTGATAATCTGCTATTTTTCCACATCTGCAAAACAAAGAGATTTATTTTCGATGAAACGCCTATGTTTAATCAAACTAAAAAAAAAATACATAATGTAGACATAGAAAATATACAGATTGATCTTACACACTTGATCCTAATCTTACTAACATCGTTTCTTCCTAAATCATCCCCTTTACTAATTAATTTAATTTTATAATCTCTATTTAATTAAATTTATCACATTCCATCTCTTAATTCAATAAATCCCCTTTTATCTGATTAGGTCATCATCTCCTATTAATTAAATAAATCATTTTTTATTTAATTAATCATATAGTCACTTTTTTAATTAAATAATTCATTTTATTTAATTAATCTCTAAGGTCGTCTCCTTAAATTAAATAAATTAACCTTTATTTGATTTAATCTAACATCATCTCCCTTTGATTAAATAAATCAATCTTTATTTAATTAAATCTAAATCCATTTTCCTCTCAACTTTGATTTAAATAAATCCTAAAATCTAATTCAAAGTTGTCAAATCATTTAATCTTCATCTAAATCTAATCAAATCATGATTAAATCTAATCCTAATCACTCCATTCCTCTAGATTTTGCAAGTTGCACAATAAATCAATTTATTTGATTTATAAATTCATCAATTTCCATTCAAAAGGGTATCTTTTGTGGAATATTCTTCCAATTCAAAAATCCCTCCAAAAATGATAGGTACTTCCAACATGGCATTTAATGCCTCTTACATGTCCTTAGCCTTGAGCCAAGTGACATTAACTCCATTTCCCTTCCCTCTAAACATGTCACTTTCAAATTTCAAATTTGAATCTCATAGCATTTATCATGCACATTGACCAAAATGTGCTCATTCCTCCTCCAATCACATGTGGACAAGTGGTCTCTCATTGGTTGGTCTTTTGTCCCACATTCACCCAAATCTTTCAATCTTCCATTATTCAAATCTATAAATAAAGCCCTCCTTTATTGAATTGATCATCCATAATTTGAATAAACATACTATATCCATTTTCATCTATTTTTAGCTAGGTTATGCAAGAATTCAATCAAAGTGGATCAAATCTTCATCAAATCATCACAAAGCTTGCATAGGAGTTGGGAAAGGGCTAATTTCTACACATAATTGGCACCAATTATGCCATGGGATTAAGTGTTTGCATTGCTTAAATAGAATTTGATTTAGTTTCTTGAGTTGTTCTTCATTTCATTTCTATCTTTGAGCATTGTAGATGAATTTCATGGGGAATCTTTGTTCTAATTTGCATATGGATTTAATATTGTGTTTGTTTCTCATGTTTGTGCAAGTATAAGGATTGGGGTTCACACATAATAAAACCAAAACATATTAAAATTATATTCGTTTGATATCTCATTTTGAGGACTACCATCATCCAGTTGGGTCTATGAAGTCTCCTCCATTTTCATCCTCAACCTGAGTTTCAAAGCGCAAAATTTTGGACTCTTTTTGTGCTTGAGGGGGAGGAGGGAAAAGGGGGGTTTATGTAGGTATACGGATTGGGGTTCACACATAATAAAACCAAAACATATTAAAAAAATATTCCTTGAATAGCTCGTTCTAAGGAATACCATCATCTAATTGGATCTATGAAGTCTCCTCCATTTTCGTCCTCAATCTGAGCTTCGAAGCGCAAAATTTTGGACTTTTTTTGTGCTTGAGGGGGAGGAGGGAAAAACCTGGTTCGAGTGAACCCCCCTTTCAAAAATTTATTTTTTTGTTTCATTCTCCAAAATGAAACCTATGGTGGTACCCAACATTAAAGGGGTTCGCTCAAACCCTAGTTCGAGCGAACCCTCTTTTGGTTCGCTCAAACCAAATAGTTTGTTCGAACCCCAAAAAGCAATTTTTTTTGCATGGGGTCATTTTTTGTAACTTTTCATTCCGTAGTCGTAAACCACTTTTGTGGGTTTACCCGGTGATGCACGTTTGGTTGGTTTCTCAGGGGATTAGGGGCTTCCTAATATCCCCACCCTAGCCACTACAATAACACAACCGAAATTGTGCGCCACAAACGGTGGGGCACTCCATGACGATACTGCCTTCCAAGAAAAATATCTTGTGGAAGTTGATCCAAAGGCGTTCCAGTCTTCTTTGGACCCTAGTCAAATGGGCACCAACAACCTTGGGTGCTAGCCAGACCTCGATAATAGCAAAGACAACCATAAAACCAACTGCACTCAAGAAAGTAATGGTAATCATATCCAAACAAATCCTAACCAACTTGCTCCCAGTGTGTATGGAAAAATTGAACCAATAGCAAATAAGATGGAGTCAAAATTTATGCTAACCTCCACACCCCATGCGACTTATGATTCAACTGATGATACTAGGGAGAGGTTGAGAAGAATATCACTAAAGGTTAAACAAAGAAACTCCATAAACTACGAAATGGGCGAGGAAGGCCAAGCAAATATGGTAATTAGATCTCCAGTAACATGAACTTGTAGTTGGTAAAAAACAAAAGGAAAAATATTAGCTTGGTAATTCAATCTCCCATACCCAAGAGACCAGAAGTGGAGGATAGATTGCCCAAATGCTTTGAACGATTCAAGAGAAACTAAGATGACACTCCCATTACAAGTGAGTATGAATCTTAACTTCAAATCTTGGAATGTCCATGGGTTGGAATCCCCAGAAAAAAAATATATCGTTAGAAGGTTTTTAAATCTTGAACCCAAGAAGGAAGTTGTTTTCTTGCAAGAAATAAAGGCAATTGGTTTCACCTTGGAAATTAATCTGAAATTCATTTGGAAAGACTTGTTATTTTTCCATGAAGCATGAGAGGGGGAGAGGGGGGACTGCTATCCTCATCTCTAAAAAATGGAAGCATTTTATAACCAGGCAAGGCACCTCCCCTTACAACAGAGTGGTTTGGGTCATCCTAGAAAAAGAAGGGGAGAGCTTAGGGGTCAGCTTAGTGTATACCCCTAATGATCATAGGGAGAGGTCACAATTGTGGCAATGGATGGCCTCCCAACTACTTGAAGTCCCCTGGGTGCTTGGGGGTGACTTCAATATGGTGGAGCATCTTGAGGATAAACTGGGTGGTGTTGATATTGCCTGTAAAGGGTTGAGAGGAATTTTTGGTAGAAGTTAAAGCATAAATTGAGTTCAAGACAAACCCTTTGGAAAAAGGAAAAAAAGATAGTAAAGGGGTGTGGTTTACTTGGTGCAATGCACAATATGGAAGAAGCAAAATCTACTATCGGCTTGATCGGTTTTATGCAAACAAGAATGTATTAAACTTCATTTCAGACAATTCAGGTCAAAAGTCAGTGTGTACCCTTATACCCTTTCGGATCACCACCCCATTAAAGCCAAGGTGTCCACCATCCATAACATAATCAATGAGGTCCCCAAGAATCCTAAATTCATTCTTAACACTCAGCTTTTGCAAGATGAGGATTGTAGGGATGGCATATAGTCTCCATTAGAGAGATCAACAATTGGTTATTAAAAGATGAAAATGCCATGTCAAGATTGAATAAAAATATGGAAACATGGAAAAATCTTCTCCAAACCATTGGCAAAAAGAGAGCCATGGACTCTAGGAAAATAAAGAATAAATTTAAAGAAATGTTGGTTGTGGCTAAAACAAGAATTTAGGTTAACCCAATGAGCATTGATCTTAGTGAGGTCCTTGCATAGACTAAGAATGATCTTAGGAGATTGTAGGTAAATAAAACCAAAGGTATCAAAATTAGGGCCAAGCTGAACTGGTTAAGTCATGCCCGGACAAGGGCTCCAAATTCTTCAACTATATCAAGAAGAAAGTTGCAAGGAACAGATTGGGCAAATTTGGGAAGATGGAAAGTTGTTGACCACTCAGGAAGAGATCTTGAATTAGTTCCACGCCTTTTACCATAATTTTTTCACCTCAGAAGGCCACCAAGAGAGCAACAAGATAGCTAGAGAATATATAAAAGGTCTCATTCCCAAGAAAATTGATCAGGGGAGTGCTTCCAAAATAGTTGGCGGTATAACTAAAGATGAAATCTTAAGAGCCATCCATTCTATGCACAATGATAAATCTTTTGGATGTGATGGGCTCTCAGTGGAGTTCTATAAAAATTTCAGTGACTGCATAAGTGATGACTTGTTTTAGGTCTATTAGGAGGCCTTAAAAATTGGCTCTTTGGGTAAAAACATAATAAGGGCATTATAAAACTGCTTCCAAAAGGGAGGGGCAAGACTCTAGTAAAGAATTGGAGGCTCATAACTCTTCATAATGTCTCTTAAAAGATCCTTGCTAATTTTTTTCCCTAAGATTGGTGGATATCCTCCCTAAGTTCATAAACAATACTCAAACTGGATTCATCAAAGGGAGGTACATCCTGGAGAACTTGATCACAAGTTGGGAGGCCATGATTGGTCAAGGCACTCCAGTCATTATTCTACCATGTTGCTTTTGGATTTTGAAAAGGCCTATGATAGAGTTGAGTGGCCTTTCCTAAGGTCAATGTTGGAAGAATTTGATTTTCCAATTGAATATTGTAATGCAACTGACAATTTACTTAAGGATGTGATAGCCCAAGTTGATGTTAATGGAATTTTGTCCAAGGAGATCACCCTTGACCAGTCTATTATACAAGGGTGCACCCTCGCCCCTGCACTCTTTGTGATAGCCTTAGATGCTTTGTACTACCTATTAAGGGAACAATCCCATTCTCCTAAGGTCAAGGGGATCACACTCCCAGATCATAATGAGCTAATCAACATACAATTCGTAGATGATATTGCCATCTTCATTGAGTTGGAAGAAAGAAATTTGGAAATCCTAATGAAAAAATTAAATCTATTATGTCAGGCCTATGAGGCTAAAATTTCCATAGCCAAATCCAAATTCCTTGGTTGGACTGAGTCCCCCACCCCAACTGGCTCTAGAAGTGTGATTTTCAACGGGGTGGACCCAATAAACTAGTTAAATATCTCAGGATTCCTTTTTCCATTAGCCCCAACCTAAAAGAAATGTGGATTTGGATAAGTGCTAAAATTGAGAAAAAATTGGAAAGTTGGAATAGATAGCACCTATCCTTTGTAGGGAGGCTCCAGATTTGTCTGAAGATCATTTCTTCATACAACATCTATTTCGCCTTGATGTGGTTCTTTAGTAGTTATCAAGTTTATGAAATCCTGAAAAGAATTAGGTTCTTTTTGTGGTCAGATGGGAAAGGTAAGAAAAAAAAGAACTTGGTCAAATAGAAATGGTGTTGTATGGATAAAGTGGATGGGGGTCTTGGCCTTAAGGACTTAAGAACACAAGGCACCACACTCATTGTTAAATGGATTTCCAGAGCCATGGAAGGTTTTGATAAGAAATAATATTCTACTCGCCACTCCTAAATAGGCAAAATCGTGGAAGAAGTTACCCCTATGTCATATTCTCCTAAACAAGCACCCCATGTCCCCAGTTGGCTCATCGGTTTTCAAAAGCCTTTGGAAAGCATGGGAGTTGGTCAAGCATAATGTGATATTCAAAAGTTTCAACATACAAGTCAATAACAACCTGAAGTGCCAAACCTACTATTCCCTGTGGTGGAACCATGAGCACATCAATAAACCTCTTGCTCTCTTGCAAGGGTGTTCTACCAAAAAATGGAGCCAAGCTGGCATCCAAACCTTCCATAATATCATTGAAAATGGTTAATTAAAATCCCTGGAAAATTTGTTTAAGGATTTTACCCTAGATATCTCCAATACTATAACCTATAATATAATTGTTGATGCCTGCAAAAATGCCTCCTTTCCTTTGGTTTATGTTGAAAATTGTGATACTTATGTAGATCTGATTTGGAATGATGGTACTTCTTTGACTAAAATTAAAACTAAGAACCTATATAAGGAATTAACGAAAGATGTTCAAATAAAGAGCATGTAAATCTATGTTGGGGTTTGAATGTTGCTGATTCTAAATGGAAACTTCTATCTAGCAAAATGTGAAAGAGCCCAAAAAGGCTTGCTTCAGGTGGAAACTATTGTTGCACAAAATTCCTTTTAAAATTAACCATGTTGATGTGGACTTATGCAACATATGTAGGACTCCTAAAACACGATTACATATTTTCTTCGATTGTTTCTATGCTAAAGAGGTTTGAAACATCTTTTGCAATAACATGTCAATTTGGAATGAAAATGGAAGGATAATTTGGTATGATGTTTTATTTAATTGAAGAAAGCTAAGAAAATAATTTCAGTTTTTTGGGGATTGTCTCACTACTGAAATTTTATGGTACATCTGAAAGGCTAGGAATGAGGAGAAATTGCAGGGGTTAGAAGAGGGCTTACTGAGTCTAACAAAAGACTCACATTTCTTTCTATTGTTTTGCAGGTTACAGTGACAATGTCCAAGTTCATGAGGCTGATAACAAATGGAGTAGTGATGGTTAACAAAGCATAAGTCAAGTATGGACACACCTGGCATCACAACCAGAATGATTCAGATACCTTCCTCAAGGCATTGAGAGAATTCCAAAGAGTCTTCAGTGAGGCAGCTGCTGGGAACGAGGGGGTTGGCAACCAACCAAGGGAGATCTCAGTGGTACACCCTACTGCTCAGGAGGCCGAGTGTGGAGACTCGGAGGTGAATAGAAACAACTGCAAGGGTTAAACAATCTCGTGGCAGCTTAACTTTTTTTGATATATAGTATAGTAAATGATTAAGGATACAACTCACTCTTTTGTTATATAGACTGTTATGCAAGTATCTTCCTGGGATAATACCAAACTGCTCTATGTAATATATATGTACATTTTGACAGTGCAAAGAAAGCTGAAAATGTATAATTTGATATAAAGCAAAGCTAGAATGCTCAATCTGTGAACTGTATCTCATTACCTTATTATCAATACATTTTTTTATTTATAAATTTACACAAATTATAATTTGACCTTATTTCTAGCTTAAATTATACAATATAAGAAAATATTATTTATTAAAAATACTACATACACACACATGCATATGTATATATAATGTATGCATATGTACATATATTATATACATATGCATATATAATATTTTTAATAAATAATATTTTTTTATATACATATTGATACATACATACATACATATATAGATATACATACATAGATAGATATATAAATACATACATACATACATACATACATATAAACATATACATACATACATATATACATATATACACATACTTGAAATTTAAAAAATCAATGATTTACATCAATATCTAATGTCTATTGTTTCCAAAGATTTATTTATTTTATTTGGTCATCATTTGAGTTGGAAAGAATCTTTAATTGCAATAGATTTAAAAAATAATGTGATTGTTAATTCATTAAATATGTTATCCGCTTGCATTTATGGAGAATCAAAAGTTCCACTATATTATGTAGTTCTTCCATTCATCTAAAAAACTATAATTTCAAATCTTTATTTTAACATATTCTTTCAGAATGTGTCATTGTCTTTTCAATTACATGAATGTTAAGAACAAATAAAAAAATCACCTAAAAGTTGGAAAAAATCAAATTACAAAGTAACCACCTCCAAATCAATCACTTTATTATAAATAAAAGAGTTATGTAGACCATAATATCATGATAAATACTATATAATTTAAAAAATAACTTATTATTCATTTTGT
The DNA here is from genome assembly GCA_007115665.2 of Sequoiadendron giganteum. NCBI lineage: Eukaryota > Viridiplantae > Streptophyta > Pinopsida > Cupressales > Cupressaceae > Sequoiadendron > Sequoiadendron giganteum. The sequence goes on along the minus strand of CM021107.1, from coordinate 172,967,733 downwards.
CATTTATCACTTTATAAAAATATTTTATATTAATACTTATTGAAGCCTATCCAATATAACCTTTATAATTGTTTATTTCATTATTCAATACTAAAAAGAACATTTTCTTACAAGGTATGAAAAGCATATGTTATATAGCATCTTAAAAACACGCAAGAAAGCACAATGTGAACATTATTAATAAAGAAAAGCACAAAAAGTACGTAAATCGACTTTTTTTGTACGTATATGTTTTAAAAAACCTTATAAGTCCATGAAAGAAATATTGAACTCTGAAAGAGTCAAGTTTTAGCATGAGAAAATTGCCTTGGCATTGATCATCACAAACATGAAAGTCAATGGAGGAACAATGTTGAATTCCAACGGTATCACTATTTATTTCGATAGCTTAAGAAGAAAAAAATAGTTTTAAAGATTGACGAATGCAGCCTCCTACGATTAGTCAAATTTGACAATTATTCTGTGAAACTATATCTGTATATAATTACTGTGCCCGGATTCTGGAAATATCTTGCTCTTCCTTTGTCAATATGCATGCTTAGATTCTTATTACTTATGAACTTCTGTTGCAATTTAAGGGTACTTAGAACAAACATCATCATTAGCGACTTGTTGGAGATATGTTTGCATCATTGAATTGTTTAGGTGCAATGTTCAGAAAGAACAGACGCGGATCCCAAAATAATGGTGAGAAAAAGGGAGAAGGTATGAACTTTGATGCATTTACATTTGCAGGTTTTTATTCCTCTTGAGCGAAGTTAAATTGGAGTGTTTTGTTGGTGTATTGGTCTAGACTGTTACTTTTATGATGCAGTCTTAGCACAAATGTTCTTTCTTGGAGTCCATACTAATCTATAGCCCTTTTCTGTGATTTTGCGTTTACGAAGATTTCTCTGCCATTCGAGGAATTAGAATTTACTCCTATAAGGATCTCAAACTGGCAACAAGGAATTTTCATCCAGAAAACAAGATAGGTGCTGGGGGATTTGGAACAGTGTACAAGGTATATTCAAACTCGGAATGTTATCTAAGAACATGTTCAATGCTCAGGATGTACCTAATTTGTGCAAATAGATCTTTGCATTTTACAGGCAGATAGCTTGTCCATTTTGTATTCTGTTGTGGTGTAGGAGGAAATGTAAATTGATCTGTGTATAACTTTAAGGGCTTACAAATCCAAGAATATACAAATGATTTTAGTATTTGGACTTGTTTTCCTGATGTTTGCCAAGGCTACACGGGTGCACGGTTGCAGTAGTATGCATCGATGCACAGTGTGGATATGCAGCATTAGGTGTGAAATTCCAAAACATGGCTATGCGGGTGCCGACCATAATAATTTTGGTAGGCAGGGTACAATTAAAACTGAGAACATCAAACTTAAAAGTTCAATATTGTTAATGCGTCACTATACATGATCCAATTATAAAATAAACGTAATCCAGAGTGTTCAAGACCCAGGCGCTTTTGGCCGGGTATGCACACTTAGATAACCTTCGCTTTCGGTGTTCGTATGCCAGAAATTTTCTGCAAGGCTTTTGTTTGCAATCATAACTACTCTCTTAACTCTTTTGTGGCAGATATATATTATTAAGTAGTTTGCCCCTTTCAAGTTTCTGATACCAACAAGCATATAACCTATTGTTTTTGAGCAAGACAGACCTGTAGAAATCAGTTGAGAGACATTTTGCATCTTTCATAAGAAGTATATATGGAATATGCACTTGAGGCAGAGTCAGTTCTGTTCGGTTATAGGTTTTGTGTATAAAAAATTCTCACCTTCAAACTTTTGTTTGGATTTTCATCAAGTATTGCTAGTCACATGGATGGAGAAAGACAGGAATTGGACACCTTTAAAAGAAAAATATTGGATGGAGAACAAGAGCCTATAAATTATTGATAAAATCAACTCAACATTCCAAAATAGTATTTATCATTTTGCTTTCACATGAAACTAACACCTTGATGAGGTAATTGATTAACTGCTTCATGCATACACTCCTTGCCTTTGATTTGCAACTTATCAAACTTACTATCTCACTATATAATTAGAAATAAGTGCAGCAGATAGGGAAAAACATATCGGCAAGAAGACATGGAGCACAAATAGTTAAAACTTTCCAAACTTGAAAGAAAAAAATAGGAAGCCACGTTTCTATTAGAATTTTTTTTTTTTTAAAATCTCAAAACCCTTCTTATCTGGCCCACAAGCGTTGCTATTTACAACCCAAAAAGCATCAACAAGTAATGCTCATAAACTCTAAAAATAGCATTTAGATAATAGTTGTTTCCCTAAAGACTAAGTTGTTACAAAGAATTACTAAAATTAGTGGAACCAAACTCCTAAATAACTGACCATTGCAGTTGTGAATTCACAAACAACACCCGCAATAAATTTTCTTAACAATCTAAGTACAAAATTGATGTACGTGGATGGATCTATATTAAAGGCGCTCCATATCAGCCTCCCCATCTTTTAGAAATTTTGAACCTCTTGGTTCAAAGAACTCTAAAGCCTTAACTGCCATGCCTTACTTTTCCACCATGTTAAGTACTCATGAATTTTTCACATAATTAAATAATTTATTTCTTTGCTTCCAACAATATTCTCCTCTTGTGAGGTGATCATCAATACTTTCCCTTTCTTCAGGGTAACACAGCTCAACATCTTCATTCCAGTCAGCCTCTTCATCTATGAATGCCTTGTATTGCTCTGTGGTCCACCACGATTCCTCCAACTCAACTTCCAATTGTGTGCAAATCTGTGTAGAACTTAATTGGGAGATATTTTGCATCTGTATTAAGTAGTCTGATATAGAATAAGCACTGAAGGTAGAGTCAATTTTGTTTAGTTAATATATTGTGCATAAAATCCTCACCTTCAAACTTTTCTTTGGAATTTTACCAAGTCGTGCCAGTCACATGGACGATGAAAAACAGGAATTGGATACATTCTAAAGATTTTTTTCTGACAAAGAAACGAGAGCCTATCTATTATTGAGAAAATCATCTCAACATTCCAAAATAGTACTTATCATTTTTCTCTCACATGAAATCAAAACCTTGACTAATTAATGACTAATTAATGATTAATTACCTGTAGATCTAGCATGAAATTAATCCTTACATTTCCAACCTATATAATAACATTACTAATGAGCATACATTTGTAGCTATATGTACAAATTCTGCTTTTTTGGACCGTGTTACTTTGCAGAGACAATGAAGGAATTATTGTAGGAAATACAGTTTTACTTTAGTAATCTCATTTATTACACTGACACTCCCCTTGAATTGCAGGGAGTCTTGAAGGATGGTACAGAGGTTGCAGTAAAGCAGCTTTCTGCTGAATCAAGACAAGGTGTCCGTGAGTTTTTAACTGAGATAGCTACAATCTCTGCCATCAAACATGAAAATCTTGTCACGTTACATGGGTGTTGCATAGAAGAAGATCATCGGATTTTGGTGTATGGATACATGGAGAATAATAGCATTTCACATGCTTTATTTGGTATAACTATGATCTTGAGAAATAACGTTGATTTTTCCTTACTTTAAGTAGGTGATACGCTATTATGAGTATATGAAAATAGATCAATTTTAGAAGATGGTATGCAAGATATGGCTATGTATCTCTGGATGTTTGTTGGAGATGGATTAAAAATGTATTTTTGAAGTTAAGAAGAAAATAGCAATCGTATTTGCCAATGTAAGAATGATTTCTGTGAAAATGACATTGGTTGCAATGCATCAGGTTCCAGTAATTGTGAAATAAACCTGGACTGGCAAACAAGGTCCAAAATCTGCATTGGAACTGCATGTGGTTTTGCATATCTTCATGAGAAAGTTATGCCTCATATTGTGCACCGAGATATCAAAGCTAGCAACGTTCTCCTTGATGGGGATCTCAATCCTAAGATTGCAGATTTTGGTCTGGCTAAACTTTTCCCAGCTGATATTACACATATCAGTACCCAAGTTGCTGGAACACTGTAAGTCTTGTTTAGACTTTTAGTTTTACATAGAAATGAAGCCTCAAAAATAATATTTTGTCTATACATTAACAGGTTTGTCTTTCTTAGTTAATTAATAATTATCACAATTAGAATAAAGATTGAATCCAATTAAATATTAGTGCATATAGTAGAACTCAAAATAAAGTTTGAAGATTATAATTCTCCATCTATCCTACTTTTATTTCATCATAAATTAAAATATGAGATGCTAAATCACCTACAGAATAAATGCTATATAGGGAGGAGCTTAGTTTTTTAATATTGTTATGCAAAATGGATCAAAGAAAAGTAATTCTATCAAAGTTAGAACAAGTGTAAATGCCAACAAATAATTTTGTTTTTTGTGTCTGTCTCCTAGCTAGTGGTTATCTGGCTCCAGAATATGCCATACGTGGGCAATTAACAAAAAAGGCAGATGTCTATAGCCTCGGGGTACTTTTACTTGAAATTATCAGTGGCAGAACCAATATGAACACAAGCCTACCAGATGAAGAGCAAATCCTTTTGGAACTGGTAAGAAAAGAAGTCTTCCATTATGGGATTCCTTGCTGCTCATGAATTTTAGTATCTGCATTTTCTTTTTTAAATTATCCTGCTTGTGGGAATTCCAAAATTATGAGTTGTTATGCTGAGGTGCCTGGAGAGCTGATAAAAAAAAATTTAGTGCACAATTAGTATTAGAAAGTAATGTGCTATTTGATTTCAAATAGTATCTAATCCAGTGTTAATAACGACTAAAGTTGCAAGTTATATAGTATGATTGAGCAGTCAAAGATGCTAGTCCTATATAACAAGAATGGGATATATTTTAACATAAGCACTCTGGCCTTTATGATGCTCAAGCATATCTAAGTTTAATACTGTGGTTCAAAAAGTATGGCTAACTATAGGCACAAAAATTCAGCATTTATATGGTATTGTATAATTCCACTACAATTACATTCAGTATCAATTCACCTTTCTATTAGAAAATTTGACTAAATATAATATGCAGTTACTCAGTCCTCTAGATTTTGGAAATATGTACTATTTTTTTTTATCAAGGATCTTCCTCATATTGATACCTGCTTCTTATGTTGGTTAAAACACAGTTGAATGACATACCAAATGGAAAAAACATTGAATGACCCCAAAAGCATAAAATGGAAGGACTAGGGAATTGTAGGATTTTCTTTGAAGTCTCGATCTTGGATTATGAATTTTTTCTACAATTTTCTCTTTTGTTAGAGCAGCAAGTCAGCTTAGTCCCTGCCTAGAACCGCTTGGCTGGTTAAATGACATACAATTTAAGCATTGCAGAATTGAAAATGATATAATCTGGGCTTAAATTATTTGCATGGAATTGTGTTCTTCTCATCAACCTTCCATCATAAGCAGCAGTTGGAAGCTGATGATTGTAACCTGAGGATACGTCTGGATCCTCATGCACTTTACTACCCATGTAAACAATATAAATCTGCAATACATACTCACAAAGCAAGTAAATTCATAAAAATAGAGAAAAAGTAAGCGAATTGAAATTCATAATTATAGAGTAGGAGCAAGCTAATTCTTATATAAACATAAAAAGTAAAATTTAAAGCAAACAACAGACTTAGAAGGAACACCATTTACCTAACTAGGGAGATGCAAGAAAAGACTTGACAAGAACATTGATTTCTCTTTGCTCTCTTACTTGATGGGTATTCAATTCTCAGCTGTAAAGGGCAATGAATGACCCTTTTCTTCAAATAATGACTTCTTACTTTGTGGCTAGGGATACCTTGCACCTGATGAGCAGTAGGCAAGACATGGTCAAGTTCAAAGAATGTTTTCAGATATACCGGAAATTGTGTGGCAATAGAAGTATATACACCCAGTCAATACCTCAATTCCCTCAAAGCAATGCAATTGCCATGGGTTGGGTAGAGCTAGAGGCACATGCAGTAAATTACAACCTTACAGAAAAAAGTAGCATAAGATCGTAGAGAGAAGAAAGTATTCAGCAATTCATTTCATATTTGAAATCAGTTTAATCAAAATAACTCATTTTTCCCAGCCAAATATCATAGAGACTTTTGGCAAAGATATATCCTAAAGTTGACTGCATTCCAATTTTTCTGAAGATTTCCATAGTAAGCACTTGAGGTATCCTTCAGAGTAGTTCAGACAATATGCGATCTAACAACTAATGGTGGAAGTGACAATGAAAAGTGCTTCCACCATATATCTTGGAAGCGATTCTCCACACCAAATTGAAAGAAATAGAATATCTCCCATTGTTTGGAAGTATCCAAAAGCTCATTTAAGATTTTTGAGCCTACAAGAACACCTGGACAGCTTTCTTGTGCAAATTATAGAGGTTGCTATGCATATGCCGTGCATCTTAAAAGTGCTGCTTTGAAATGCTCATCACCGACTAATCTTTACAAATTTTATGGGTTGACACACTCTCCTTGGTAACTTGTAAAAATCGTCTATGATGTTTCCCTTGCTTACAAATATGGCTAAGAAAACTGAAAATACAAAACACAAAACAATTTGTAAAATCTAATGCTAGATATAAGCCAGCCTCCAGAGAAATCTCAAATCAAAATTTCAACACATCTAGTCACAAAGAAGATATCACTGAAGATAGCTACATCGAAATATTTTTCTGATACACTGAATAAGCTTTAAAAAAATTATTTTCTTCGGAAGGAACCAAAATTTTGTGCCATCGAATCCACCACAAGCCAAAACATTATGATGAATTCCATGTACCAGGTTGCTGATTTTTACATTGGATGTTGGACTTGGTATTACTATTGCATCCATGTTACCTGGAATTAAGCAATGCATTGAATTTTGGATTCCCTTATACAGAACAAAAGAGTTGATTATGCCTGAGAAATAAATTTTGTTATTGAGTTGTATGCACATACACCAAATTTTTTGACATCCCAACTAAGATTTAAAGTTCTCTTCCAACATGGCATGCCAATTCAACTTCTGGAAAAGATAGTTTTAATTCTAAAGAGAAAAAGGTGTTTTCTCTGATGCTTGGATTCATGATTTCATATGTAACATAGTGGAAAACAACATTAGCCCATGAATATTTCTGAATATTTAGATGAAACCAAACTATGTTTGAATCATAGAAGCACTAATCTTGTTAGCAGTCAAACAACAAAAAGTATACAGTTAAATGGTGTTCATTTTACTAGGAATCGCATAGAAGTTATTTTATGAAAATGTTATTAAGACAACATTCAAACAACAAGAAAAGAAGTCATAAAACTCTAATATTGTTAGTTGTTACACACAGTTCTCAAACAAGGGAATGCAGACAAAATTCACAATTGAATTGCATCTTGTGGCAGAACAGACTTCCATGGTTATAAAGAGAGAAGTTTTCTATTTTATTTAGTTAGCTGAAAAACAGAGCAAGACAGGCTAGGGAGCACCATCAAAATGTATTGAAGTCACATAAAGGATTGAAATGAATAAAAATGGATAGAAACTGAGGGAAAGGAGTTGGAGAGGATCATATAAATTTGGATTTCTAATAGGTCACTAACTGAGATAGAGTCTGCCAAAGATGGAGGATATATTGCTGTTAAACACTTTCCATATGTTCCAGTTTCAAGAGTCATATTCAAGAATGTTTTTGTTAATCCAAGAATGTAAACCTTTTGCAAAGCTTCATGTTTGGCGTCGTAAATCACAAGGATGTGGGTAAAGGTTGATAAGTCTTCTTTATACCAATTAATTTATTTGTTGTAGAATCTCTAGGAATTTATTACCAAGACCATTTTGTTCAAATACAACAAAGATGATAAATAATGCCTGTTAATAGGGTAAGAAAACAATGTAAAAGAAGGAAAATATGAAATGGAAAGCTCCCCCAGATGGATTTTTGAAGATGAACTTTGCCAGTGCATCAAAGAGTAACCTGGGCAAGGCAGGTGCTGCAGTGGCAATTAGGGATGAGGAGGGTAGATTCGTAATCACTAATCGGTGGTTCCTTTTTCCTGGGAACTAAAGTGAATAATGAGGTAGAATGGATTGCTGTGGTAGAACATCTGCACATGGAAAAGGCAAGAGGTTACTCTAATATTATAATGGAAGCTAATTTGAAAGTAGTTATTATGGGTTTCAATAGTGGGACTTGTAACAGTTGGCAGACTGATATTATGCTAGAAGGCTTGTTCATTTTTTCCCTTAGTGTTTCTTGTTTTGGGCTTTCTTTTGGTTTACAAGGGAATTGGATGATTGGCTTGAATAGTTGTTGCACAACGATTTCCTCTTGCCCTATTTTTTAGTTCATTATGCTATGTATGAGGCCAGTGCTTCTGGTGTTCTGAATTCAAGAGTTCCTTGCAGTATTATCCTTGTAATATTTTCTAATATTTTAGGCTTACGAGATTGACCCCAGTAGAAGCCTTGTCAATTATTAAGAAAACGAAGACAGCAAATAATGAAAAAGATATACAATGATCCAATAATACCCAATAAGTCATACATTTCACAAAACTCTTTGACAGCATATCCTCAACCAAATAAGTCCAAAAGAAATCCAAAAAGTGCACAGCAGAAATGGCCCAAAGCTCCATAGATTTTAGTTTGCTGGAAAGTGGATGACAAGGGAATGTTAGATATCAATGTACTTTTATTAGCAAAAGTCAAGGAAACATAACTATATATAACTATATATATATATATATAAGAAAGATGTGCATTATAAAGTTCAACACTCCCCCAAAGAAAATCCTCTCGAAGAATGTAAGAACCCTTACAGGTTCTAACTGAATTTTTTCTCTTTGCTGGTCTGAAAATTTCTGTCTTGCCTTCAACTTATGTTTCAACAAAGATTTACTATAACATGTAGATTAGAGGATTCCAAGCATAAACAAAAAGAGATGCACTAGAACATAGAATTTAGTAATTCAACAAAAACAAGATGAACATACCCAGCAAGATAGCTTAACTTCTTATTTGATTTGAAGCTGGTTACAACAGAAAATACTAAATATTACAATCTGTTAGGTCTGATTTTGAGTTTCAGACCTTCAATAACACCAAGTTTGTGCCAAAGCACAAGACAAAACCCTAGCTGCAAGAATGGAGAGTGAAGTTAAGAGTGTGGGATGATAAGCTTAGCTGGAGATGACTGAAACAAAACATTGTAGCAGCTCACTGGAGTCTGAATATGCCCAAAAATTCTTCAAATTCGATGATAAATTTTGTTTGAGAACTTCTGTAGAAAAACCTTTTATGTTTGAAGCTAGAAACTGCCCAGAATAGCCTTCTTTGCCACACAAACCTTTTGAAAGTTTCCTATCAGTAAGTAGAGATGAAAGTGCCACCAAAACAAGGTCTCAATCTGCAACTGAAACTTCACCAAAGCAATATGTTTAAGCCTCTGATGAAATCTGTTTGAAATCATCTCACATGGTGGAATGGGGCCATCACCATACCGCAATATTCAAGGGAGCACCACTTTGAATTGACTGAAAACTATTTTCAGTCAAGAGAAAACTCTCTTCAATTAGAATAGCAACCAAAATCATACATTTCTCATCTCCCAAGCCTTCTTTAAATAGGCCCTTAAGACAAGGCCACCCTAGGGTTGAATTAGATTTGCTTTTATTAAAATATTAACTTTGCTTCAAGGTTAAGGCAAGTAGCCAAGTGTCCCAAAGAAGATCAAATTTGTTCCATTAAATTATTCACTTACTTCTTGGCTAAGCTTCCCCAAGCCTTTTTAGAAAAATCTGATTGCCTATTTGTCTTTTTGGAGATTATAAAATTCTATCTTAGAAGCTTCCTTCAGCCAACCCAAGGAAGAGATAAGATTTTTGATAAAACAAAGATATGAATCACACATAATTTTGTACTTTGAAATTACAATTAAATGAATAAATGATTAGCAGTCATATCAAATCTTTTTAATAGAATAATCCTCCCTCCCATGTATACAACTACGAAAATGTCATCTGCATTCAAATGTGTATGCGTATTTCTATATCCCATGGAAAATGGAAACACTGCCTCTCAAGGAAGTTGGGATTCACATCTAGCAAATTAGCAAACTTCATCAGTTTAGTTCAGGTTTGAGACAGGCCTGCTGCATACTAGGTTGCATTGGACAATTACAGGTAGCGTGTTGAGTGTCACACTCACAATTTTCCTACAGCTGCAAAGGGTCAAGCACTAAATTTTTTTTAAAATTCCAGGATTTATCGTTGTCAGCAGATACAGGAGAAATGCCACAGCCAATAAGAAACTTTTCTTTTGACAATTATCTTGCCTGCAAATTTAGACAGAAAAATAGACATTAGGAAAAGCCTTTATTTTTTTCTCAAGCCCCCGATAACCAATGCAAAGAAATGTGATTTGAAAAATATAGTCCCTTCTATAGGCAGGGAATTAGCGATCATTTCTTTGAAGTCCTAAAATTGGATTATGATTGTTATTAACAAGTCTCCCTTTCAATAGGTAGAAGGTTAGTAACAATTAAAGCTTCCATGTTGAGACTTGAGAGTACGTGTAATTGGATTGATTTTTGTCATGATTCATGACTTTGCATACATTTTGTACATTTTTGTACCTAAGATAATATTTTTCATATTTTTCTTTGATCTTATTAGTCCTTGAGTATGGATACTTATGTTTTGATTTGGTTTTCTTAACAATTGTGTTAGTGAAGAATAGAAAATGTATTGCTAATGTTTGCTTTTTTTTTGGCATTTGTTTATGAAATTTCTATTTTACTGATTGGCTGAGAAATTTTTCCTGTCAAGATTTTTTAATTTTCAATCTGTAAATACCAAACAAAATACTCCGTCCAATCAAAAGCTATGCCTAGCAAGAATAATTTTTCTTTCCAATGCTTTTGTTTTATACTTGATTTCTTTTCTTGAAAATAGCTGCTAATCTTTTTCTATTTGTTTGCTCCATGAATCATGCATAGATGAAATATTAAGGTTTTTCCTAATGGCTACTTATTTAACAGTTTTAAAATATCTTATTTCTGCTGATTTGTTATAAAATGAAAAGGAAGAAAAGTTAAGGCTAAAATAAAAAATCAAACTACCTGTAGGTGGCAGTAAAAGCTAAGGTCAAAACAGTCTTCTGGTGATTTGGAACACTTTTAATTGAAAATATTTCCACTCCCACATGTTAGTTGTTCGCTTATTATTAGCATTTTCTAGAGGAGTCAGCTTGTAAGCAGCCTGATTTAGGAGTTTGCCAACCAGAATTTGATCAATTTGATGAGTAATGCCTTTTGAAGGAGACAAATTACCAAATTATTGGGAAAGGGATTTGTTAGGGAAAGCTCAAGTCTGTATGCCACACATGCTCTACTCTCCCCCAAGAAAGGAGGGAAATGGAGATAATGTACGGATTCTAGAGCCATTAACAAAATCACTATGAAGTACTGAAGTCTGATATCCATTGGAAATTTCAAATAATGGATGACTTACTAGATTGCTCGTGGGGTGCCAATATCTTCTCCAAGATTGACCTCAAAAGGTGATATCATCAGATTCAGATTCATGAAAGTGATGAGAGAGAGACTGCCTTCAAAACCAAGGATGGTTTGCTTGAGTGGGTGATGATGCCATTTGGATTGTCCAATGCTCAGGCTACCTTCATGCAAACAACAAATCAGGTATTTAGATAGCACATTGGAAAATTTGTTAGTCCATTTTGATGATATCTTGACTTATACTAGAAATATGGAGGAGCATATAGAACATTTGAGAGAGGTACTTGACATACTTGGTATAAAGGTTGATCAACGTTGAAAAAGAGTGATTTTTGGAAGAAGGATGCATGCCAAGAAGTGTCCATTGGTGATGATCCAATCTTGAGGGAGTTTGTTGACGTGTTTCCTAGTATCATACTAGGTATTTTGTCATAGTAGGATGTGGATGTTCAAATTGACCTTATCCCAAGAGTTAAAGCCATCTCATGTGTGTCATACCATATGACTACTTAGGAACTTAGTGAGCTTCATTTGCAATTAGAAGAGTTTCTTGAGAAGGGGCACATTCATCCTAGTGTATCTTCATGGGGTGCATCTGTCATCTTTGTGAAGGATGGTTCTCTTTATTTGTGCATTGATAATTGGTAGTTGAACAAGTTGATGGTGAAGAACTATCATCCCTTGCCGCAGATTGATGATCTATTCTATCAAATGAAGGGGGCAACATGTTCTCTAAAATTGATCTAAAGTTTGTGTATCATTAGCTTCACATTTAAGAAGCTGCTATTCATTGTACAAATTTTCAAACTTGTTATGGGCAGTATGAGTTCACCAATGCTCTGTTGGTGTTCACGAGATTGATGAACAAGGTACTCCACACCTACTTAGATTTATTTGTCTTGGTGTTCCTTGATGACATCTTGATTTTTTTCAAGGATGGTAGAGGAAGATGAGGTCCACTTGCATTACGTTTTGCAATGTTTGCATTAGATGAGCTTTATGGCAACTTTCCAAAGTGCCAATTCTTTCATTTTGAGGTGAAGTGTTTGAGTCATTATATTTTATGAGGGCATCTCAATAGATCTCTCAAAGATTCACGCCATTTTGGATCGGGTAGTGCCCACAAACATAGTGGAGGTTCTAGCTTCATGGGATTTGTGGGTTACTACCATTGATTCATCATGTATTTCTTGAGAGTGGTGCATCCCATTACTTCTCTTCAATGGAAGGGGAAGAAGTTTGATTGGTCCAATCCCTGTGAGAGAGCTTTCTTGATCAAAAAGATCACTTGTCGTGATAGTAAACACTTGACACCCCTTTCACATACACCACTTCAAATACATGGTGAAGATCATATGGAGAGAGATGACTTTCAAGACTCTCACTATCACAACATGATCACCATGATCATCTACACACTCTATTGTCTTTTGGAAATGATCAATGTTGGCCTGATGAGCCTCAAGCCAATCCATACCAATAATGATATCATAAGATCCAAATGGTAGGACGCACAAATTGAAAGTGATGATAAAGGTACCAAGTCCAACATGCAACCATGCATAAGTGAGCCATTGCCACCTTAGAACCTATGGCTAACTCAACCTGCCAACCACACTCCTACCTTGCCACCACTAGCCTACAATGCTCTACCAAGGATAGGGAAACAAAAGTGTGAAGCTCCTAAACCAAATAAAATAGAAACTTGAACACCATTAAGTGTACTTGAGGTCTCCACAGTTGTGCCATAACAGTCGTCCTAGAAGTTGTCCTCTACTACAAACACTCAATGAGACCTTTTGACATCTTTTATCATCTTCTTAGAACTAAAGGCCCCTTGACCACCAACTACAACTCCCCCTTGCAAACAAGACCTCAAAATTTGACCCTCCTACCCAAAAGTATAACATGGCCCAACAACCCTAGACCATGTAGACTGTGGTCCACTCATTTGCTGAAAGCTTGAGCCAATAGGACTAGGGTGACCACCGCTGGCCAAACACTATGAACCACACTCCTATCAAAGCTACCTTCACCTCACAAAATAAGAAGGAACACTATTGGTTTGATCACTTACAATCCTTGTTGAGGCTTTTTCTATTGCTATTGAGGAACCTTAGAGGATGTAGAAGGAGCCCTAGAACTCCCTTTGGATTGGGGCTAAGATCCCCAATACCTAGATCTTGACTAATAAGGTGCTAGTTCTTGAGTTCCAGCCCATCCTCTATGGCCCTTAACCACATTCTCCTCAACCATCTTGGCCTTCTCTACAGCCATTTCCACTGCACCCACAATGTGAGAATTCAATCCCTTCACAAACCTATGGACTAGAAAATTATCATCCTCAACAAAACTTGTATACTACTTCAACTCAAAGAAATAGTTCTTATACTAAGCCATTATCATACCTAGCTATTGAGGTTCATGGATCTATACGACATTGTCTCAAAGCATGAAATCTCTCTTGGAAGGTCTCCCAAGATATGGCAGAAATGTCTAGATTTCACTTTTTTTCCTCTTGGTCCCATAACTTAGAAGCATAGCCACGAAGCTACCTAATAACCAAGCGACCTTTTGTGTTGCTCTCATAAGGATGCATTTTAATGTTCCCTCAATGGAACCATCAAAAGTTGGTGGATGAAGATGAAAGAGATCCTTAATGTGACCTACCATTGAATTGGTACGAACACCCACATGCTCAACCTCCTAATAAGGCCTCGCATGCTTGGGTTGTTCCTCCTCTCTAAATTGGGGAGGACTTCGGGAATGCTCTCTTTCTCTAAACAAGCTTTTGCCAAATTCATGAATCAACTAGGAGATAGCTACTTATGCCTTTACCTACCTAGGGGGAACATTGAAAGCAACTCCTATAGCAAACCCATTATTTATTGCATGTTGGCACCTTCTTCAAGTGGAGCACATCTCACTATCGATGACTCCTCTCTCTGAATCTCAAGAGAGCCTTGGAAAGTACCTCTTGAACAAGTACTTTATACTTTGGAGGCATTTTCCTTCACAAGAAAAATGCATGGATTAGTACACAACATTAATCCAAAATACACAACCATGAAAGCATGTAAAGGACAAGTGCACACACATAGGACACATAATCCAAAGCTTCCAATATTGTAACATGGAATCTGATAGCAAAAGTAATGCCTCAAGCTTTCACCCATGACATCAATGGTAAAACTAGGATGAACAAATATTTTTTGATATATGAACAACATAAAGCGTGCCACAATGCTCTCTTCCATGCACAAGGTGCCACACAAACAAGCAATGACACACTTTGCATGCACACCAATGCACAAAGGATGGTGACACAAGTGAAAGACTTAATTGATACATAGGTCAAGGTCATCATGGCGAAATCAAACTATAAGATGAGGAGATGCCAGTTTCCCAAACCACTAAACAACACCCACAACCAACTTAGATCAGACCTCGAGATTTAGGTTACAAGTTGCATTTTGCAACACCTCGAATTTGGAGTATGAGTTTCAAAATGCAACCCCGTAGACTTTAACATCTGAGTTGCAAACTACAAGCATTGAACACCCAACCAATGTTGAACTCTAGCAAACTTGTGATTTGGGATTTTGGTCCCAATTTATAAACTACATCATGCAACTTATAATGCTAACCTTGAGCCTTGTTGGTTGATCATTTCAGGCCTCCAAGCCCAATCTGCATCGTGCATTTCAAACTTAGGGGTCCAACTAACATTTTGCATTTCATGAAAATTTCAAGGCTGAGTCCGACTTTGACATGTTCTCTCACATTGGACTTTGGAGGCTGACTAACAACATGCTTTTTAGACTTCAGAGTCCAATTAGCATCTGGAATTTTGCAAAATTCAATTTCAATGCCGAATTTCTTTTGCCATGAAATTTTGACTTTGGAGTTCAATTTTCATTTTGCAATGGAAAAATGCAAATGCAACTTCAAAGCCATTATAATTCATACAATGGAGTCCAAATTGCACTCACAACCCGCAGAATAAAAGACAAGCTCTATTTTCGCAAATGAGGAATATATATCTCATTTTGTGTGCCATACAAAAATGGCTAGGACCAAACATTCAAGTACTTGTGGACTCTCCAATGGCTGTAAATCCTTGATGCTAGCAACAATATACAACTACACAAATTAGGATTTGGTTGTGCAAGAGTATAATATCGAGAAACACATCCATTGTCACTTGTCAATGTTGCTCAACCAAGTCAACTGGTACACTAATTATGAAAATCAAGCCTCTTAATGCAACTGAGTACAATCCTTGTGCATAATCTCATCAAAGATTTTTTATTTAACATTCCTCAACCCTAACTAATTATAGTTGAAGGTTTATTGGATTTCATTTTCAGTTTTCTATATTATATAAGTCACTTGCATATTGCAGCCAGCTATCCATCATAAGATCAGAATTATTAACATCCTCATGAACAATATCCACTGGAAGATCATCCAATAACCATTAGCAAAAGTGCTGCCATTTCAACCTTAGAAATACCTAGGTGATCATAAAAAACAGAGATATCATTTCAACTTGATAATTATCGTACAAGAAAAAGACAAGCACCTTAATAGATCTTTGGTGAGCCTGATGCTACTCCAGAAAAAATAGTGCTGGAGTTACTAACAACATCTAGTTATATATAATATTTAAAATATATAAAAAGAATATAATCAAACATAAATATATTAACAATAAATTTAATATATAATATACCAATATAAATATAGGTAAATTATTTGTAACTGTTCTATTTTTTATTAAAATAGATTACCTTATCTATTTTTAGTTTAGAATGTGTAAAGTAGGTTAAAAGCTAGGAAATCTTCTGCGCGACAACAAACAAATTTATAAAGAAAGAAAACTCTCGAAGTCATATTCATTGAAATCTAAATTTGGGTGAAGATTTTAACGGAATAAAATTTTCATCCGTTGGTAACAGCGACATTATACGCATAATTATAAATTCTAAGGAGAGTTCCTCGAAGGAAATGAATGGGTTATAGTACATACATGATCTTGATACACATGAACGGACTCTTGTTTGTCCTTGATTTCAAGGTCGGCATAATACAAGCTCAGTTTTATGGGAGTATGGCAGGCATGGCAGCACAGGTGGAGGAATGAAAAGGGCTGCTCAAGGTCTCAAGATCTATTGCAGCTGGGCTTTCCTGTGCCCTAGGACATTTTATTCATTTTATTCCAGGCTGCATGTGCCTGGGAGATATCAGGGCCCAAAACCAGGCTCCTTCAACCCGGGTACGAGGGTTTGGGTACTGTGTACCTAATAACTTAGGTTGATATGAAATACATTATGGTCATATTGACAATCAAACTCCCAAACTGACCATAAAATTATGGGCTGTTGTCCACATGCATTTGTGAATCACGAAATTTGTGTAAACAATTCATAGAAAACATTGAGAAGGAAATTTAGGGACAAGATCACATTGTAGTAACCTTAACAAACAAATATTGATCACACCTAAGATAAGGATACTTCGCTCCAGCGTATTGGTGAGAGTAGAATTGTCAACCAAGCAATCACAATGCCAAACCCATGTTTGTGACATCCACAAAGCATATATAAGACACAAGCATGCATATATAAAATGATAGTTTTATATTAACCTTTATTACATTTAGGAAAGGTCATCATTTGGCCTGTGCATCTTAACTTTGCGCCTTTTAAAATTGTATGTTGCAATTTCAAATTACTCTCAAATTTTATTTAGTAAGTTCGTTATTTAGGTCTACATCATCAAAAATGATATTAATGTTGGATTGTCATAGAAAATCCTAAAAAATTAGACTTCAATTCTACATGTTTTATTGGTGCATTATTTATTGTTTTTTAATCTAATAAACAGATTTTATTCAATTATTAGTAATAATGATCAACACTAATAATCTTGAGACACAATTAATAATACTAAACTATTAAATAATGTTCTTTAAATCTACAAAATACTATTTCAATTATTAAAAATAAAAATAAAAAAAATTCTTAAAACATATTATCATATCATACAATTGCTTAAAAATTATATTTACTAAATGAAAAATTCTCAAAATAATATACCAAAATTATATTTACTAAATGAAAAATTCTCAAAATAATATACCAAAACTTACCAACTTGAATAGTAAATTTTATGTGTTTCCTTTATTTTAGATAAGTAAATTGAAAAAAAAACGTTTCATTTACAACGGCAAGTACTAATGTTTTTTGTTTTGCTAGCTAGTTGCTCACTTAGACAAAACCCCAATTTTGTTTGGTGACAGGGTCTAAAACCCGTATATCAATTTCAGTTTTATAATAAAATAGCAACTTACCTACAAGTAAAATTTGTACTAGGAAGATGAATTTAGAAGTGAAGTACTTGTCTGACTTCGATTGAAGATTCTGTGTACGTCTTCTCTGATTAGGTTTTGATTATACTTCTTCTCTGATTAGGTTTTGATTATCTCGAATTCAAAGGATTTATGTATGGTCATCCTGGTATAATTGTTTTACAGGCATGGCATTTATATGAGGAAAACAGATTGCTAGAGTTGGTGGATCCAAGGTTAGAGGAATACTCGGAGGAAGAAGCGTTGCGGTTCATCAAAGTCGCTCTTTATTGCACACAAGCTACACCCAAAGTCAGACCGACCATGTCTCAAGTGGAAAAAATGCTGTCAGAAGGGCAAACCTTTACTGAGAAGCCCCTCTCCCGGCCTGGTTTCATCTCAGACCTAACAGGTTTAAAGAAACGTACATCGCAAAAGCCTTCATCCTCAACATCAATGAATGAAGGTGCATCCACATCCAATAACTCAAGATTCAAGAGGCGCATTGACCAAAATTCTCAGTAGTTCAGAGGTCTATTTTGAGATATCAGCCCGTTGAGGTATGCATGTTATGTTGCAAACTCGTATCTAGACGGGGAGCAATTTTTTTGAGTTTGGAGCCATAAGAATTTAAATGCCATTCAGCTGGTGTCTGGTATGCATTCCATGTCACAGTCAAATGGTATTTGAAGCCTTACTTATTTTTATAACCGAAATGTTAGATTAGTTTGCTCCTTAATATGCGAGGGGGTTGTATTTTATCAGGAGTAGAAGTATTCTTTTTCACAGACCTTTAAAGTCTGTTTAAGCCCTAGGGGAAGCTATAGAGGCACAAAATTGTATAGTATTGAATATTTGTTCTTGTTAAAGTTTCTATATTGTAAAATTTTCCTAGTTATGGTTGTTGCCATCCAATGGGGGTTCAGTTTTTGGAATGTTTTTTGGAAGAGCTATCATGGGATGTACATGACAATTTTGTATCTTGATTGCGAGGATATCAATGGCACATGGGATTCTAGTGAACAAATGTTATGATTAGAGTTCTCTTATATGGAACAAAACCTCTCTATGTTATTATAGGTAGAAGGGTTGTTTACAAAAAGAGTCAAGTGATCACACCTGAGTGAGAGAGACAGAGCTCTGCAAGAGTTTTGAACTTGGCTAGGCTCGCATGTGTCTGACTCTGGTATTGTCAGTATGCCTCTAAACTACCTATCAATATTGGCATTGAATGCTTGAATGTATCAATTAGGGCAAGTGATTAAAATTTATGTTTTGGTAGCTGCTCATTTAGACAAAACCCCAATTTTGTAAAATAATGTACAGGATTGGTAACTGGTAAGAGGGCCTGAGACTCCTATATCAATTTCAGTTGTATAATAAAATGGCAAAATACCGAATTTAGAAGAGAAACGCTTGTCCGAGGTTCATTAAGTCTTCATTTAAAGATTCTGTGTACTTCTCTAATTAATTAGGTTTTGATGATCTAAAATTCAAAGGATGCGTGTATGGTCATCCTGGTACAATTGTGTTACAGACATGACATTTATATGAGGAACATAGATAGCTAAATAGATAGCTAGCGTTGGTGGATCCAACGTTAGAGGAGTACTCGGAGGAAGAAGCATTGCGGTTCATCAAAGTTACTCTTTTGTGCACTCAAGCTACTTCCAAAATCAGACCATGTCTCAAGTGGTAGCAAGGCTGTCAGAAGAGCTAACTTTTACTGAGAAGTTTCTCTCGCGACCTGGTTTCATCTCAGATCTGACAGATTTAAAAATACGTCAACCGCAAAAAGCTCTCTTCTCCAAAATTAAGGCATGAAGGTGCATCCACATCCAATTACTCAACACTCACCTACATTGTCCATTTTCAGCAGTTTAGAGATCTCTTTTGAGATATCGGCCCGTTGAGGTATGCATGGTATGTTGTATCTAGATGGGGAGCAAGTTTTTTTGTGTTCGAAGCCATAAGAATTTAAATACCATTGTTGGTATGCATTCCTCGGGGTAACAGTCAAATGGTATTTGAAACCCTATTTTCCTATAAACGAAGTGTTAGAGAGGGGATTGTATTTTTCTTTTTCAAATCTTATCTGTTTTGGTCATTTTATCTTGATGATGGATCAGGAAGTGTAATGATCGAGATTCAATACAGTCTCACAAAAATAATCAACAATTCAATAACTTATAAGCATGGAATATAAATGAAACAACTTCATTAAGTAAATAAAATTTCATAACACATCCTCATATGTGTAGTGCATATTCCAGGTAATAGCACATAATATCTTATATACAAAAATATAAATTCAAGCTCTCATGCCATGTAAACAAATGAAGATAAAATCTTCAAGTACAATATACATAATGATACAAAATAATGTGAGGATATATATACAATACAATCTTTGATTGCTATCGACTCTCACAGTCATATGTTAGTCAAGAGATGAGAACATGGCTCAAGTGTTTTTCTGCTCAACCACAAAGTTTACGTTTCCCTAAAATTATTCCTAACACGAAAAATACCCGGAAATAAAAAAAGGAGGGAATCCTAGAATAATAAAAATAGTATTTATTTTTTTTAAATTGTTATGTAATATGAAGTGTTTTTTCTACTCTTTAATAAAATATTTTAAAATCTAAACTAAAATAATATAATACATTGAAAACTAAAAAATAGATTTAATACATTTTATATTTTTTAATAATACATTGAAAAGAGTGTATAAGATGAAAAAAGTTATCAAAAATATTTTATATTTAAAATTTAAGAACAATGTTGAACTAATAAGTAGGGGCTGCTATTGTTGAGCAAAAGATTCTAATTTATCATGTAACATTATTTTTTTGGTTTCGTTGGACCCCCGAATCTTTCAAAATAGATCCTAAAGCCCCTCCCATGGGACCCCACTCTAAGAAATAGAATTACTATCAAAAAACAAACAAAGGAAGTTGAAATCACCGTTAAACTTAAAATAAAATAGAAATTACTATCGCTCTACCTTTATATCAGAATTTGTTTCTCCAAAATCCAAATTTGAAATGTAAAATTTGGCACCAAGCACACTAAGAGTTGTCATGCTATTCCTTCTTCTGCCATTAACTAGTGTTGATGTTTATTGTTCTTTATCAACTAGTCTTTCTAAAATCATTTGATTAAATCTCTCTAAAATAAATAAATGTTATTTATTTTTATATTTTAAGAATGATTTTTTTAATATATAATTGTTAATTTTTATTAAAAAAAATCTCACAAAAATCATTTAGCTATTTTAAAGAGATTTAGATTCACACTATTAAAATAATAAAATAAAACTTAAATTAAAGCATATAAAGGTAATCTTCCTAAAGATTTGATTTTACACAATTAAAATATCTTTTCTAATTAAATCTTAAGCTATTTGATATAAAAATTAAATTAAAATAACTAAAATTATTATAATCATTAAGTTATAATTATAATCATGTTATTATTAATTATTATAATCCTTCAATTATAATTAGGACTAGCATACTTATATTTAAAAAATATATGTAATGTACGGCGAGAGATATCTTTTGGAGGCACCTATAATATAGATAAAATAAAATAATCATTAAATAGCTCTAAAGTAAAATAACTCTTACGTAAAAAAAATAACCTAAGAGTGATAATATAACCTAATTATAATATTAATTGAATTTTATTTACAACTTCACCTATAATATAGATAAAATAAAATAATCATTAAATAGCTCTAAAGTAAAATAACTCTTACGTAAAAAAAATAACCTAAGAGTGATAATATAACCTAATTATAATATTAATTGAATTTTATTTACAACTTTTTTCATTTTATTTACTTTTTTAAAGAGAATACTTGTTAACCCACCAAAAATATATGTGATCATCGTGTTTTAAAAGAGAAAAAATGAACATTAATTATTTTTGAACAATAAGTTGGTAACTATGTTGACCTAATTATATATTTTGTGTTTAATGGATCATTAAATATACTAAAACACTATGTATTCAAAAATCTATTGAATAAGTCTTAAAATTTAATTTAATTGATATAATTAATCAAAGTGTAAAAAGTTCATAATGTTTTATTTTAAACATTGAACTTAAGTGTAAAAGTGCTTTGGATTTAACTATGTGTGTTTTTACATCAAGTTTTAATCAGACTAATATAATGTATTAGTATATCATGTTATAAATGGAAACATATTAGTTTAATTAAAATGTATCATTAAATTATCAAGGGTAGTGCACCATGTTTTTCAAGTAAGTTTTAAGGCACACTTTTTTTTTCATTTCTCTATATATTATTAGTCTATTTTTTCCATCTAATTTCTTTTGTGATTTAATTCTAATTTTTTCCAAATTTATGGACTCTATGCCTCTTTCATTAAGGCGTGATCTGTATGTAGCGTTAGGGAACCAGTTGTGGGGTATGGCATTGTGGGGTATGACATTTCTGGGAGAGAGTGTTCTTTTAGACGACAAAGACGTGACACACAGAGAGAAAGGTGCCTCATTGGCCCTCCCAACGCACTCCAGTTTTCCCCCCACAAATGCTTCATTTCCATCCATGAATCTGAATCCACCTACACTCACAAATAAACAAGATCATTTACTCACTCACAATTCACTTTAGTGTAAGGTCTAGAGTTTGAATCACAGATCTGTAGTGCACCTCTTTTAGATGGACCGCTCCCACATCTCCATCACCATCTTCGTACTCAATGAGTATGGAGAACCAGTAGTCTACTGACCCCTCGTTTATGTGGAATGTGATGTTCTTTCCTGGATACTCACACAATGTCCTACAACATCAACTTTGCATTACATTTATGTACTAAACTATGACAAAGCCAACATAGAAGATAGGGTTTCTGTCATATTTAGACTACCGTTTGTAAAGAACTGGGAGCTCTCCTGAATTGAGAAGTGTAGGGGTTTTTCCAACAGTTGCCATGCAACCAAATGCGGCTCCACTGAGATCTAAATGCGTTTTACCAAATGCATACTATCCTCCCGAGCATTCATCAGTTACGATAATAGTAACAGGCTTTTCAAAGAACATACCTTCTTGCATGCAGTCAAGAATGAACATAATTTGTATTTTATAAGAGTATAGAAAAATTAAAGAAATCATAACAACATTTTTGATGAAAATTTATGGAAAGCTCAAATTGCTTTTAGTTTGTCAGTGAAGATCAAAGGTCACAATGAACTCCTGTTAAATGTTAAACTCGACGCCATTAAAGATAAGGACAGGATACCCCTAGGCAAAATGTTATCCTCTCAACATAAAAAGTTAGCATTCATTAAAAAAGCAACTGCAAAAAGCCCCTGAACCTGAACTTAACCCTTCTTGTAGCTTCTACAGTAGTTTCTAATTTCTGAGAGATGTTATGTAGTCTCGTAGACTAGTTGATCTATTGGATGTTACTAAAATAAATTTATTATACCTTGTAATAGGCTCCACAGCCCTCGCCGCCTTTGAACAAAACGGGGCTTACAACTCCTACCCTGGCTTTACAGGGCTTCTAATCCACAAGGTTGCCATATCCACATGCTCCACCTGCAACACATTATAAGCATGCACTATGCAACCATAAAAATGTAGCAAATGGAAAACAAAACTAAAATTTACACAAATGTGCATAGCATACCATCACTTCCATCTCCATTAGGGCTGCCATACCAAGTAGCAATCATAGGGTGCCACTCCAGCCTCTGCATCAAAGGAAGCCACCTCCATGCAGCCGTTACCAATAACCGTTTTATTTATTACGTGAAACCAAAATATGGATGCATGAAGAACGACATCCATTAAAAACCATTTGGAAAACCATTTGTAACCGCCAGCACTAACAACAGCCAGCAAGACTGTCAATTTAAGAAATTTTATTTTTTAATATATGTTTTCAATTTAAAGAGATTTTCAAAATCAGTTAGGAAAAATAGAAAAAGCATATTCATTTTGTATTTGGGGTTAAAATATGTTACAGGATTTATTTGGGTTTAAGCAGGGATTTGAGCATGCAATACAACGGATTTGTTGTACACCTTTATTCTCCGAGATGTAATTTTTTTGTGGATTAAACTGAACTCCTTATTTTCTGCTTTTTAGATAGAGAATTAAGGTGGTTTATTCTAAAGATATACTCTTTTTAAAATATATTTAAATGTTTTCATATAATTTTTTAAAAAATATATATTTCTTTTTATAGATTAGATCTTAAATTACATTAAAACACACATATATTTTTAAAAATATAAATTTTTACTTTACATTACATTTTTTCTAAATTTATATTTTTATAAAAATTATATATCAGATTGAAAAAAACCAACATTCTAATATAAATAATGTAAACCATCTTCAGTGAATCTAAGGTTTTCTTTTCCAAAACTCAAAAAATGGTTGGATACGGGGTGGTTAGGATAACCATCTCCCATGAATTTTGGTAATCAATTTTTAATACAATAGATACTTCCACCTCTGTAAATATTACATATTATATTATTATTTATATATTACATATTATAAATTATTATTTACATATGATTTATTATACATTATAGATATTATTCTATTATGTATTATATTTATATGAAAATTTTATAATACATAAATTTATAATGATATACTACAGATAAATAAATTATTTATTTATTTAATATATTATATTTTACTTATATTTATATGATATCAAATGCTCATTCTCATAATAAATTAATAAATTTTAAAATATTAAATTCTATAATTAACAATGATATCTATCAAAATTTATTATTTAATTATAAATACAAATATTTAAATAAAAGGCTATACTGTTTTTTAAATATATTTAAATGTTTTCATACAATTTTTTCTAAATTTATATTTTTATAAAAATTATATATCAAATTGAAAAAAACCAACATTCTAATATAAATAATTTAAACCATCTCTCATGAATCCCAGATTTTCTTTTACAAAACTCAAAAAATGGTTGGGTACGGGGTGGTTAGGATAACCATCTCCCATGAATTTTGGTAATCAATTCTCAATGCAACACATATTTCCACTTGCTTGTCATTTTCAATGCAGGTTCAAAAAGTTTAGAGAATATTCCTTTAACGCTCTAGGCCTAATTGAAATTTATGGTTAGAACTATTCAAAAATTAAAATAAATTAAAAATAAAATATTACTAATAAAATAACTAAAATATGATTAATAGATATTTTATTCATCTAATATCTTTATTTCAAATCTTATTCCCCATATTAATTCATAGATTTTTTTGTAATGTCACTCTATAATTCTTTATTGTTAGGGCTAGAGTTATGACCATAGTTATGGATAGTGTTATGGCCATAGTTAGGGTTAGAGAAAAGTCTAGGATTAGGATAATGGTTTAAAATCTATTGTTGGAGGTAATGTTAGGGTTAGGATTAAGGTTAGAGTTAGGGTTATGATTAGGTTATGCAAACAACTAATTAACAATACTTAAAACACTATAATTAACAAAACTTACATTTATTTTTTTCCAAATCTAGAAAACAATAATTACAATACTATAAAGGAAAGTACTAGCCACTAGGTGGCACTTGTTTAGATTTGGATTCAAAGGCATGTTTTTTCTATCCTTAATATCTTTAATTTAATTAATTTTCTTTTCATTTCAATGATTTTTTTTTCGATAATAGGTCATGGCGAATTATATTTATTAATATGAAAATAGCAAAGATTACAAAAAGACAAAATTATAGTACTTGCAGCATCATGGTAAAAAAATTGTGCTATCAAAGCATTGCCCATGCAATTTTTGAGCATAAGGTACCACAAAATTTAGAGTAGTCATCTAAAAGAGTTTACAAAAATATTGCTAACAGCCATCAAAACTTCATAGGTGAGATCGATTTATACAAAAGATCTTGCGACCCTTGAGCAACATATTGAAAAGAAGTATACCATACAAATTACAGAAGGATGTGGAATTTACAGAACAAATTGAAGATTGTGTTGAGAACTTTAAACAAAAACTAAATTAACACCACCGTGTAAGAAGAACCAAAAACCACTTGAGAACCATATTTCAATCATTTCTACGAAAATTCACAAACGAGCTTCCTCTTGCCCCAAAACATTTTCTCCTTTGCCTTCTTTGAGCTTAATTGCTTTATGACCATGCTGGTCGATCCTTGTGACTGCCACTACATTATTGTTGTGCTTACCAGGATGAGATAAAAAAAAAGAAATTGAAAAATACTTATGCTTGAGGTTCCATTGCCATTGCCTAGATTATATGATTGGACGGAATCTTTGACGATAACTTTGAGCAATTCATACATGATTGAACAACATCCATACAACACAACCAACATGAACCACTAGAAAAAACAAGGCTAACGAGTACTACAAAAGCACCTTTGAGGAACACATAGCCTTCCCAACAACTGACGACCTTTTACAACAAAACTACACACCTTTGAGAAGACTTAGCTTTGCCACCAAACCATATGCAAACTTTGATCAAAGCAATGAGGGCATCAAATAAATAACAACTTCATGTTTATAGAAAACCCATAGTATGACGAGCTTTCACTTGCATCATTGGAATGAATGGAACATTAAAAGCCTTTACATCACTAATAGATGTTAAGAGTGGCAGTCACGAATGAACCAGGAAATTATTAAAAGTAGACGCTTTCACTTGTGTGAAGCTTATGAGAGGAGATATTTTTCATGATTACTCTATAAATGGTGGTAGAGAATTAATTATGCCAAGATAACCAAGGAATAAATTGTACAAGTGTAAGGTTTTGAAAACATTCCTAGACATACGACTGGCTAGTAACCCCACATTGGAAGACAATGCAGGCACACACATGCTTGGGTGTGAGGAGATGATGTAACCCTTTACTGGCGAGCCATTGAAAATGATGTAGCCTTAAATGAAAATCTAACCCCTGATGTACTTTTAACCTCGAGAGCCAAAAAAATTGAGGCAATATAACCATCATGATTAAGGTAGCCACGCAAACCACAAAACGAATGATGTGTACCACCTTGGGAGAAGGAGATTGAATTTTGAATTTCCAAGCATGCCACATACCCATGAAAAGACAGTGAGATCAGGAACATTCCTTCATGGACATGCGTACTTGAGATGCCAAAATAGAAGAAATCAAATGACACTCTGATTGAAGACTATGTATAGGTGCCACATTTGAAAGAGTGTAATAATAATCACCATTGTGAGTGGAAAGAAACACGAGCCCTGCAAGGAAAACACAACATTAACATTATAATACAAACATAGCCACATTTAATGTACATATGGAGTTTTCCTTTCTTTATTGAGTAACTGTTGCATTTCTTGAGGAAGATTATCATTTCATGCCCCATAAACAACTTCAGGTTGCTCTTGACCACATCTAATATTAGTTAAAATATCTACTAATTGATTTGCTTTTCTATAGACATGATTTAACTAGAAAGCTTCAAATGAAACTAGTAGGCTCTAGACTTTCTCCATAACATATTTGATTTTTCAACTACAACTCCACTTTTCTCTGCAAGCATTGATTATAAGCAAAGAATCTCCTTCAATTTGCAGGTTTTTAAGACTTAGATGGACTACCATTTGCAATCCAAACAAAATTGCATGAACCTTTGCTTGGTTATTAGTACCAAAAGGCAATTGAATTGGTTTTGCACAAATGAGGTTTCCATTGTGATCTCTTAGCGCAACACCTGCGCCTAAGATACTTGGATTTCCTTTAGATGATCCATCAAAATTTAGTTTTATTAAGCCCACAGGTGGAGGAATCCAAGCCATTGTATTTCTGTCAATCTTTATATTACCCACCACATGTTGATTCCCCTTGAAAGGAATTACTAGTTTAGGCCACAACTTGAGCCGCTTTGCATCCCGGTCTATAAATATAGAACCTACATGCTTTGGTTTACAAAAATAAGAATTTGTGACTTCATAAATTGACTTCTCTAAAGACAAGAGTACATGATCAATAGAAAAGGATACCTTCCTAAAAAAAAATTATTCCTTTCCCACCAAATACACCAAAGCATTGTAGAAGGAATTGTTTTCCAAATACTATCAAATAGAGATGATTTGTGAAGAAATGGCCAACTTGTGATCATTTCTCATAAGGTTTTGTGGATCAAAGAGGACCAATCTAGCTTGGATTTGACAAACTCCCAAAATTTGCATGCAAAAGGACACTGTACAAATAGATGATCTATCCCTTCCTGGCATAAATCACATAGGACACAATTAAAAGGTTGAGATGTTATGCCAAATTTGACCAACCTGTCACTAGTCAACACCATGTACTTTAAAGCTAGCCATGCAAAACACCTAGATTTTTGTAAGACCATAAGATTCCAACAAAATGGCAATGCTCTGTGAGAGGGACCTTGCACTTGAGAGATTATTGTTGCTTTATAACCTAATTTGACTAAATATTGACCAATTTTTTAGGGTACCCAAATGAGCTTGTCTACAAATTGCTTGAAAAAAACATTTCTATTCATGAGTGTACTATGTAACTCTTGTTGAAGATCATGAGAAAGAGCCAGAGAATCTAATTGTTTCCAAGTTACTTGACCCGTGTGAGCATCAATTTTATGAAAATAATCCTTGACTTTGACCCCCAAACTATGAACTAGAAGGTCTCAATGATTGCAAAGAAGGATATCCATTCTAAGATTCCTGCCAAAAATTTGCACTTTCACCATTATGTATCTCCCAAGTCAAATATGGAAAAATTAACCTCTTGTAGTTTATTAAAAAGTTCCACATTACTAACCCTGAGGGAGGATTTGAAATGGTGAGTATGCAGTAGATGAGAAGTCACAACCTAGGTATTTTTCTTGCATGACTTTACACCATTTAGCTTTAGACTTGGTGTACATATGCCAAACAAGATTTGCTCCTAGGGACACGTTTCTTGTTGATAAATTGTGAACCCCTACAACACATTTTAATTTGTCCAAACAAATGTTTTGCAAAGATACAAGTGGGATTTTTTTTACCATCCATGTTTCCCTTCCATAAGAAATACCTTATCAGTTTTTCAATTTCTATTATAATTGCTCTAGGATCCTTCATAAGAATTATGTCTGAAAAGGAAAGCCAACGACCTTTCCAGCTCGAAATCCTAGATTGAATGCTTTGAACAACCTTATCCCAATAAGAAATTCCATCCACCCCTATGAAGAATAGAATACCAAGATACTTACAAGGAATATCTACAATTTGAAAGGTCAAGACTTGCACAATCTTCTCTTTCAAAACTAACCCTCTATTGAGAATGTAAATCTTAGATTTTGTTGCATTAATTTTTTGGTTAGAAGCTAACATGCATTTATCCAAGATAACCCCGATCTGTTTAGCTTCAACCACTGTAGCTAATCCAAATAATATGGTATCATCCACAAATAAAGAGTGGGTAACTGTTATTTCCATACCAAGTATTTTCACACCCTTCCAGGACCCCTCCATTTGAGCCTTAGAAACCAACCTACTCAAAGCCTCTGCCAAGATGATGAAAAGGAAAGGAGACAAAGGGTCTCCTTGTCTTATTCCCTGAGATGAACTAAAAAAAACAACTGGCGAACCATTAACTTTTACCTCCTAATTTAAATTTTAAAACTTGCTTTATTTAATTTTATATTCTTTTATTTATTATTTATTTATATTTTTAGTCTTTTCTTTTTTTAGCAATTTAATAATCATACAATTTATTTAAACTATTAATTTTTAAAAAGAAGTTATTTGTAAATTTTATTAATAAATTTTTTATACACTTATTTATTTATATATATTAAAAATATTATTATATCATCATCATATTAATAATATATATATCAAATTTATGCAATTTAATTTACAACTATTTCTATATTAATAACAACTTAAATTAGTTTTATTTATCATGCAATTAACTTAAAAAAACTATTTATACATTTATTAACAAAAAATTATATATATTTTTATTTAAGACATATTTTTACTTCACCAATTAAGTCTATTTTTGCTAACATAATAACCGTAACATAGCCATCAATTAGGTCATAACACATAATGACATATTTAGAGAACACAAAACGAACGATGTAACCAAGATATCACAATGAAATCATAACATACTCAATGCAATTAATAGTGCTACTACGTGCGTGTGTGAATGCCTCGAGATTCCATCCTACCATTTATCTATCAAGCGACTATGATACCCATAGCTCAACCATGTTCTTGCCTTTGAAAATTACCCACTCATATTCCTGTACCTAGTCGCACTCAGTCACACATTAGTAGGCTAGTCCTAAAAAATATCTATACAAGAAATTAAACTCATAATCACAATATGATAATTATTTCCATTTCATTTCAATTTCAATTTTAATTTCAATTTTAAATTCAAACATTTAAAATTGCATCTAATTTAAAACACATCTTTCCATATTCATAAGATTTTCATCCAACATTCACAACGAATTCATTTTACTTATCAAGTAAGCTTAGGCAAGAACACGAGATGTGACATGAAGTTTAATCTAAAATGTCGATGTAAAAAAATTATACACAGTTAAATCCAAAAATCTGTGATATTAATCATTTGAAATATGTTTAAACACTTAGAAAAGCTATATGAACAAAAAAAAAATTATATGGTATTTTATTATTTGTTCTTGTTAAAGATGTCAATTAGATTTTAACAGAGTTTCTAGTATAGTTCTTCCCCATCCAATGGGAGTTTTCAACTTTGTGATGTAGACTAGATGCATAGATGGGATGCAAATATGTTGGACAATTTTCAAAGTTGAAGGGTTGTTTACAAAAGATTGTTGGGATGATCTATCATTCGAGGTAAATGCCAATTTTGTATCTTGATTGTGAGAATATCAATGTCATGCAAGATTCTCGTGAACAAATGTTATGGAAAGTGTTATTTTATAAGGAACAAAATCTATGTTATTCAAGGTAGAAGGGTTGTTAAGGTAATCACGGTGAGAGACATAGTTCTTCAAAGATTTTGTGTTAAGTTTGACTTGTTTTGGTATATGTTTAGTATTCTTAGTAGTTTTCTTATAGTTGTTTCTTATATAAGTAGTTCATATAGTTATTGTAGGCTTTTTATTTAATTTTTATTTTTATCTAGTTTCAAATATTAACATTCTAGTAGTTGATGATGGTGCTATTGGTTTGGATGTGTAGGAAAATGAATCCTCTTTCAAAGAGATTCCAAACTTTTTTATTATAGGTGTTTCACAAAGTAAGTCTTTAAAAGTTTTGTTTGGTGTGGTTTTGTTTATTCCTACATTTGATAGTGCCTACAAATGGATTGAGAAGTATACTTTGATTAATTATTTTGTTGGGAAAATCCCCTATGAAAACATGTTTTACAAATGGGTCAATAAAAGGTCGAGTCCTTCATGGGGTCTAACTTAATATTGTCTAAAGCCTCACAAAAGAGTTTTGTTTCCTCTGCTACATGGAAGCAAACCATGTGGATGTCATTCTCAAGCATAGTCATTGGTATGTGTATAGCTCTTTGTTGGTTTTCACCCATTAGACTCAAGATTTTGTTCTCTCTAAGGAATGGGCTCTCCAAGTCCTAGTTTGGGTCAAGTTTCCTAGTTTACCCTTGCCTTGTTGGCCTTTATTAAATCATATTATTGCCTCTCTAGGTAATGTTATCTATGTTGAGATAAATAAGTATTTTTCTCTCATCCTCAAAAATATGTTTGTGTTGAGGATGATCTTTATAAAGGCCTCAAAGATTCTATTGGCATTCAAATTAGCTAGCTAAACCAAAGTGAATGTTTCATGGAATAGGAAATAAACATAGCTTAACAAGGGCATTTACTAGATCATCACTCCCCCTAGCTTAATCGTTTGCTTGTCCTCAAGCAAGAAAAATCCTTTGATTGTATAACTGAGCCAATATCCTAAAATCCTCTAGATCATTTATCCCTTCTACTTCAAATAGAACCCTTTTTGGGCTTCCAACTATTCCCATTGTGCATTTTCATCTACTGAATTGTATGGCCTTCTTCCCTACCAATGTGGTATGGGAAAATAAAATATTTGGGGATGAAAAAGTAGAGGCAACCAAGTAATCCCATATGTACTTGCTATATGGATGTGCCTATGCACCTTTTTAATTTTTGCAAAGTAATTAAGAGTGGAGTGAGGTTCTTTTCCTTTGAATTCTTTGGCTAATTCGATCCATATGGTTTATTGAAACCCTAATGCTTCTCTTCCTACTTGTGTATCTAGTTTAAAAAAATATAATCAGCTTGTCTAGTTTTCAAGAAATTTTTTTCCACCATAGAATTCTCCATTAGTGTGATTCATTCTTCTACTAGTCCTTGTGGGTATCCCCTAATCTTTAAAGAAGCTAATTTTCCCAACTCCTTATACTACTACATTTTGAGACCCCTATTTTTATCATTTTGAATGAATGAAACTAGGTCCTTTATCTATACATCGCATATATAAAGAAATGGGTTCCATTCAATCTAATAATGTACAAAAAACTCATGTAAGTAAAACTCACAAAGTTGATTCTGCAATTCTGGAGTGGAAATATGAAAGACAAAGAAGAATTTCATAGGTGTCATTACAAAGCATGAACTATCATATTAGGTTTGCATAAATTGAAGAATATTCCCAAGATACTTTTGGAAATTGCATATGCATACTATTTTTTATCAATAATTGAATCAAATAGTGGTGTATCAATGTTGATTTTTTACATTTTTCGTACTCAATTAACATTCTTACTAATAGGTGACACAAGTAATTTGGAACATTGACAAGCCTATTATGGTGAAGATGACTAAGTATCTTAAAATGCACAATATATAGCAATGATTACCTCCCTTCACATATTAAATACTTAATAATATATATACAGTAGTGAAATCCCAAAGCTAGGGTAAAGAAAGGTGTTTTGTGGCTTGAGATGAGGATTCTAATGGTTCTCTTGGTACTGTGAACTCATTTTTGGCCATTACAACATCTCCATGCTTTATAAATTCTTCACCTACAACAAGTAGCCTTGTAGCTTTGATGATTTTTGCTTATGAGGAATCAACTCGTAATCCCTTCATAATGGTTGCATTTTTTACAGTGTCTTAGAGAATTATTGCATCGTCTCCTCAGTAAATCATATCTAGTGTTAGAAATAATCCAACCACTCTACCTATTGAAATATGGGCATTCAATTTTAGTCATCTAAAATAAGTTTGTGGTCACACAAATTCCTTTGAAGTGGATCACCACTCATTTTGTAGCAATGCAGTTGATGGAACTTTCTATCTATGAAATTCTCTACCTATAATAGTGCTTATTTGATACTCTATTATGACTTAAATTTCCTCATTTTCTCTACTATTACATTAGTTGTTGCTAGTTCATATGTTGTTGAATTAGTTTCAAAGGTATAGTTGTCATGTTGTTCCCAACAAGGGTATAACCAAGAAATGAAAATGACCATGAATTTACTTAATACACATGTACTTGAGATGTATAATTGTCATAAATTTGAAGGATAGTGACACATATAAAATCATAAATTTGTGTTCCTCTATAGCAGATTTAAGGGGTAGTACGAGGCATATGGGTATTAAATAGAGGTAAATAAAGCACTAAAAATAATTATGACAATGATTATTAATTTCCATGCGCATAAAGAATTATTTAACCAAAATTAATAGAATTAAAAGAAAGTATGGAATCATCATTCATGGTATAGTATGATGGTTAAATCATGGCATTGTTGTTGTAGCCACCAAGGTTCAAACCCTCATTGGGTCATTGTGATCATGGTCATTGTGCCCTCATTGATCTATTGTGCTTGTGGGTTTGAGCCTTCATGTTGACATTGTTGGCATTCATGCCAAGTGACTTAGTCATTTGTACCCTTGTTGGGTTGGTGTGCTCATGGGCTTTGAGCCCCTACTAGACTATTGTGCTTGTCGGTCTAGACTATTCGCATTAATGTTGTGTGTTCATACTAGGGATGAGGTCCCCCATTTGTGGCCTCACTTGGCTCTAGAAAATCTAAAAATTCCTAAGGTACCAACTTAAAAAAGTATGGAATCATAAATATAAGTACTAGAGACAATGTCTTGACAAGACTATTGAAGTGCTCTTGACAAATGAGTGGATGGTGGTATGAATGGAAGTAATTTGTTTTATTTATCACATGGATAATGAAATGGAATATGGTATGAAAATGTCACATCATAATTCAAATGATTTGACATGTGGTGTGATGGGTACATTATTATTTTTCTAATATGGTAAATAACAACTACGATTGTAACTGCTACAAGCCCCTCTAACAGTGGCTACACATTCCTCTGCTACAATTCCCTTTGATAGTGGCTACATGTACCTCTTATACAAGTCCCTTTGATAGTGGTTGCACATACCTCTGCTATATGTCTCTCTGATAGTGGATATATGTACCTCTATTATAGGTCTCTCTAATTGTGCTACATGTACCATGTCAACATGGTAGTTTTATTGAAATGGTGAATCCAACAACACCCGAAGGTTTTCATTGAAGGAAACATATATTTATTTTATAAAGTGCAAAGGACATCATACCTACAAGGCATCAAGGTATGAGCTAAGAATCTCATCCCCTATTACTGCATGTGAAAGGCTCATTGATGGTGGTGAAAGGAGTTGTGCTACAGGCTTGAGGCTATTTGAATAAGTGAAATTTTGCAAGAAGGTATCTTTGTCTAGTGGCTTCTTATATAGCTTCAAGTGGTGTCCATTGGCTATTAAATAAAATTTCATAGGATCAAATATTTTCAATTTAACCACACCATTTGGATGGACCTCCTCAATTTCATAAGATCCTAGCCATTGAGTTTATAAAAAATATTTGTGGTCCTTATACCTATATTCATATAGTAGGGCACATTACCTTTATAAAATACCTTCAGCTTCATAAATTGATCATGCAATATGATACTTTACTTTTGTATTATTTAAATGTGGTGAATATGCTACCTCCTTAGTTCATTGAGGGCATTAAGTTGTATGATCATGTCATGTTGAGATATAGAGAGTTCTATACCTAATTGAAGCTTCAAACTTAAAGTCTTATATTTGAATTCAATTGGAAGGATAACCTTTATATCATATACCAATTTGTAAGGTGTAAAGCTTGTTTTGGTTTTCCAGGTAGTCTTGTATGCCCAAACAACTTTAGGTAGGTAAGCTTCATATCCTTTGTGGTGTAATACTACCATCCTAATCAAAATTTGTTCAATCTCTCTACTTGTCACCTCAACTTGGCCATTAGATTATGGATGATAGGAGCTAGACTTCATGTACCCAAATTTGAACTTATATGTCACATCTCATTCTTAAACTCAACTATTAAATAGAGAAAGTTAAGAAAATTAAATATATATGTATATACCTTTTAATTTTTGAATGTTTGGAAAAATTAAATAAAGCCAAATAAGTAAAAGAACTTATTTTGTTTACTAGAAATATTATTGTATAATATATAAAAGATTTATTACTTAATAAATTCTAAATTGATTTAATTTAAAGAAATTAAATAAATCATAAATTAAATAACTAAACAAATTTATTCTAATTGCATGCAATTACATTGCATATCATGAAAGAGAGTGTTATTTTGCTTGTGTGTGGTATCATTTTGCATGCATGAAAAACAGTTGCATGAAAATATGTCATATAATTATGTGGTAGAAATAAACTTATATATATAAATATAAAGCAATTCACAAGTCTTTTGTTAATTTGTTTTTCAAAAATATATTTATACTTAGAGCATAATTTATCAAAGTTTTGATAAATTTTATGTATGGCATTATTAAAGAGAAAATTTAAAACTAAATAAACAAATATGAAAATTAAATTAATGATTGATAAATGAATTTTATCTTCATTTTTAAAAGGAAGAAATTAATAGAAATTTAATTAAAGAAATTATAAATGAATTTGTTAAATTTGAAATTTGCATGGAAACATGCAAAATTTAAAGGGTTCAATGGAAAGGTTTAAGTGTTATGCATGGAAAGAATTGGCCGTGAAGGTCATGATTAGAGAAGGGAGCATTGAGGGAGGTGTTCAAAGAGGTGATGACAAATATGCACTTAAATGCATAGTGAAGAAAGAGAGCAAAGAAAAAAGGAAAGGTCCTTTTATAATCCACGATATCAGGTGATCTGTTTTTGGGTCTATAGATGACTTATAGTATAAACGTGAGGAATAATTGAAGAGTTGTTTATGATACAAGGATGCAAGGTGTTACATTGTACCATCGATATGTTGATGTACCAACAATAACGTCAAAAAAACAACGATGAGAAGATTTGACCAAGGATATCAATGCTATCGAATTTGGATGATGTTCGTGAATATATTATGCTTGGAAAGTGACTGGAGCTCAGTTATGTGAGAATCCTCTAGTTATGGTAGGTGGTAGGCACATGCTAATAAGGCAAACTAAAAATCATCCCTCTTTAGACTTCAATTATTGAAAGCTAAAACAGATCTAATTGTCCAGTTCTAATGCAAAATATATTCGTTTAAAATTATAACATAATTCGGTTGTCACTTTTGTTTTCATAAGCCTCTTCTCTTTGCATTCCACTTGTTAAATATCCAAAAAATTCAATGTAGTTTTGATGCAGAATTCTTTGATAGGCTGTAAAAATAAACATGGTCCTATTTTCCTCCTTTCCCTTTATGATTTACCTTCAGACTTGTAAAATGAAATTAGCGAAATGCTTTCTTTGCAAACTTTTCTTTACTAGCTTCTTCTTGGCATTTGAATAGTTATGTTAGGAAACTACTTGATTGATGAATAAATCAACAGAGTTTTGAAAGACATGAAACCCAAAGGATTTAGTTGTATTGCCTCCTCCTTTTGGTGCATTGTTGGCCTTTTCTCGTCTTCTCCTACTACATAGGCTAGCCATTCCCATTACTCTAAATTCACTTTAATTTGAATATTGGAGACTTATAAGACACTTCCCTTGCTTTTCTTACTCTTTAATATTTTTCATTTCTCACTGACTGTTTTGGGTTCTTCATAGCCATTACTGTTGATATAAATAAATTTGTGTATAACCATTGGAAAGAATCTAGCAGTAAGGTTTAAAAGCATAACTATAGTGCATGGTTGTTACATTAAAAGACTGTCAGTGAACTTACGTTTTCAGAATCCCTTATTGTCTAATATTAGATGTTTTATTTTGAGTGATCGAAGTTCTTATTATCACTTAGATTAATTGGGATTTGTGTCGATAAGGAATGAATAGGATGGGTTAGAGTCAAACATTCTTAGAAGCTATTTTGGTATTAATGTAAACACTTGAAGCATCATATTTACTAAGGTAATAAATTTAATTGTGTTTAAATTATTTTGGATATGATCTATTGAAATTTATTGGTGTAAATTTTGAATTGAAGATTGTGAAAATTATCAATAAGTGAATTCAAATTTGAGTTCTTTGATACTATTCAAGGGCCAAAGCTTGGTATAGGAGATGCATGTTTAGTAAAATAAATTTCTATACTAAAATTTATGTGACAATTAAGTATTATTTTGATATTCTTGATTTCGGATTGTAATGGTATATCATTAGATTTAACGTACTTGATCAATTTCCATATTGTTCTTCCTAAAATTGGAGATTGAGATTAATAATTGAATATCTTCTTTCCATTCTGTATCATGATCTTATATTAACTGAATTCATGGCTACAATTTTATTTATTCATCTAGTTAAGTTATTATCATCAAATTTAAGCCATCTTAGATAAAATTTAGTTACCATACAATGTTGAGTAGATATAACCTTACACTATCTTTTGTTAATTAATTGTTACTATTTGCATGAATAAAAATAAATTGTTTAGTCGTCAATTAATGGGATTGACTTATTCTCATTTTTGATATTCATTAAAGCTCAACAAAAGACTATGTAGTAGAATGGTATGTGGAAATTAGTTTAATAAAATGGGCAACTAATCCTTGGTTTTAAGTTTAGGAATTGGAGATATAACACACTATTATTTTAAGCATAAGTTCAACCATCGGAAAGTATGCATTTTGAGATTTAAAAACTAATATTTTGCGAGGATATTGTTTAATTTGACTAATTTCTACATAGGCTTCGATGCATGATCGTTTTTTGGTGTCTTGTGTTTATAAATCACATGATATCATTAGATGTGGTTATGTCATGCTCCACAAATTCCATTACTCCTGTCAAATTTGCATTGCTAGTTTTCTTCGTGTTGGGTCGGGTTCTTCTTTCAGGAAGAATTTTAGGGAAGTGAATCACTTCGTGGTAGGGTGGAAATGCTCTCTAACAATGTTCTCACCCTTGATGTGGTTAGAAGACCTTCTTTTCCTAAGAATACAATCAAGAAGGTCCTTGTTTGGTTCATTATGTAAACCTAATCTCGACCATGTGGTCTATTATACAAAAAACATTCCTCTATGTATATAATTCATTGTCTCTTTTCTTTGTATATTGGTCACGTGTCATTCAATATGTGGAAATTGTGTTACCATTAATTTTAATTAATGGAGGATTGTTACATTGCCAACCAATGCTACAATTAAATAAAATATAAATTGTGGCTCTTGATCTATGATGATTTCTTGAGGTACTCTATAGCGAGTAAAAGTTTCTTCATAAAAGAATTTTCCCACTTTGTTGTCGCTATCATTTTGCATGGCTCTAACTTATATCCACTTTGTTAAATATCTTTTACAGACTAATATGTATTCCTTCCTATTAGAAGGAGGTTCAATTGGTCCAATCAAGTCAATGCCTCATTTATCAAAAGGTTTCATCACCAACTATGGCTACAGGGGCATCTCATCACTTCTAGTAGGGTGGCCCATCCTCTAATACTTTGTACACCTCCATGTTTATTTAATTGCATCCTTATGTAGCGTAGGCCAATAGTAGCCTATAATCAGTATCTTCAATGTTGTATTTTTTACAACAAAATAGCCACCACAAGGCTCATCATGGCAAGAGCACAAAATAAAAAAATACCTCATCTTCACGGATACACCTGTGCATTACATCATCTAGTCTTGTATAAAAAAAGGTAGCTAGCTATCCATAAATATGGGAGAATCCTCTCCATTAAATTTTATTTTTCTCTTGGTGATGAGTGGGGAGGTGTTATTCTCATAACTAGGTAATTTTCAATATCAACATACTAGGGAATTTGCACAATTAAGGAAAAAAATCTCATCTAAAAAAGAGTCATCAATGATGGGGTCATCTACAAGAGTGTTCAATCTAGAAATAAATTTGGCAACTACATCTTCTTTTCCAAGTTTATTCACTATGGTGATGTCAAATTATTGTAGCAACAATAGCCATTGAACCAGTCAACCACTAACAACTATTTTATTCATTACCTGTACGTATTAGCTATGTGATTGTTATGGATAAATACTAGGTAACCTATAATATAATGTTAAACTTGTTCATAGAATAAATTATTTCCAACTCAATGACAGTGTAATTTAGATCAACTACTTGAAAGTTATTACTAATGTAATAGATGGCATATTCTAGCATTCCTTCTTTTTGGCCTAAGATCACTCCTACATAAAATTTAAAGTTATCTGTGTGAATTTAAAATTTATGGTGCAATTGGGTTCTCTTAGCACAAGATTCATAGTCAAGGAGTTCTTAAGAGTTCGAAAGGCTTCTTGGTAGGTTTTTTCCCACTCAAATTCATAATCCTTGAAGAGTGCAACAAATGGAGGGGTATTTATCTTGTTGAAATCTTTTATGAATATTTGATAGTATATTGAATGGACAAGAAAACTTCTTACATCTTTTTACTTCTGAGGAATAGGTAAGTTTGTGATTACTTCAATTTTTTTAGGATCTACTTGAATGCCTCATTGTGAAACATAATGTCTTAAAACATGTTGGGATGTGTCTCAACCTTGCAATTACATAAGGTATTGTTGATACATCAATGATGGGGGGTGTGGGGGGGTTTCCCCCCCGCGAGGGGTTCGAGGGGATTATCCCCCCAACTGGGGGTTTAGGGATAGTGCACCCTGATGGGGGCTCAGAGTAAACACCTCCGAAAGGAAAAAAATATTTATATTTTATTATTATGAATCTGGACCGTTCATCATTAGGTTTTAGATTTGATGGTTGATATTTTATTAGCTTGAAAAGTGCCCTAGAAGGCAACCCTATTTTATGAGGGCATTGTATTACAACTTTGTATTGTGATGTATTATGAGAGTTTGATATTGGTCGTGTTTCCTCTGGATCTCTGGTTGGTGATACCCCTATGAAAAGCTTGCTCTGCAAGTATATTGTAATCTTTATGATTTCTGAATAATATATTGGGAAACTTTTAGAGTGCACGGTGTTTTTCTCCCAAAATATTTTTCCCCACGTAAATCACTAGGTAGTGGTATGCATGATATTTATGTTTATTTTTGTTTAATTTTTTGTAACTGTTAAAGATCTATAAAAGTTTTGCATTATCCTCCTCTCAAGATTAGTGTAGGAAGTTGTTCTGCTACCGTAGCTTCCTTACAAAACAATACCCTCGCCCATCATCATATAACATTTCTCATTATTGAGAGACAAGTTATGATCTTTTAATATTTGTAGCACCTTTTCAATATTGTTTAATTACTCATCATCTATGTTACCATATTTTACGAATTCATAGATATAGGCTTCCATAAATTCATGAGAAATATCAGAATAAATTCTCGATACAACCCTCTACAAGGTGGTTCAGGTGTTGAAAAACTCAAATGGGAGGATTTAATAAGCATAATTACCCAAAGAATAGGTGAAATTAATTTTATCTTGGTCCTCATGTGCTATTCTAATCTAGTTATAACCACTAAACCCACCTAGAAAAGAAAAATATTTTTTCCCTATAAGGGAATCTAGAACTTGATCAATGAAGGGTAAATGGAAATGATCTTTCCTTGTGGTTGTTTTGATTTCTCTATAATATACGTAGGCATGCCACTTTCCCCCCTTTTCTAACTATAACCAATGATGAGACCCATTGACTATTTGGCATAGGATAAATTATTCCAACATCCAAGAGTTTTTGCAACTCATTTTTCATTATCTCTCGGACAGAAGGGTCCATTCATCATTGTGGTTGTCTAATGGGTCGACATAACTCCTTTTTGTATATTCGATATGTGAAAATGTTGGGTTCAATTCCCTTAATATCATGTTAATCGTAATAAAATGTTGTTTTATGAACATGCGACATGGATATTAATTCAGATTGTTGCTTTGTGGTCAATTGATTGTTTATGTTAAGTGACTATTAAAAAAAATCTACTTTCTTAGCCATTGGAATCATAGAATAAATATCCAGAAATGATATGTTCAGACTACATATATGAGGTAGTAGGTTATATAATATATGTGCAACAAAGGTATACTTAGGTTATTATGCTATGGGAAAGATAAGCACACTAGACAAGAGTTTTTTGCAAGTCGCTCCTATAATTATTTTGTATAATATTTGAGAGGATTGTGTCCTCATCCTATAATTCAATCATTGGGATATTATTAATTTTCATTAATTTTGAAGTTTATTCATGTCATTATCCTTAATCTCTAGCCAAATCGATTGATCCAACTTAGCAAAAGATCATGTTGAAGGATATAGGACTAATTTTATCACATTTTTATTGGATATTATCATACTTTTGGACCTTAAATTAATGAAAGCATCATATATTGCTGACCACAATTGTTTTAATATCATGAGATAGCCCCCAAGGTTAGCCTTTGGTTGTAGGACCATAAAGTCTACAGGGTATTCCCAAGGTCCAATGTAATAACCATATTTTTATAACCCCTTCAGGATTAATATTCAAGCTATCTATCAACTAAAATACTGTTGGGGCTGAAGATCAAACATTTTTATATTATGCATTATTTCCTTGGTCATAAAATTTATGGTGTCTCCTAGCCCAGACAGGTAGCAGAGTTGGCTTGGACCATGGGTTTGCTCCCCATTAGTCTCAAGTTCCACTTTGAGGCCTGGAATCAACCAATGTACCTAGCTTACGGGTGGCTTGGTACATCTCCAGGGATTAGTCTCACCTCAACTCGCCTCGTAATGGGAAACCTATGTCGCTGGGCTAAGTCATGGGGATACCTTAGACTATAAAAAAAAAATCTATGGTGGCTCCTAAATAAATTGAAGTGTTGCATATAAGGATTCCATTAATGTGTGCATCAACTACTAGGCTATCAGGGTCTACATATTTAGGAATTACTATCTTTCCTAACATAATGTCAACAAGTTATCCAATTACTTAAATAGTTTATGGATCCTTAGGCTTTCACCTTGGTTTTTTCAACATAACCCCCTTACAATTTTTGTATAGATATGGACATATCAAATTTCTTGAAATGGGGGTATTTTTATGCAAATGTTGTTAAACTACCCAAGGAAATCGAATTATGGCTCAAGTTCATACTTTTTGGTTTTCAATCTCTTTGAAAATAGATTTTCTTTAGTCATGATTTCCTCTTTCTAAATATTTTGGTTCTTATTACTTGGTTGTGGATTAGCATCGCTGGAACGTTCCTCTAAAGGAAGTTTCATGATTAGCATAGATGTAGGGGTGGAGAGAATCTTTCTTGAGCGGACATGTACATTGCTCATCTCAACTACGTAAGTTGGATACTAAAGGGTGTCATTAGTATAATCATGTTGAATAAGATTTTTGTTAGGATATGGTACAAGTTGGGGTTCAATTTGTGTTTCTTTGGGTGGATTGGGAGAATATGTATCAATATTTATTAAAATGGATTTTTTTGGGGTAGGGGTTGTAGTTGTTACAGGTACCCAGTGTTAGAATTAGGCCAAGATTGATTCCCCCACCATTATTGTTGTCATGTAGTTTGGAGAGCCTACCACTAATTCCTATGGACTTGTGATTGGTATGGTTGTTCGTGCCATACTCCTTGTAGGGATTTCCATCTAGGTGGTATGCAGTTTGACCAATTTTAAGGGGTTTGGTTGTACCAAGGAGGAATATTTTCAAATGAATTTGAAAATGGAGCTTTATAAGATATGGGATTTTAAGGAGTACCTTGCTATTGATGCCATGATTTTTTTCTCTAGGTAAAATAATTGACCATATTCATCCTCCAATGTCGTAAATTCTAGTCATTCATGTATGTCTTCAATACTCACAACCCTCTTGCATTTGTAGTCTATCTTCTTGTGGTGATAGTGGGGGTGGTATTTTACTCATGTTACATATGCTTCTTCATGCTTCTTTGGATATGGGGTATCCATCTAATTCACCATTTGATTGATTATATCTTGTTTTAAGTCCTTTAGGTTTTTGAGCTCCATCTTATAAATTCCTACAACTATCTTGATATTCATTGATTGCAGGCTTCGTGTCCTTTTTCATGGTAGAGCGTGAGTAGTTTCTGCAAATATAACAAACTCATCTCATGTGAAATGAGAGATATCTCCTCCTCCAATTAAATCTAGAGCATCTAGAGAGTCTTCATTAATTCCCCTTAAGAATATAATTTTGAGGGAGTTTTGGGATGCCTATTTTGCTAATATTTTTGCAAAGAAAAATAGGAACCACTCTACATAATGTTATAAGGGGCCATTCCCTTTATGTGTCATCTAGACAATATCATCTCCCATCTACAAATTCCTTGTATTTATTAATATTTTTTTCTTCATGGTTTTCCACTTGGTCATTGCATCTCTTACTAATCCCATAAACTACCTTAAGGAAAAATCCTTCATTGTAGCTAGGAGTAGTTTCAATTAGTGTGCATCCATGGTATATTCATAGCTTCTACAAAGAAAATCAAATTTGAACTATAATATTTCAGGATCTTTTTAATGATGAAGTCCAAGAAACCTAGGAAGAGTATAAGGGGGAATATTCTTCATGGCAGCATGCCCTGCCTAGTTAGAAATGGGAAATTGGAAATTTTTGGTTTGAGGGTGGTATTTTTTTGGTACATCTCCTATTGTAGGGTATAATTTTAAGCTATGGGATAAAGGATTTTCTAAAGAGTGGGTTTTTGAACCCTTGGTTTAAAGTAATTACGAAATTAGCTTTAGGAGGCTATACTTTAGGAATTAAGGGTTCACTTGTCCACCTTTCCTCAATTTATTCCACTAGTACAAATATATCTTTTGAGATATGTTAACCGAAATAAATCTCCATAGGGGATCTCTTCTCATTTTTATGCAATTATTGTGAGCTAATGTCCACATTCTCAGCATAATATTAGTAGATAATTTGATACTTGGAGTGATATCTAATAGTCCTAGATGGTGTAAATATAAATTGTACACTAGGAAAGTAGGAAAAAGTATTCAAATACCCAAGGACTCTTAAATCTTAGCACCATCCCCAACAATGGTACAAAAATGTATGCTCTTGTCATTGACTAATAAATCTAGTGCATCTAAAGAAATATCTCAACTCAATGGTCAAGATATCATTTATCAAGCAACTCAGTAGTTATGAGGGTTACACATAATTCTAGACCAGGTAGATATCTTCTTGGATGATGGTTGTACTATGTGTATGGATTAAAGGTTTATATGATTTTTCCTAAGTAGTTGAGTATA
This sequence comes from Sequoiadendron giganteum, assembly GCA_007115665.2. Lineage (NCBI taxonomy): Eukaryota > Viridiplantae > Streptophyta > Pinopsida > Cupressales > Cupressaceae > Sequoiadendron > Sequoiadendron giganteum. Next base: position 172,923,224 of record CM021107.1, on the reverse strand, counting down.
AAAATTGAACTTTCTTATTTAGAAAATAATTCATATCAAAGACTTTAGAAATTCTACAATAGTTATTCTACAGTTGTTGCTATGGGTTGATACTAGTGCTTTGTATTCTATTGATAACAGTAATAAAAAATTGCTATGGGTAATAGTTGCAAATAACTAACAAATAACTAATTGTCTAAACTTAAAGATACCAAAATAATTAACTACTAATGCTAATAACAAAGTCACAATGTTACCTCAAGTAGGCCCTTTCTTAGTTTGTTACACTCTTCTACTTCACATAAATATTAATCAACCCTTTTTACCCTTCATTCACTCATATTCAAATCAACATCAGCTTGATAAGGAATTTCTTTGGATTATCATTCAAAAAATAATACAAGAAGAATCACCATTATTTTATTTTATAGATCCTTTAATATATAGACTAATTTTTGATTGGATAATCCTAGTTGTCCTTAACAAGTTAGACTCATAAGAACCTAAATTACAAATGTTAACTCATTCCCAAAAAATAGGAAGATGATCTTTTATTTTGAAAACATAAATAAGAAACTTCAAGAAATAAAATCCTAATACAATTCTCCAATTGTTACTCAAGAACCATAATTATTGGCATGTATAGAAAAAATGTTGTAATGCATACAATAAAAGAATTTATAAAATTTCTTCCATTATCTACTAATGTGGATTTCCTTCCCATTCTTTATGACAAAATTTATTTTTGATGGCTGAAATTATATTTGCATGTTCTAGCTTCAATGGTTGTGGATGTCCTACTTCCTTTGATACAAGCGCTTGATCCTTCAACTACATGTGGTTGGTATCAAAGCTTAGTTTTGAAAAATCATTTGGTTGTGTGTTTTCTACTACCCTTGTTGCATGAGGGGTTAGTTCTCCAAGACATTTATATGCTACAATTACCACAATTATCATAATATGCTATCATATTTTAGGAATAACCATATAAACATGTAAACATTATCAAACCATCATATATCAATTTTAGTGCTTTATATTTTAAACACTAATCTTAGAGTTTAAGAATTTCTGATGAAACTTTTCATGGAATGGGAAATAAGCATAGTTTAATAAGAGCATTTATTGGAATCACCAAGTACCTTATCTGGTGTCTAAATATTCTAAATTATTTTTGAGGTATTGGAGATTTCAACATTCTATTCTTGTGATTCCAATGTAAAGGAATTTTATAATCCTATGATATCTTCAAGAATGGCATGTGGATATAATTCTAAAATGATAACATCAACTTTCATGATAGCCTCTAAACATGTAAGAAATACAATTCTAAATGATATTCACTATGGATCCTAAATCAATTAAGAAGTTGAAGATCTGATGTACATACTTATGTGCCTACAACCCTTTTCTAATAGGATATATTTTTCATAAACTCATAAAGATTAAAACTTGAAGTAGTATATACCTTAGTAATGGGTTCATCTTTTAATTCTTCATTCATATTGTTATGACCTAAAAAGAGAAAAGTAGAAAATCTCTTCTAATCTCTCGTATACTCTAAGCTCAAATTCTATAAAGGCAACCTCACTAGGGGCATTGTACTCTATAATCACATGTTTAAGCTTTGGCTCACTTTAAATTTTAATATGATTCCAGTTTTCTCTTCAAGGTAGCAATAATTATGAAAAATAGTGGGAAAGAAACCATTTATATTCTTGTTCTAGTCTATACTAAGTAACATTCCATAAAATTCTAGGATATCCACCACCTAGATATTAATATGAGGTTGGACTCATAGGTTTGATACTAATTGGATACAAACATCTTTCAATTTTCCTACAAAATTTACCTCTACCTTTTCCAACTGAATAACCTTATTTTTGGTCTTGGTAGGTATCATCCCCTACTTCTAACAAATAAAATATGGTATGATATTTCCTAATATTTCATAATCAACTAAATAATTATAAAAATTCTTACCAAATATTCTATCACTTAGCAATAATATTTGTGAATTGTTCATGTCCATGTACATGATTTCCAATATATATGTAGCTACAAGTATTTTTCTTTTATCACTTTGTAGCACTAAAACCTCTCATTCTTGTTGAGGGAATGAATCGATGCTTTCTTTTCACTTGGACAATTCTATACAACATCAAATAATTATATTAGCCTTGGTTTTCTTCAAATATTTGATAACATTATAACTATTATCCACTAGTATATATACCTTTGTAGCTATAGATGCATTCTATTTAAATGACCCCCCTTAGGGACCCTTAGGAGAAACTAGATTGTTGCAAGCATTCAAATCTAGTGGAGTGGGATTATTACTTGGAGAATTCAAGATATGAGAGGCTCCTTGTTCTTATTACTCAAGAAGTAACTATTTCTAGTCTACTAAAAAGTGTGAACATCATCCTATTTTCTCATTGCTCATTATCATCCTCAAAATTAAAAACATATGTATCAAATACCATAGTAATTCCTATGACACAATACTATCCTCTCCTACTACAACCATCATTCTTTATCTATTGATTAGCCTAGGTATTCTAGAAATTTTATGTATTTCTATTTAATTCAACTTTGAGTGAGAAGATGTATTACAAAGTTTGCACCAATTAGGTAACATTTTTAACTTAGTAAGATACATTAAATTGGCCCAAATCCCTAAGGCTTGATTTATATTATCCAAAGGGATAGGAACACCCAAATTGTTTGGCCTAGTATTCCACTGTCTCTTGAATCTGTTATGATTAAATCCTCTATTCTAGAAATTTTGGTTAAAAGAAGTACCTTTATCATTATTTTTTTCTAATTATGTGCATGACAAAGGTTATTTCTAATCCATGTAATCTCATTAGTTACCTATGCAAGTTTCTTTCATAATGCTTATAATTTTGATGTCAAATATGAATTTTGATCTTGTGTTGACTGTGTACTACTTGATAACATTCTTGTCTAGTTTATTGGCTACACAATAGTTGTAGGAACTTGATTTGTTACCTATTATTCAAATAATGAATTTCCAAAAGGCTGAGATACATAAGGAATGGTAGTGTTATTTTAAACTTTCCCTAGATAAGGTAGCATGGGCATAGGAAAAACTTGATTTAGGGGTTGGTGATACATAAAACGATCTATCCTTGGGGAAATTCCTAGTATAGGATTTTAAAATGGTGTATTATTCATCAAGGCATTGTTAATAGTGGGAATCTATTTTAACACACCTAGATATACTAATAAAGGTAAAGATCCCATAGCTCCCCCTATTATAAGATCCATCTCTTGTTGTGATTTCATGGCCTCATTGTAAATAACAACTAGTTATATTTTTTGAGTCCTCCTTAATATTAAACCAATTAAAGGATATAAGTCCCTAGAAGGTATATATAAATAGAAACTTCTTTATTTATAGAATATGGAGCTACTAATGCTTTGCATAGTTTATAGAATCTAGTGTTAAACAAAACTACAGGTTCATTTGGTTCTCTTTTGCAAGTGGAAAAATGATGGTATAAGATATTTGGATCTATGTAAATCCTAAACTATCTCATACATACAATTTCTAAGCTTCCCCGGGAAGAGATAGATCCAACTAGTGAACTCAAATACTAACTATATGTAAAGCCTCCTAGTGAATATAGTAAATTTATACACAACACATCTTCATGCATAATATTAGGCCTAATAGTGGCATCTTTAAAATCCTAGATTTGTTCTTCTATAATTCTACTTTCCCCATTAATATATTTAAGGAAAAACTAAGTAGACTTTTTATGAATCCCTTTAAATATATTGGGAATAGAAAGAGGTGAGTTATGTGCATTGGAAAATTCTAATGGTGGAGGGAGAGCTAGTGTAATTGAAATAAGAGTGACTAGGATCTACATTTGTAGATCAAGGATGGAAGGTGTAGTCTCTTTATCTGTAACTTTCTCTTTATCACTTCAAACCTTTCTACGTTGACTTAAAATAGCTTGATGAACTCCATTTGCAAGGGATGTAGATATATTCATTCTTATATAATATCCACTAGATGACTAATTTAAATGGCCTATCTTGATATGTGGGCCCTCCTTCTAGTGTCAGTTTTATTGATGGTTAGTTTGATAAGGAAACATAAGTGAAATAAATATAATTCCTCTTCTCTTGATAAGACAATTGAATCTAAAAAGAATCACCTCCAAGGTCCTATATATTAGGTCATGGAATTAATGGAGAAGCTAAGTGGATAATGTGGCTTCTTTATTCAAGGGTCCTATGCTGGTAAAATATCAAAACTTGGTAGCTTATGCATCCAATATGTTAAATTTCCTTTATAGTTGAAAATTATATCAATGTATTAGATTAAATTTCTCATAATCTAATCCTACTCTAACAATTCATAAAAAAGATAAAAAGAGGGTCAGCGTCTAGAGAGATAAAGCATACAAATAAATAGTTAGCTTTGCACTTGGTTTTCAATCCTTAACTCTACAAGATCTAAATAAATTTTTAATTAATTTGCAATGATGTGATTAGTATTAGAACCTATCATTGACATTATAGATGCAAGATTCTAAGTAATTTTATGAAAACTGGAAACAAAGGCATAAAACTAGTATATTACACACACATCTTTGGCATTACTTCACAACTCCACCATGAAATAAAATTTAAGTAAATTTCACCAAATAGTCCAACTTCAAGAATGTTGGTGTTACAATTCGCACCTCTAGAGTGCGTATTGGCAACAAAAATCTATGCATAGTGTGTAATGACTTCTCTTCAAATTAGGAGGGGAAGCTCCCTCTTTTGCTGATATGCGTGAAAAATTAAATGACCTAAATCCTATCTTTTTGACTCAGCTGGAAGAGGCACAAGGTTAAGAAAACCAAGAACATTGAAGCTAAGGTTTTTCTCTAGTTTCGTAGATCTTAACTACAACAAACTAAATGCTTTTAATCTATCCTATTCCTCAAGAGAAACAAAGAATGAGGACTTAGGAGCAGGGAATATTTGGACGATAATCTTTAAGTCAAGATTCCCAAGGAGGAGACAACTCCTATCCGAGGTGTAGGCTAAAAGAAAGGTTATTGGAAACAACATCAAACGACAATCTCCACTTCTAAATTCCCAAGGAGGAGACGACTCCTATCTGAGGTGTCGATATGAAATAAAGATTATTATTCACAACAAAGCACGATAAACCTACTTCTAAATTCCCAAGGAAGAGACGACTCCTATCCGAGGTGTAGATATGAAACATGTTTATTAATAAAAAATATAACCCAAGACAACAAATTGTATGAAGGACCTATCACACAGATAAATGATCAACCAACATTATATTGAACAAAGATGAACCATTACAAGTAACATTGCACGACAAGGCGGCTCAACAATTTTTTTATTACTAATAAAAGCTTAGGGTGAACCAATACTGAACATAGGAATATTGTTGGCAACGCAAAAACTCTCTATCTCAATGAGACATTCATGAACAGATACATAAATAGCAATACTATAGGAAAGAGTTGGCTCAACATGTATGCTATCAAGCAAAATTTAATTACAAATGAGAAAGGGTGCTCTTATTTTTAGAACTCAAAGGTGTAGGGAACCCTAAAATCATCTTGAGTTTACACTCAGTCTTGTAAGCATGCAAGAATTTATTCTCTAAGTCTAACTAAATGAAACTATCAAGTTATCTGGAAAGCTACCATCAATTAACTGAAACAAAACTAGACTAAATGGACATGTGCAACATGCACATCCTTATTGAAATGAAAGTTAATTGATAACTAACATCAGTCAACTAGATCCCAACTGAAAGTACATCCTCATGTGAAGATAACCATGAAGATGAGATAGGCGTGCTTGAGATCAACAATTAGAACTCAAGATTGATGTTGAGTTAACTGCTGCTTCTGACTCTATCCTTAGAAATAACTATAGGATCTAACTGGTTGTCTACTATAAGCCCTCTTGTTCTATCACCTCATCCAAGAAATTTTTGACTATCTCATCTAACACTATCTTCAATGATAGACTGCTTGATCAACTCCTTCTCTCCATCCATGATAATCCTTTAGCACTCTTTGATCAGATTGCTCTTTTACTTCACTTGGGTTTTTGACTGTGATGTAGAAGGCAGTGAAGAAATCACCTTTGGCAGCTCCATAGCTAAAACTGCCTTTCACCTCCTCTTGTTGTAACCTAGTTGAGCAAAGTAACCAGGATAACAATCTCATCCATGAACTCTCCACACCCAACTTCTTCAGAAAGTTGGTCTTCTGTTCTTTAGCCATATTTGAGCAACTTTTGTCTGATATATTTCTTTGTCTCCCTCCCATATATTGACACAATCTTCTACGACTATGGTAAATTTTTCTGAGCAAGGTGGAATAGAAAAACACTTCTCGACATCTCTTGGCTTCAAGCTGCAAATGACTCTTCCATCTATTGATCGAATTCGTCTTATGGATGAGTCATAATTCCTTATGCATTCAATTACAAACTCAAGATCAACAACTGCGATAGGAATAGATGACGCTGCTAGCAATCCAAATCGCTTGAGATTCTTGACTGTCGAGTTGTCAGTGCCTTCCAACGTGCTCAATTTGACCACCGGATATATGTGACCCAAGTCTGTGTCAGTAGTTTTCAAAAAAAATGTGTACCAAGACCGATTTAGCCTTGTAATCTATGGGGTTGAAATGCATTTTGAAAATCTGGATTTTTTACTATAAAGTCGGATATGTTCGGACAACTTTCAAAAAAAGTTGAAAAATGGATCTAGAGTAGTCTAAAGATAGCCGGTTGAGGTAAAAAAAATTGAAACATGGGTTTTGTAGAGAATTGAATTCTAAGCAAACCCAGATTATCATAAATTCAAAAAGATGAGTTTTAGCAAGGCATGCAAAGGGTTTTCAGTTGAGAAATGAAGTGATTGTAGGGGCTTTGGGGCCAATTTTTCTCGAGAAAAATTGAAACATGGGTTTTGTAGGCAATGGAATTCTAAGCCAACCCAGATGATTCGATTTTGGAAAAATTGAGTTCTTGACCCACATGCAAAGGAATCTTCGAAAAAAAGCATAGAGCTTCAGAATGTGAAGCAGTGGGGCAATTTTCTCGAAAAATCTAAGACATGGGTTTTGTTGCTGACGTTGAAATATGTGAACCTAGATGATCTAATTCTAAATTTTTTGTTGTTTACTTTGACATGTGAGAGAAAACCTAAGACAATAATAGAAGAATTTTAGAGATAGAAATATAAGTTTATTATTCTATCTCTAAAAAAGTTGCCTATGCTTGAATTGGATTTGATGAAATCTACATGCACTCAAAAAATGAAGTCTGAAGAATACTTCCTCTGAACAATATGGACCTGGCACTACGAATAACACTAAAAAATATTGCTCATAGCACCTTCATATCTTTGCTTGCTTAAGAAAATATGTGTTTTCTCTCACCTGTGATGAAAAATAATGGACACCTATGCCTTAATAAATAAAATTTATCAAGAAAGGCATCATAAATGCATGCAATTGCTTTAAATTGGTGCTAGCTTTTGATTGGACCTCAAAACAATTAACTAACTATGAAATAAGCCCTAAATAGGGTGCCACCTCCATGCACTTCAGTTAACTGTGCATGCAAAAATAAATCCACCAATTGCAAGAAAAAAATCAAGTCTAGTTGAAGTCAACTTGATAAGTTTAACTGAAGATTTAATTTCAATTAGCAACTTCCACCTTTATAGGGTGCCACTTCTCTTGAGTTCAAAAATCAAACTTTGACTTTAGGCGTCACTTTCCAGACTTAGCCAATTTCTTGAAAATTTGAATTTGCAAATGTCACCAAAGCCCATGTTCGATCACTATATCTGATTGACTGACATGTCGAATAGATTGGCTAATAGATTCATTGAAGAGCAGGATCAAAACTGACAAGAAACTTCGTGAGGTTGCAAACCCTAATTTTGACATTTGAGGCTTCAAAATTTAGGGTACCCCTGGCCTCCAAGGGTGCTTTTGGCTTCAAACTTAGAAAAAAATTCAATGCATATTCATCATTTTGAAGGTGATTTTGACCTTACTTCATCTCACATTTCTCGACATTCGGAAAAACTTCAAAGCTGGTTGACAGGATCACTACAAAGCTGGTTGGATTCTAAACAAGAGCTCTTGGAGAGAAATTTTCTTAAAAAAATCATCTGACAGTTGAAAATCATGGGTGCCCCTAGCCTCCAAGGGCGCTTTTCTTCCCAGAGAGCCATTTTTGTAATTGGCTAAAAATTCACTTAAACCCTGGTTGCAAGTCGTTGACAAGTCCTTTGACTCGACTAAGGTATGCAATGAAAAGTTGTAAGCGTCACGAACAAGATGAGTATTCGAGATGACCCAAACAACTGCATTTGAGGCTTGAAAACCTTGGGCACCCCTGGCCTCCAGGGGCGCTTTTTCTTTTTCTTGACATTTTTCCACCATGATTTAAACCTTATGTTTGAGTCCTGATTTTGACAATTCAGTAACTCAAATTCATCTGCTGACAAATTCGTTGCAAAGCCAGACCAAATCTAAGACAAACATCCTGGGTATCATTTGTTCAGAAACCTCCATCTGGTGCTTCAAAAATTTGGGTGCCCCTGGGTAGCAGGCACACTTTTTACTCCAGTGTTAGTCATTTTTTCATCTCCCTCATTTCGCGTTCAATCTCCAGTTTCAGGTGCTAGACATATCCTTCGGACTAGCTGGTAGGCTCATCACGAAGTTGACAGGATTTTAGAGTTCTCTTGGAAGTGACAAATCTCAAAAAGTTGATCAAGGCCCTTGAAATCAAGGGTGCCCTTAGCTAATAGGTATGCTTTTGTCTCCAGAGTTAGAAAAAATTTCAACATCTTCACTGGAGCGTTTCAAGCTTAGATTTTGACACCTGGCACTTGGCCATCTGCCATTGTTGACCTCGTAGATCTTAACTTTTCAATTAAAAAAGAGAAAACAACCTACTAGACTTAAACTGAGTTTTAACTGAAACTAATTTCACCATTATGATCATGAAGCAAAATAAGCTAATCAAAACAATTTTTAATCAATTATGACAAGTTTCAATTTTTAAGGTTTTTGACCTAAAGATAGGGGTCCATAAACTCTAATTTTCAAAATTTTCCAATATCTCTCTAACATCAAACTGACTAAAAGCCCATACTTGATTTTCCCAAAAAATATGTTTTGACATCATTTTTACAAGGTTGAAGCCATTTTAAGCAAAATGCCTTAATGAAGCAAAAATTTGGTTTGGGTACAACATTAGGCTCCATCTGGTGACCATGTCAGATACCTACGACATAGGAGAACCGAGAATCTCTAAGTTTTTGTAGATGAGTGACTTAACAATTGGGCATTGGAGTCAAGAATTTCTTCCTAATCACCTAATGCAAGACTACCTAAATAATCACCTAAAACAAGACATAACTTCACAGAACGGGGAAACACAACTACATAACGAAAAACAAAAATTAAAAGAAAATTACTCAACCCCCGAAGAGATGAAGTGCTTTGGATATTGTTCACTTCATGGCAGTGGGAAGAGCCTCCCATTGATGTTGTTTCTACCTGAAAGGCTTCACTTCTCTCCTGATGGGCATTGCAGGAGGCAATCCTTCTAGAATGAAGATTCTCAGGTATTCACACATCCATGTAAAGATACTTTGACAAAATTCAAAATATGATGCAAATGATAAAACTAATACCCCTAAGGCATAAGCTCTACTATCATCCATCATTGGGATGTTGATTTCTTCAAACCAGTTGATCTTGTTCCAAACTTGATTTCTATAATGTCGTAGGTGATCTTTTCTGACCTGAAAATATCCTTTGAATGGCTCATCGATTAGCTCTACATCACCTTTAACACATAAGATTTTGATTCCCATGTCTTCGACATCCTTGAGGCCTAACAAAAGTGCCTCTTTTTCAGTTTCAGTGAACTCCAATTGCACAGATGGGTGCAGCTATCCTTTAAGGGAGATGATCAATCCCCCTACTTCTGAAATTGCCTTTAAACAACCTCCATAAAATTGTATTATCCATGACTTTGTATCCTCTATCAGTCTCTCTTTTGAACAAGCAATGCTTTGGTCTTCAATTTTTATCTCTGAAAAAGTCACATAATTACCAAGACCCGTTTCAGGCTTTTGACTGTGATGTAGAAGGCAGTGAAGAAATCGTCTTTGAGCGAGGTGGAATAGCAAAACACTTCTCGACATCTCTCGGCTTCAAACTGCAAACGACTCTTCCATCTGTTGATTGAATTTGTCTTGTGGATGAGTCATAATGCCTTATGCATGCAATTACAAACTCAAGATCAATAATTGTGATAGGAATAGATGTTGCTACCAACAATCTGGATCACTCGAGATTCTTGACTATCGAGCTATCAGTTCCTTCCAACGTGCTCAATTTGACCACTGGATATATGTGACCCAAGTCTGTGTCAATAGTTTTCAAAAAAGTCATGTACCAAGACCGATTTGGCCTTGTAATCTATGGGGTTGAATTGCAGTTTGAAAATCTAGATTTTTTACTGTAAAGTCGGATATGTTCAAACAACTTTTAGAAAAAGCTAAAAAATGGCTCTAGAATAGGCTAAAAATAACCAGCAGAGGTAAAAAATTTAGAAATTTTATGAAACATGGGTTTTGTAGAGAATTGAAATTTTAAGCAAACCCAGATCGTCAGAAATTCAAAAAGATGAGTTTTAGCAAGGCATGTAAAGGGTTTTCAGTCGAGAATTGAAATGGTTGTTGGGGCTTTGGGGACATTTTTCTAAGAAAAACCGAAACATGGGTTTTGTAGGCAATGGAATTCTAAGCCAACCTAGATGATTCAATTTTGGAAAAATTGAGTTCTTGACCCACATGCAAAGGAATCTTCAGAAAAAAGCACAGTGCTTCAGAATGTGAAGCAGCGGGGCAATTTTCTCGAACAAATCTAAGACATGGGTTTTGTTGATGATGCTGAAATATGTGAACCCAGATGATTTGACTCTGAAATTTCTACCATTTACTCTGAAATGCGAGAGAAAACCTAAGACAAGAATAAAAGAATTTTAGAGATAGAAATAGAAGTTTATTATTCTATCTCTGAAAAAGTCGCCTATGCTTGAATTGGATTTGATGAAGTTTGCATGCACTTGAAAAATCAAGTCTAAAGAATACTTTATTTGAACAATCTGGACCTGGCACTACAAAGAACACTGAAAAATATTGCTCATAGCACCTTTAGATCTTTGCTTTCTCAAGAAAATATGTGTTTTCTCTCACTTGTGATGAAAAATAATGGACACATGCCATAAGAAATAAAATTTACCAAGAAAGGCATAATAAATGCATGCAATTTCTTTAAAATTGTTGCTATATTATGATTGGACCTCAAAACAGTTAACTATCTGAGAAATAAGCCCTAAATAGGGTGCCACCTCCATGCACTTAAGTTAACTGTGCATGAAAAAATAAATCCACCAATTGCAAGCAAAAATCAAGTCTAGTTGAAGTCAACTTGAGAAGTTTAATTGAAGATTTAATTCTAGTTAACAACTTCCACTTTTATAGGGCACCACTTCTCTTGAGTTCAAAAGTCAAACTTTGACTTTAAGCATCACTTTCCAGACAGCCAATTTCTTGAAAATTTGAATTTGCAATCATTAGAGCCCATGTTCGATCACTAATTCTGATTGACTGACATGTCGAATAGAGTGGCTGACAGTTTCATTGAAGAGAAAGCTCAAAACTAACAAGAAACTCCTTGAGGCTGCAAACCCTAATTCTAACATCCGAGGCTTCAAAATTCAGGGCGCCCCTCGCCTCCAGGGGCGCTTTTGGCTTCAGACTTTTAAAAAAATTCAATGCATTTTCATCATTTTGAAGGTGATTTTGACCTTACTTCATCTCGCATTTCCCAACATTTAGAATTTTTTTAGAGTTGGATGGATTTTGAACAAGAGCTCTTGGAGAGCACTTTTCTTAAAAACATCATCTAACAACTGAAAAACATGGGCGCCCCTGGCCTCCAGCGGTGCTTTTCTTCCTAGAGAGCCATTTTTGTAACTGGCTAAAAATTCACTTAAACCACGGCTGCAAGCTGCTGACAAGTCCTCTGACTCAGCTGAGGTATGCAATAGAAAACTGGAAGCGTCACATACAAGATGAGTATCTAAGATGACCCAAAAAACTGCATTTGAGGCTTGAAAACCTTGGGCACCCTTGGCATCCAAGGGCACTTTTTCTTTTTCTTAACATTTTTGACCATGATTAAAACCTGATGTTTGACTCCTATTTCAGAAAATTCAGCAACTCAGATTCATCTGCTAACGAATTCGTTGTGAAGCCAAACCAAGTCTGAGACAAACATCATGGGTATCATTTGGTAAAAAACCTCCATCTGGTGCTTCAAAAAGTTGGGTGCCCTTGGCTAGCAGGTGCGTTTTTTACTCTAGTGTTAGTCCTTTTTTCATCTCCCTCATTTCACATTCAATCTCCAATTTCAAATGCTAGACATATCCTTTAGACTGGCTAGTAGGCTCATCACAAAGCTGACAGGATTTTGAAGAAGTCCTCTTGGAAGTGACAAATCTCAGAAAGTTGATCTAGGCCCTTGAAATCAAGGGCGCCCTTGGCTAGCAAGTGCGCTTTTGTCTCCAGAGTTGGAAAAAAATTCAACATCTTCACTCGACGAAAATCCCCTTTGAGACGAATCATCATTTTGGACATATCTTGCCATAGAATCTTCACTGGAGCGTTTCAAGCTTAGATTTTGACACCTGGCCATCTGCCATCGTTGACCTCAGAGATCCTAACTTTTCACTTGAAAAAGTGAAAACAACCCACCAGACTTAAACCAAGTTTTAACTGAAACTAACTTCACCATTGTTATCATGAAGAAAAATAAGCCAATCAAAACAATTTTCAATCCATTCTGACAAGTCTCAATTTTTAGGGTTTTTGACCTAAAAATAAGGGTTCAAAAACCCTAATTTTCAAATTTTTCAAATTTTTCAGTAGCTCCATGACATCAAACTGACTAAAAGCCCATACTTGATTTTCCCAAAAACTATGTTTTGACATCATTTTTACAAGGTTTAAACCATTTTAAGCAAAAATACCTTAATGAAGTAAAAATTTGGTTTGGGTACAACAAAGAATAAAAAAACACAAAATACATCACTGTTGGCCTCCTACAATTATTTAACAACTAAGCCCTTACAGCTGTGATTCAAAGATTGGACATCTAACCTGAATAGCTATCTCAATCATCATGAAGGTGCATTTAACTTCTCAACCCAGGGATGTAAACTTGATATGGGTCAGCATAGTATAGGCACTAGGAATCCAAAGTAGCCACATTCATCCTACAACTAAAAAAGACACAATGCTGAAAGTAAATTGCTTGGAAGGAAATAACATGATTGTTGAGAATCAACCAATAACTATACTAAGTTGAAATGCATGATAGAAATGAAAATATGAGTGAACAAACAAGAAACTACTCTATCTGCTTTGGCTGCGGGAATAGTCACATAATGAAATTCTAGTGGCTACAGGAACAGATAGTGCCAGATTCTTAACTAATTACTGAACATAAAATAATAACTAAACTAAAGGACGAAATACTCACCAAGTGGGCCCCCTTGGATGAGTATCTCTTAAAACAAATGTAAACTTAGATGCACGAACTTATAACTTCATTTTATTCATTGGAAAACATGAGTACAATCGAGAAACATGACTGTATTACTGAAAAACTAAGAATGCAAGTACATCATCAGATTTTAAGCAACCTCCTGAGAAGGAGCATCCGAGTCTTATTTATAGGAAAATAAGCTACTAACTAATCACCTATCAAGGCGGTCAACTCCAACAGATTAGGAGGACGCCAATTTAGGGAAAGCATAAAAAGTGGAGAGGTGGTTACGCATGCATGGAATCTGGGTAAGCATGTTTGCCTTAACGCAAATTTAGCACAACAGTAACGCCTATATTCACTCAACAAACAATTAAGACCATTTACAAGGAGGTTACAATTTTGATTTGAATGAGGAATCTCCCACTGTCAAGAGTCTTCCCTCCATTGACCTTTGAATGATCACCTTGTTGACCATTATGGCAAATGACCAGCTAGCGAAATCTTCCTCAATTGCAGACCTCTTAATTATATCTACATGACAATACTAGTACACACAACAACTGCATATCTATAACTATCTTAAAGTGACATTCATTAATCCACATGTAAAATTAACATAGATAGTTCATAAAGCATGTCAATGTCATTTAAAGGTTACAAAAATAAGCTTATGCCCAATGTCTATGGTTTTGAGGAAATATCATAAAAAAAGTCAACATCCAAGCATCAAAGTCTATGACAACTGCAGTAAATAGATAATAAACTCTATCAAAATTGAACCATAAACTGGACTCATCACTCCCTCCAACCTAAGGTTTTGTTGGTCCTTCAACAGAGGAAGAGTTGTTCTTTTGCTTGGTCAATGCCCTAAAATTTGCAACTGCTAACTATCCTACATCAGTTCTTGTTGTGCATGAATTAGAGTCCCAATAGAACCCTTGTTGCTTGTCCAACCTGCTCCATCTGTGTCTCTCTGCAACTATATCATACTGGTAATACCTGAAATTTGGCACAGGCCACAATAGTATAGGTGGCTGAAAAGTCAGTGGAAGACAAAATTGTCCCTTTGTCCTTCCAATCTGTATATATCCATCAACTCTCTTAAGTGTTGCAGCATAGTTCTGCATAGAGTGAGGCTCAGCTTGTTTCAATTCATTAGTTAGGTTGTTCCACCTTTGTGACAGGTATCCCATTACAGATTCCCCTGTGGTTTTTTCTACCTCCTCATATTCTTTATAAACTGCTTCTCTCTCAGACATGATCTTATTGTCATAGCTTGGTCGGTAGAGAATTATGTGCCAATCCCTAAAAATGTCTCCTAGATTTCTAGATTCAGCCCTGACGGACAGGGGAGTGTTGGATTCAAATTGCCAATAAGTCCTGAACTGTTTTCCCCTACTAATTTCATTTTGTATCCAAGAAATAAATTCCCTTAATTGGACATCTCCAACATACAACAGTGGATTCCAATCATGGTCTTGGATCACAACATAATTATGCAAATAGAATTCACACAACAAATTCTTTATTTCAAGAGGAGCAATCTGATAAGCATTGAAAAATTCAAGAGGAGTCTCAATGGAAGGATTCAAACCTGAAACAATCCTTGATAGTTTAAAAGAAAGATTATTCTCCTTCAAATACAAAGCATAGATCCTTGGAGGAGTCCTGCACTCTAATATTTGAGGTACTAAGTCTGCCATATTATCCACCTTTTTCTTTAAAGCAAAAATTTCTTCATTCTTATCTTCGATCTCTTCATCTCTCTTTTGAATTTCCCTCTTTAGTCTATGTTTCTCCTCTTTCCATTCTTCTTCCCTCCTTTGCATTTCTTTCCATAAGTTCATGGCTACCATGTGCATTGACAAATTAGAGGGCTTATGTATTCCTACCAAATTTTATTTTGGCACTTTTGCTTGCTCTTCGTAAAGCTCCAGCTGCAGGGATTTTGTTTGTTCAACCAATTCTGGTTGCAGGGGTGCTGACTGTTCTCCCAATTTTGGTTGTAGGGCCTCTTGTTCTTGCTCTTGCTCTTGTTGCAAGAACTCTTACTTCTGCTCTTGTTGCAGGAGCTCCTGATTTTCCTCATACTCTTGGCTTTCAACTTGTTCTGCGATGCCAGGAAGATCTACTAGCGTTATGTTTGTTGTTTCCTCAAATATGTCCTTATCCTTGATATTCAACTGCCCTATTGGAGATTTTGTATCCTCCCATGATGTTTCTCTAGGCTTAGGGATTTCCTCCAGAGATACACCAAAGGCTGGCCCAATTGGTCTTGATTCTCTAGGAGGGCTTTCATGTTTTTCTTTGGTTGTAGGAAGAACAGTGTCAGCCTTCTATTTCTTAGAGTTTGGCACTTCTTTTTCTATCATTTTCTTTTTAGTTTTTCCCTTCCTTATTTCTGCCTCCTTCTTCTGTGCCCTAGCTCTCATTATGATGCCAAGAGGAACATCATCAGAATTTGGAGAGGAACTTCCTTTGTCTGAATGTTCTGCCTCAGAAGAACTAATCTCTATGGTTTGTTTGGTTGCAGGAGGGTTTAAACTAGGGCTTGCGCCAGAAGTTGAGGCTCCAAGAGTGGCTCCAACATTGCTCATTCTCCTACTAACCCTACGAGGTTGAGGCAAAACCCTAGGTCACAAATGCTCTGGTCTAATTTGATCAATATTCAATAATTCTTCCCAAGTCATATCAAACACATCATGCAAAGACTTCTCAACAAATAATTTGATCAGACAATGGTGGGAAACATAATTATCCCTACCTTTTTTGATCTCAGCCGCCATGATTGAAAGAAGGTGGTATAACACATTTGGCACATCCATTCTTCTCCCATGCCTCATGTGATTCAAAAGTTTGAAGTGCACAGAATGTAGATTCGACTGACGACCTTCACAGGTAATGTAATTCACAACATAAACAGATACTTTCTTCCATGGCTCAAGCAGAGAGGTTCTCTTCACACCTTGTTTGTCCACACTCAATGGAGGGTCACCAAATTCTATAAATTCAGCCCTAGCTGACCTGGCGTCTCTAGTAGCAGAGTAATGTTCACCGTCGGTAGGAAACCCTATAACATCTGCAATCCTCTCTTCAGTAGCTATGACCTCCAACCCTTTTACTGTGGCCTTTCCTTCAGACAATGTCTCGGAAAATTCCAATGCAGCATCTTCATTAAAACCATTTAGCTTCAAAAAATAATCTAACCACCCGCAATTTCTGAACTCAGCCTGGCAAGGTGCAACCTGCAGTAATACATCATGAACTTGGGTTCATTTCAAATTAACCCACCTCTCATTGTTCAGTTGTCTGCAATCAAACAATCACTCTACAAAGTTTCCCTTCCTGCAATCTTCATCTGAAAGCTAAACTTCTCCTTCCTGCAATGTTGCTAAATTTCCAATGCCAGTGTCATATGAATTTTATCTTTTTGGCTTAAGATTATGACAGGAGAAATAAAGGAAATAAAGGAGAAATAAATGAAGGCTATGATCAAGAAAAATGGTAGCGGTTGATGTCATTTCACACATGTGAGCCATCATCTCACTCAAAATTCAAATCTGCTCAATAATTTAAACTTTGCTGACGTGAACCAATATGGATAGACACGCAGACATGGAATTCACACTTTCCCCCCAACCTAAATTTGCACATGTGTCCTCACATGTGAGGTGGTAATGACAATTTGACAAGGGCAAGGAATAATTAAATGCTATGGAGAACATCTATATTAATGTACAACAATTAAATGAATGTACTAAAAAACAATTAAGATATAACAAATTGATGTGCACATACCTAAATTCTTGGAAGATTTTTTGCAAAGATTATGGAGAAAGTACCGGTCACTTTTAAGAAATCATTTGAGAAATTAATGAAAGTGGAGTGGAATGAGGTGAAATGGAATGAAGTGAAATGATGGCGGCGTGATGGAAGAGAGAGAAAGGTGGAGATGGATGGGCGGATGGGTGAAGAAGTGGACCCCCACACAAGTGGAAGTATTTATTATGACAAGTTACATACCTTGGTTAGCCAGAAGGAGGGACACTAGGTCCTCTTCCTTCGATTGCAGGAAGTGCAGGTGTTGCATGCTTAGTGAATTGCTACAGGAATTCCTCCTTGGAAGTTGGCTTGTGATACAACTTGAGGCGATGACCGTTGACAAGCAGCTTAAATCTAACAGGGTCAATGGTAGTGAGTTGAACAATTCCATTGGAAAATATTTCAGCAACCTCATATGGTCCTAGCCACCTTGTCTGCAATTTTCCTGCATTATCTTGATACCTTGAGTTGTAGAGCAGTGCCCAGTCACCTGGCTGGAATTTTTTATCCTTTATGAATTTTTCATGCCACTTTATTCTTTAATTCTACACTACCTCTGTGTGATGCAAGTTTTCCTTCCTCATCCCATCCAAATCATTCAACTGCATGATTTTGTCCCTTTGTTCCTCAAAGATATCCATCCTCAAGTCTACTGCAGTCCTAAGAGTCTTATACTCAAATACAATGGGCATCGTAGTTGTCTTTCCATACAACAAATCAAATGGAGTGAATCCAGTAGTTGTTTTCCAAGTAGTTCTGTAGGCCCAAACAACTTCTGGTAGCTTGTTTTCCCAATCCCTTCTATGGATAGCCACTGTTTTGGTCAAAATGGCTTCAATTTCTCTGTTGGTCACCTCAACTTGGCCATTGGCCTGAAGGTGATAAGGATTAGACTTTTTGTGCCTAATGTTGTACTCATTGACCAATGTTGTAACAAGGGTTGAAGTGAATTGAGCCCCTTGATCAGTCACTATCTCTCTTGGAACCCCATACCGTGTGAAAAAATTCTCATAAAGAAATGATGTAACCTTATTATCTCTTGAATGCTTTGTGGCCTTAACTTTTGCCCACTTGGTTAGATAATCAGTGCATACCAAGATATAGGATTTACCATTTGATGGAAGATCAATGGGTCCTACATAATCCAATCCCCACTTATCAAATGGAGTGATTACTACCTAGGGGTAAAGTGGCATCACATCAGATTTGGTTGGTCGGCCCATCCTCTGGAATCTATCACACTTCATTGTATATCTCCCTACATCCTTGTGGAGTGTGGGTCAGTAATATCCTGTGTTCAAAATCTTCATTATTGTCCTGTTGGCTGCAAAATTCCTTCCACAGGGTTCATTGTGACATGCATGAAAAATATCATATGTCTCATCTTACCTCATACATCTCCTCATGAAATGGTATGGTCCAGTGTAGAACAAACATCCAACAATCCATGAGAAAGCAAAATATTTTTCAATGAGAACCCTCCTCTCTTTTAGAGAGAAGTGAGGAGGAACTCTCCCTGTGACCAGATAATTATCTATGTCAGCATACCAAGGAGTTTGCACACTGATGGAAAATAAATTCTCATCAGGGAAAGAGTCATCTATTACTTGATTGTCCTTTGATATATTCAGCCTCGAAAGAAAGTTTGCAACAACATTGGCCTTCCCTGGTTTATCCACAATGATTATGTCAAACTCCTGCATCAGCAATAACCATCTTGCTAGCCTACCTGAGATCAGAGGTTTATTCATGAGGTATCTAATGGTTGCATGATCGGTGTGCACAAAGATCTGGTAGCCTATTATGTAGTGCCTGAATTTTTTTAGGGCATAGATCACTTCCAACATTTCTTTTTCTGTCACTGTATAGTTGAATTCAGCTCCCTACAGATTTTTGCTGACAAAATAAATAGTATTTTCCATAGCTCGTTCTTTTTGTCCTAAGACTGCTCCTATAGCATAGTTTGATGCATCTGTATGAATATGAAAAGGAAGCTCCCAATTAGGACCCTTGAGTATAAGAGCGTGAGTTAAAGCTGCTTTCAAGTCAGAAAATGCCTTGTCACAGTCTTCTCTCCATTGGAATTCAACATCTTTACTTAGGAGATTATACAATGGTGTTGTCATTTTGTTGAAGTCTTTGATGAACCTCCTATAATAACCTGCATGTCCTAAGAAACTCCTAACATCTTTTTGTTGATGTTATAGCAGCTACAAGTTGTACTTCCTTTGCACGAATTCCAAGAAGATAGCATAAATTAAATGAGTAGCCATTCGGCTATTTAATTTATGACAAACAATAATTAATAAATGAAGAGAGCCGACCCTATATGGTTCGCATGCTTTGGTTATTACTTGGGCTGACCTTATTGTGTTTATCATTTATTATGTTTCTTTTATGTGGGCCGACCTATCTTGAAGAGGTGCCTCACTTGTATAAATACAAGGTCTTATTTGTCATTGTATCATCCATTCTATTCAAGCAAGTTCGCAATTAAAGAGCAGAGCAGAATTCGTATCTTCATAGCAGCAGATCCGATTTCAAGGAAGAACATATTCATTTGTATTTTGTGCATCTAGGAGAAGTGCGACTTCATTGTATTCATTATTGGCCATTGTTGGGCCTGAGTTGTAAGCAGATTTTTGCTCTTGTGCTACAATATATAAGAGATTCATTTGTTGGGTTTTTCTCCCTCAAGAGGAGGGTTTTCCCAGGGTATCTTGTTGTGTTCATTGTCTTATGTGTTGCAATATTTCTAAGTGCTTTCATTGTTTAATCTGATCTAAGAAACACTAACATGGTATCAGAGCGAGTGTGAAAAAGATCGTGATCAAATTTAGTTTGCAACACTCACTTTATTTTTTTTCAGTCTATCTTCTAAATTTCTCAAGATGGTGAACGGTCTGAAAATTGAGGATAGACTCGAAGGAATTTTGAACTACACATCATGGAGGTTCAGGATCATGCTCACATTGGAAGAAAATGATTTGGCTGAGTTTGTGAAAACAAAAGTTCCCGAACCTGAGGAGGAAGAAGAAAAGTTGCAATGGAGGAAGAAAGATACTAGGGCAAAGAAAGTGTTGGTTGATTCTGTCAAGGATCATGTTGTACCGATTGTCTTCAAATTGGATACGGCAAGAGAGATGTTTACAACCTTGGAAGAGATGTATGAAATCAACAACACTAGTCGAGCTCTTGCACTGAAGCAACAACTTCATCATGTGAAAATGGCGAAAGGAGAATCTGTTATTACATACTTCATGAGGATTTCAGAGATAAGAGATCAGCTCTCCTCAATTTGTCACATGATTGACGACAAAGACCTAACTATGCTTGCTCTCAATGGTCTTCCGCTTTCATGGGAGGCGTTCATTCAAGGAATCAATGCAAGATCTAAACTTCCCAAGTTTGATCGATTAAGAATTGACTGTATCCAAGAGGAGTCAAGATTAACGGCTAGGGGCATTGGTCAAAGTTCAAAGAATGAAGAATTACAAGTTCTTGCCTCTCATTCGGCAAAGAAAGGAAAAGGCTTTAAGAAAGGGTTCTTCAAGAGGAATCGAGAAAACGGAAATGATGGTGCTCCTTCCTTCAAAAGAAAATGAGACATGTCCAAGATTCAATATTTTTGTTGTGATAAGTATGGTCACTTTGCGAAGGATTGTCCTCAAAGACCTAAGCAACAAGTTGCCATTGCAAATGATGAAGAAATTGCTCCACAAAAGGAATCTAGTGATTATCTATTCTATTCAGCCTTGTCAAGCAATGTATCTACTGACGCCAACACTTGGTTGATTGATAGTGGTGCTTCTAGGCACATCACTAGTTTCAAGGGTCACCTTTCAAACTTAGTGGAGAGCAACTCTAGTGATCAAGTCATTATTGGAGACGATGCTAGATATTCTATGAAAGGAATTGGAAACTCCACTCTTCACTTGGATTCTGGGATTTCATTGGAGTTGAATGATGTTCTGTTCGTTCCAGGGATAAAGAGGAACCTTGTCTCAATTTCGGCATTAGAAGACAAGGGTTATCAAGTTGCCTTTTCTAAAGGCAAAGTTCTTATATGGGCAAAGAACTCCAGTTTCAAAACTGCTCAAGTGATTGGAGTTAGACATGAATGTCTCTACAGGCTATGCACTCGTCCCCTTCAAGCACTTGTGCATAACAGTTCCAGTATGTGCGATCTTTGGCATCAAAGATTGGCTCACATTCACTTTTGGGCATTACCTATCATGGAGAAGATGGTCACCGGTCTTCCAAAATTCAATCAAGAACATGAAGGAACATGCAAGGGATGCGCCCTAGGCAAGAACACAAAAGGTATGTTTCATTCTAGTGAAAGTAGATCTAAATGTATTCTTGATCTCATTCATTCTGATTTGTGTGGTCCAATGTCTATTGCATCTTCTAGTGGTTTCTTGTATTATATTATTTTTATTGATGATTACTCTAGAAAGACTTGGATTTATTTCTTGAGATCTAAAGAATCTGAAGAAGTATTAGAAAGATTCAGAGAATTCAAGGCGCGGGTTGAAAACCTGTTTGGAAAAAGGATCAAAGTTTTGAGATCTGACAATGGTGGAGAATACACCTCTGGCACATTTCGAGATTTTTGTATTGAAGCAGGGATTAAGAGGGAGTTCAGTGTTCCCCATAATCCACAACAAAATGGTATTGCTGAAAGGAAGAATAGGTCTATTGTGGAAGCTGTAAAAGCTATGATCCATGATCAAGATCTCCAAATCTCTATTTGGGCTGAGGCATCGAGGACAGCCGTCTATGTTCAGAACAGGAGTCCCCATAGGATCTTGGAGAATAAAACTCTTGAAGAAGCATTCTCAGGGGTGAAACCTGAAGTTAGTCATTTGAGGATCTTTGGTTGTCTAGTCTATATTCATATTCCAAAGGAAAAGAGAACAAAGCTAGAACCTTCTGGGAAGAAAGGAATTCTTGTAGCTTACGGTGAGACATCAAAAGCTTACAGGATATACATACTAGGACAAAAGTCTATTGAGACTAGTAGAGATGTCACATTTGAGGAAGATGTTGCTTTCAGAAGGTCCAAGGGCACTCCTATGGAGATTGATGAAGAAGAACCTCCTCAAGATATGGAAGTTGACCATATTCCAGAGAACCTGAAGGACGCGCCAGAACCTAAAGAAGATGTTGATCCAGTTGAACCCTTGGACCCTACTAATGGGCCTCTAGATATTGTGATTGGAAAGAAAAGACCTCTTTGGGCTCGTAGGACAATGCAGGAGGTAGAAATTTTTGCAGCTCCAAGAGGAGCTTTCAGAGAAAGAAAGAGACCTCACAAGTTCTCTAGTTATGTCACCTTGATGAGTCAAATTATTGAGTCAGAGCCTTCAAGTGTCGAAGAAGATTCTATTCAACAAGTATGGAAAGATGCCATGTTTGAGGAATACCAGTCCATACTTAAGAATGATGTTTGGGATATAGTTCCTAGACCCAAAGGCAAATCTGTGGTGTCTTCTAAGTGGCTCTTCAAGATCAAGCATGCAGCTAATGGGAGCATTGAGAAGCATAAGGCAAGATTTGTGGCTAGAGGGTTCTCACAGAAAGAGGGAGTTGACTATGAAGAAACTTTTTCTCCTGTGGCTCGATATATGTCTGTCAGAACCATCATTGCTATTACCACATCTAGAGGATGGAAAATTCACCAAATGGATGTAAAGACAACTTTTCTAAATGGTGTAATATAAGAAGAGGTTTACATTGAGCAACCTGAAGGGTTTGAGGTACATGGGAAGGAATCTCATGTTTGTAAGCTGAAGAAGGCCTTGTATGGTCTTAAGCAAGCTCCTCGTGCTTGGTACAAAAGGATTGATCAGTATCTATCAAGCCTGGGTTTCTCAAAGAATGATGCAGATTCTAACCTCTACTTCAAGGTAGTAAAGGGTGAAGCTTTGATTCTAGTTTTATATGTTGATGATCTGATTATCACTGGTGAAGAACATCTAATTCTAAAATGCAAGAAGGAATTAGCCTTAGAGTTTGAGATGAAGAATCTAGGTCTCATGCATTACTTTCTTGGATTAGAAGTTTGGCAAAAGCCAGATGAGATGATTCTAAGTCAAGGCAAGTATACCATTGACATTCTCAAAAGGTTTGGTATGATTGACTGCAAACCTATGTCTACACCCATGGAGACTAATCTAGATAAGTTGAAAGAGGTTGCAGCTAGTTCAGAACCAGTGGACTCTACGATGTATATACAGTTGATTGGATCATTGATGTATCTAGTTAACACTAGACCTGACATCTGCTATGCAGTGAGTGCACTTAGCCAATTTATGTGTGAACCAAGGCAAATACATCTTGTAGTAGCTAAACATATCCTGAGATATTCTTCAGGTGTGGATTTAGAGCTTCATGGTTTCACTAATTTTGATTGGGCAGGATGTGTCTCAGATCGGAAGAGTACCTTTGGTTGTTGCTTTAGTTTGGGGACTGCTATGATTTCTTGGTGTAGCAGGAAACAGTCTTCAGTGGCCTTGAGTACAATCGAGGCAGAGTACATAGCAGCTTGTGTGGCAGCTCGTGAGGCAGTGTGGCTTTGTAAGCTCCTTGCAGGATTGTTTGGACAATCAATGGAGCCTACCATTATACACTGTGATAATCAGAGCTGTGTAAATCTTTCTGTCAATCCCGTGTTTCATGACAGAACAAAGCATGTTGAGATCAAGTACCACTATATTAGAGATATGGTACAAAGGAAAGTTATACAGTTGAGGTATATCAGCATTGAAGAGCAAACGACAGACATTCTCACCAAGCCTCTCTCCAGGATTAAGTTTGTGTACTTTCGAAACAAGCTTGGTATGGTGGAGAATGCAGCCTTAACTGAGAAAGAGTCTCAGTAATAGTGATCCTTAATTGATAATGCAATTCTCTATTGAGAGAGAGTTGAGGTGCAAGCCCTTGATAATGCATTTCTCTATTGAGAGAGATTTGAGGTGAAAGCACTTGTTTCCACCCTCTGGGAGAGCCATGGTGGATGTCATGTGTGTGACTCCATGACAACATCACGTGAGGGAATCCGTGATGACTTTTATGCATTTCTCTTTGAGAATTGAGGTGTAAGCCCTTGTTTCCACCCTCTGGGAGAGCCATGGTGGATGTCATGTGTGTGACTCCATGACAGCATCACGTGAGGGAATCCGTGATGATTTATTTGTGCTTGTGTATCACCCTTTGGGAGAGCCATGGTGAAAGTCACATTGAGGTGACAACATCACATTAAGTGATGAGCACTTGTTTATACCATCTATGGAGGTAGCCATAATGGTTGATATCACATTGAGGTGATATTCTATTTTTTTTTCATTCTGATATGATGTGTCTTGTGCAGGTGGAAGTTCATCCCTAGCTGAGAGGGAGTGTTGATGTTATAGCAGCTACAGGTTGTACTTCCTTTGCATGAATTCCAAGAAGATAGCATAAATTAAATGAGTAGCCATTCGGCTATTTAATTTATGACAAACAATAATTAATAAATGAAGAGGGCCGACCCTATATGGTTCGCATGCTTTGGTTATTACTTGGGCCGATCTATCTTGAAGAGGCGCCTCACTTGTATAAATACAAGGTCTTATTTGTCATTGTATCATCCATTCTATTCAAGCAAGTTCGCAATTAAAGAGCAGAGCAGAATTCGCATCTTCATAGCAGCAGATCCGATTTCAAGGAAGAACATATTCATTTGTATTTTGTGCATCTAGGAGAAGTGCAACTTCATTGTATTCATTATTGGCCATTGCTGGGCCTAAGTTGTAAGCAGATTTCTGCTCTTGTGCTACAATATATAAGAGATTCATTTGCTGGGTTTTTCTCCCTCAAGAGGAGGGTTTTCCCAGGGTATCTTGTTGTGTTCATTGTCTTATGTGTTGCAATATTTCTAAGTGCTTTCACTGTTTAATCTGATCTAAGAAACACTAACACTTTTTATTTTGCAGGGATAGGAAAATTGGTGATCACCTCAATCTTTGCAGGATGTACTTGAATTCCTTTGTGAGAGATGTAGTGGCCAAGAACTACACCTTACTGCATCATCATGAAGCATTTTTCACTATTTAAAGATAGATCATGGTCTTCACATCTTTGTAGGACTCTCCTGAGATTTTCCAATGCTTCATTGAAATCAACACCATAGGTAGTGAAGTCATCCATATAGATTTCCATGCAATCATGAGAGATGTATGAAAATATGCTAATGAATTCCCTCTAAAAAGTTGCAGGTTCATTGCATAAGCCAAATGGAAGTACTGAGTAGGCATAGGTCCCCCATGGATAGGTAAAGGTGGTTTTCTCCTGGTCCTCTGGTACAATTTGGATATGGTTATAGTTGTTGAATCCATCTAGAAAAGAAAAGTATTGATTTCCTGCAAGTGAGTCCAAAAATTGATCTATGAAAGGTAGGGGAAAATGGTCCTTTTTGGTGGCAATATTAAGTTCCCTGTACTCAACACAAACTTGCCACTTCCCTCCTTTTTTGGGCATAATCACCAATGGGGACACCCACTAGCTATCTGAAATGGGGTAGATAAATCTTGCATATTAAAATTTGTGTAGTTCCCCTTTTACAATTTCTCTCAAGGGAGGGTTAATTCTTCTTTGTGGTTGCCTCATTGGTGTACAATAATCTCTTATGTATATCTTATGAGTGTAAATCTTAGGTTCCAATCCATTCATATTATGATAGTCCCATGCAAATGCATATTGGTGGACCCTCAGTAAGTTTTCCAATGACAGTTGTTGTTCTTCACTTAGTTTTTTATTAATATTTAGATATTTTCCTTTTGACACCTGCACTTGTGTAGTTAACTCTACCATAGCTGCTTCACTAATGCTTGGTACTTTGAGTTCATGTGGCAGAAATGTATGAGACATACTTGTTGCTATAGGAAGTTTGGTTGTAGGAAGAGCGGCTGCAGGAAGAGCAGACAAGAGTGTCTTCATTGGATCAATAGAATCAAATGCATGAGAGGATGATGGTTCCTCTACCTCACAATGGTTTTGAATTATGTTAGACAATACTTCATCTTCATCTTGAAGTTGCATAAAAGAAATTCTACCTAACATCATAAGTTGTGCCATAGAATTAACTTCCTCGGCCTCTTCATGAACATGTGGCCATACGAGATCATTCCTATCATGGGATGGCTAAGCTGGAGGGTAGAGAAAAAGATTTTTGGTGCTCTTTTCATCAGAAATCATCATGTCTCCTATCTGGCATCCAATATAGGCATCTGTTGTTGCTAACCATGGCCTTCCAAGAATAATGGGGTACCCGCTTAATGTGGCTTTAGGAGAAAGAATCATAAAATCTATTGGGTACTCCCAAGAGTCTAGAGTTACCACCAGATCCTCTACAATACCATCAGGCTTAATAGTAGAACTATCAGCAAGCTGCAGGATAGTAGGAGTAGGTCTGATGCTTGCAACATTTAGTTGTTGCAAGATGTCCTTAGTCATTACATTTATTGTTTCTCCCAAATCAATCAGAGCATTCTTTATCTGGATCTCATTTATAACAACTTCTACCACAGGACTCCTTGGGTTATTATGTTTGGGAACAGTCACTTTCCCAAGCATGATGTTAGCCAACTATCCCACCACATGAACCGTAGTGGGGTATTTTTTCTTCATGTCTGGCTTCTTAAGGCATTCTTCCTTGATTGCTTTGCCATATATGGGAACATATTTTATGGCCTGAAATATAGGTATTTGGACACATATATGCTTCAACTGATCTAAAATGTCAAAATTTATGTCCTCCTTCTCTTCCTTTTGTTCACAGTTTCCAACCTCTGGGGAAATGGTGGTTTTGATTCAGTCTACTTGATTGGGACTGGTTCAAGATTTTTAGGTGCACTTGGTTGAATGGGGACATTTAGAGGCTCCTCTTCTTCCATAGGAAGCTCAGTGATAATGGGTGTGGAAGGAGCTGGAAAAGTAGTTCATGAATGCAAGTGGATGTCACTTACACTCACAACATATGCAGGGAATTGATTTGGATCAGCAGAGTCTACTGGCTATTGTTGTGGTTTATTATTTGGGTTAGGTGTGGGTTGAGTTGGTAGCTGAGTAGGTTTAGGTGCATTTGAACTTGAACTAGTAGGAGGAGGCATTATAGAAGGTTGTTGGGGCTGAGAAGGTGGTTGCATGTAATTGGTTGTCTAGTTTGGTCATTGTTGTCCTCCCCTCCACTGAGATGTTTGCTACCAGTTTCCTGGAGGTGGTTGCCAATTTCCTTGACACTGATGCCAATTCCCTTGAGGTTGCTTCCACTGGGGTGGAGAGTTTTGGTGATTGGGCCAGGAATTTGGAGGGTTATTCCAAGGCTATGGTGGATATCCTCTGTAATTGGATGGATATGGGGGTTATCATTGGTTCCCAGATGAATAAGAATTGAATTTTGGCTCAACAAAAGATAGTGGATTTGGTGGTATAACTCGTCTTGGAGCCCATGGCCTCCTTTGTGCAACATAGTAGACTTGATCATCTTCACCCTAGATTGGCTTGAACTCGATTGTCATCTACTTGCTGTCATTATTAGCTATCATCTTGCATCTGCAATCCTTCTTCTTTTGTCTGCAATGAGGGCAATATTCTGCCAACATTGCCTCTGCCTCCTCTTGTTTCTTCTTGGCTTGAAGTGTATCCAACTGAGTAGCCAAATTTTTTATGATGTCTTGCTTGAAGTTTGCCAGAAAGTGAGTAATCTTCATCCTTGAAACTCCACTGGTAGATGACTTACCCATGGAGGATTGGTAAGCCCTCCCTTTCTTCGAAACTGCCCTAGAATAGTTCTGACATATCTTCTTGATATCCTCCCAAGGAACTTGGGTGATATCTCCTCCTCCCATTAGGTCCAAGGCATTTGTGCAGCTGCCATTAATTCCTCTTAAGAAAAGCAGCTTCTATGATTCTTCATTGAATGTATGGTGAGGATATTTCTATAGGAAAAACATAAACCTTGAAATGTAATCTTCTAGGCTCTCATCTTCCTTTTGTTGCATCCTAAAAATTTCATCCCCTCTCATGTCACTGCCCCTACAATACTCCTTGTATTTCTCAAGGAAATTTGTCTTCATGTCCTCCCAAGTCTCCATAGTATTTCTGCCTAGGCTCATGAACCATCTTAATGCAGCTTCTTTCAAGGTGGTAGGGAATAGCTTAAGCATGTCAGAATCAGTGGTATAATCGTAACTCCTACAAAGTATATCAAATTTGAACAAGAATGTATCAGGATCTTCTGTGACAAGTCCATAGAAATTAGGAAGGACTGAAGCAGGGATATTTTTTAGGTTGTCTACTTCATTTTGATGAGCAATAGGGAAAGGAAAATCTAGTTGGTTAGGTCTATTTATATTTGTATCACCCATGCCTTCCTGATGAAGTTACAAAGCAAAGGGGTTCTCAATCAGATTTTTATTTTCAAAGGAAACTTCAGAAGTGGTCAGATCTAAAAATGCATCAGCAAAGGGGTTTGGCTCTTCTGCTTCTTCATCTCTTGGCAGGTTCTGATACTTAACTATCTAGAATGGATCAGGATTGTTAGGAAGGAATCTCCCATGAGCATCTCTCCTCCTCCCTCTATGTATATGGTATCAACTCAGTATCAACCAACTTACAAAAAGAATTGGCAAAATAAGAGGGGGGTAATTACTTTCCTAAATGAGGGGTATACTAAGAACATACTTCTAGAAATACTACAACAAGAAAAACTATCAATGACTCCAAAGAACTCCCTAGTTTGACACCATCCCCAACAAGGACACCAATTTTTTTTGCCTCCTACAATGATTTAACAACTAAGCCCTTACAGTTGTGATTCAGAGATTGGACATCTAACCTGAATAGCTATCTCAATCATCATGAAGGTGCATTTAACTTGTCAACTCAGGGACATAAACTTGAAATGGGTCAGCACTATTGGCATATGGCTTGTAAGTGTTTTCATTGATGGAAACCTAAGTCATGCATCTGATCTACAGTACAGTTTTAGTTTACATTGGCAGAACAGGGTGAAGATCAGGGCATCTGATTATAGGCATAAAAGTTGATCTGTATACCTCACCGGACCATTATTTTGGGTTGTGGATCTTTGAGGAAGGTTTTTTGATGTTTTTTTATGCTTATTCATGAAGTATGCTAATATGCATTCATTGGTACACAATCTAGGAGATTCGGTGCACTTATCTGTTGATTATCTATGGTAGAAGGCTGACCCGACGAATATAGTAATCGCAAATATATAAGGAGTAATTAATCAATTTTTTTCGTGCTCTATTATGTTTATTTGGGTCCTCTCTTTTTCCTAACCAACTTTGGAGGATGCGCATAAAGAATTAGTGGTGGATTTGGCCGACACTTGAGAAGAACTTAATGCTTTTTGAAGCCAACATAAGAATGATCAAATCCTTGATAGCGGATATATATATGAGATCGGTTTTATCATTTTGAGTGTGATATATATGGAGAAGTGTGTGAAGATAGCGAATATATGGAACATGAATATGGTGTGAAATTCAGTAGAGTAATAGTGCGAATTTATCTATGTGTGATGTGAAGGGCAAAAAAGAGCAGAGCAGAGTAGAGAAAAGTACAGAGTTAGAAAGCAGATCCAAAATTAAATCTATGAGCTTCACCGAAACTGTAACCTGGCATGAATAGATGCTACTATCTCATTTCATCCTTCAGATGGTTTTAATCTAAACTTTTGTAAGGAAGTGAGCCTTCTCTTTTGAGCAGTGAGCTCTAGGTAGTGTGCCTGAATGCAACTGCATTCCCTTTTGTAAAACTTTATTTGAGTACTCAAATTGTGGATTAACCTCCACTGTGGTTTTTCCCCTAATAGTGTTTCCACGCAAAAATTCCTTGTGTTATGGTGTTATGAATGTTTCCTTTGAATGCTTGCATATTTCTTGTAATGTAATGACATAATGGTTGAGTTTCAGATTAATAAATTTAATATTTGTTGAACACTGATTCACCCCCCCCCCCCCTCTCAGTGTTCCCTTGAGTCCAACAAGCACAATATGTCCACTAGGAATCCAAAGTAGCCACATTCATCCTATAGCTAAGAAAGACACAATGCTGAAAGTAAATTGCTTGGAAGGAAATAAAATAAGTGTTGAGCATCAACCAATAACTATAATAAGCCAAGATGCATGACATAAATGAAAATCTGAGTGAACAAACAAGAAACTACTTTGTCTGCTTTGGTTGTAGGAACAGTCACAAAATAAAATTCTAGTGGTTGCAAGAACAGACGGTGCTAGATTGTTAACTAATTACTAAACAAAAAATAATAACTAAACTAAAGGATGGAATACTCACCAAGTGGGCCCCCTTAAATGAGTATCCCTTAAAAAAAATGTAAAATCAAATGCACGAACTTATAACTTCATTTTATTCATTGGAAAACATGAGTACAATCGAGCAATATGACTGTATTACTGAAAAACTAAGAATGCAAGTACATCATCATATTTTAAGCAACCTCCTGAGAAGTAGCATCTGAGTCTTATTTATAGGAAAATAAGCTACTAACTAATCACCTAGCAAGGTGGTCAACTCCAACAGATTAGGATGATGCCACTTTAGGGAAAGCATAAAAAGTGGAGAGGTGGTTACACATGCATGGAATCTGGTCAAGCATGTTTGCCTTAACACAAATTTAGCACAACAGTAACACCTATATTCACTCAACAGACAATTAATACCATTTACAAGGCGGTTACAATTTTGATTTCAATGAGGAATCTTCCACCATCTAGAGTCTTCCCTCCATTGACCTTTGAATGATCACCTTGTTGACTGTTATGGTGAATGACCAGCTGGCAGAATCTTCCTTAATTGTAGGCCTCTTAATTATATATGCATGACAATATTAGTACGCACAACAAGTGCATATTTGTAACTATCTTAAAGTGACATTCATTAATCCACATGTAAAATTAACATAGATAGTTCATATAGCATGTCAATGTCATTTAAAGGTTACAAAAATAAGCTTATGCCCAATGTCTATGGTTTTGAGGAAATATCATAAAAAAGGTTAACATCCAAGCATCAAAGTCTATGACAAGTGTAGCAAATGGATAATAAACTCTATCAAAATTGAGCCATAAACTATACTCATAAATCACCACCAAATAGTAAAGAATGATCACAATAAAAAGGAATGATCTTTATTGATTTTCACCAAATGGTAAAGAATGATCTAATAATATAATGATTATTTGTGTACAATACACTTGGTGGCCCTCAAAGACCTCATATATATTATTCAAATTTTCTTCCTCCTTAGCTATCTCTCCTATTTTATTTTTCTAATGACTGGGTGGCTCTATGTGCTCTTAGGGAAATTCGTGTGCAATAGGGATATCTTTCTATATATCTTCCTATTCCCTAGTATTTTCACCTCCTTCCTTCACCTCTTCTTCTTTATCTTCTATTTTATCCCCTTCTAAGATATTATCTTCTTGTATTTTCTCTTGTGTCTAAGTAGGGGAATCCTTTGAGGTAAATTGGTCAAATTTTATAGTTGGTTCTTCCTCTAGGATAATGGGTAACTCAAGTATCTTTAGATCAAACATGTCTAATGCATCCACCTAAAGACTTGGGCCAAGGGGATTTTGAGAAGAAGATAAGATCTTATGCCATTGTAGAAAATTTTCTACCACCTCTTTCATCAAATTTGATGCTACCTCTTATTTGTCCAACTAATTTATCTCTCCATCAATATTCACCAAAATGGTTGATGCCACAAGAGAGGAATTCCTTTCTAATGATGGACTATAAATATAAACTCCCTTCATGGCATTTGTATTAGTGATGACTAAGTGGCTACAATAGGGGACCAATATGAATATATAGTATATAGTGGGTTCTCCTAAGAAATCCCATCTATTATATCTACAAAATTCTAGGAGGCCCTAAGGAAGGCCTCATCCAAGGAGACAAGATCAATCATTTTCTTTTTTTTTCAAATGAGGTTGCTACTAAACTCTATTTTCTCTTCCTCTAGAGCTATATTTTTAATATTCTTCTTATCTTCCTCTTTCTTGTATACTTGGGGTTCTTTCCCCCTTTTTTTGGTATTCCTGTTGGGACCACCAATGGAGTTTATTCTTTCGACATTCCTAAGGGTGCAATAGTAATGGTCACATTAGGGTGAACTAGTGTTGAGGATTCCCCAACCTTTTTTTTCTCTTTTTCTTCTCCGTGAAGGGATCTAAGGTTACTATCTTTTAAATGAATCTAGATAGCCCGAGTTTGATCACCCACCAACTAGCCCCTCCAAATAGGTAATTTATTCACTTATCTAATCCACTTCTAGTATTTGGAGGCCACCAAATTTCCTAATTTCATATACTAGGTTCAAGACATTCTCATCATTAGGTAAGTTGTAGGGAACCTTGGGACCAATGTTAAATGTTTTCATTTTGGATTCCATAATCCTTGAGTATCTACTATTTATTACTTCCTTCTCATCTTGATAATTAGCTCAAAATTCCTCGAGAGAAAGAACATCCTTGTGTAGTGATCCAACTAGCTTCTCAAGTTTTCTTATGGAGTAAAATTTCCACCTATTTTCATAAATTTTAGAATTTGGTGTAGCTAATTCTTCATTTAAGGCCTTAATATTTGTCACATTTGCACAATTTAAGGAACCTAGAGAGATTGGGAATTATATTCTCATTTTTTTCTTTTTTTAGGGTTTTTTAATATGCCTCAAAGATCTACTTTGAATATTTTAACAAGTATATTATATTGATGCAAAACCTTGGTAGAAGATATGGGTTTCCTATGAATGCAAACAACCTCGTGTATGTGGATATAAGAAATTAGATGAACTAGATGCCTTGGGTTGCTATTAGGCTCTTGGCCTCATTTAACATTCAACTAGGACCATATATCCTTCTATATTCTTGATCATGAAGGATAGGAAGGAATTATTCATTATTTTAAAGTGTCTTTGAGCTTGTCTATATTATAATTATGGGTAATGATCCCACACCTTGTTCAATTTTTCACCCTCTCCCATGTTTCCTAGTACGTACAACACAAGAAAGATGGAATTTTTTTCCATGAGGTATATAATATATGATGTCATGTAAAATTGTATGGTATATGTCACTGAGTTAAGTTGATTTTGAATGCTATCATTGATGACTTGAGCCCAATCAATGAATTGAGTGTTATCTAGGACAACAGAGATGTACTCATACATCCAAGTTTTGTAGCCCCTAGCAATCTCTTTTCCCATTACTTTATTCAACAAAGTGATCATATCATTGAATTCTATTTGGAAGTCTACCTTGGTTAGTCTCTTGGGAATCTTTGACCATGCTCTTGTAGGCTAGGAGAGCTTATGTTTATTCAAGTACTTGATATGGCCTATGGAATCTTCTTCATATGAGGTAGTAGTTGAATCATCTATAATTTCCACCATTGGTATGTGATATGGGATGTTGAAAGTAAATAAAATCATGTCAACTATCACATCTAGGATGGAGTTCCCTATAGAATCCATATTCTTTCTTCTTTCTAGTTTGTAGGCTTGAGCTCACAAGCCATGATTGACTCAAGAAAATGCACTAAATATGGTAAATATCCTTCTTGGTCAAGTATTGAGTTACTTAGTGTATTTCCTTTATAGGTGGGGTTAATTCCACGTATTATGTCCTCAAAGTCCTAGATGTCCACATGCCCCATATCTATATCAAAATCCATCTATAAAGTAGATATAATCTTACTAGACTCGGTCACCCCTTGAAATTCATACATCATGGATGGTGGTAATTTTATATTCATTGATACCTTACAAGATCAAAAAAATCCATAATAAGCACATATAACTCAATAAAAAAACCATTAAATTTGTGAAATTGTGAGCATTTTAAGTTTTTGTAAGTTTGTGGGATCTAAAGGGACATAGGGATCTAATACAAGGACTAGAGGTACATTGTGTAAATGAAAATATGTCCATTAAACTTCCACTTTCATGTAATACTTAGCTTTGTGATTTCATGGGGATCAAAGAGACATGAGGAGCATGAACAATTTCACATATTTAGGATAGTGATGAGATCCCACAAATAGGTAGAAACTCAAAAATAACACAAATTCAATGGAATTAAACCATTCTTAACCATTTAAAACCCTTTGAATTGGCTAATCACGAATGGCCAAACACACATGTACATGTGTTAAACACCCTAATAAGGATTTGAGGCCAAAATTAAGGTTTTATGGGGATATAGGATACAAAATGACATAAGAAATTTGGACCAAGTCCAAAAGTCCCCTAGTAAACCAAGAAGCAAAGGGATGTAAGGACATGGGACCTAGGTGTAAAATTCAATGATACTCCCAATGACCTATAACAATAACACAAAAAAAGTGTGAGGCTAGTAAATGAAGGGAGTTGGTACATTCCCCTAAGTCCCCAAGAACCCAAAAATATATATAAATTGTATAAAATATAAAAAATTAATGCATCTATTCTATTCCAACATAATTTTTATGGGTTTTTAAGATTTTTAACTCAAAATTCTAGTAAAATATAAAAATTTACAAGACAAAATAACTCCAAACATAAAAAGTAAATGGGAAACAAATATAACATAAGGGAAATAGAAAAATTGGGTCCTCATCATGCTAATATGGGGTGTGTGTGCAAGGCACGACACTTAACTACCAAAGAAATCCCTCGAGAAAGCAAGAAATAAAGAAAAATTCAAGATATGGCATGAAGTTACATGTCTTCACTTAATTTTACTATTGGTTTCTTCAAGTGAAGATCATGGTAAACTCTCTTGGTGATCACTTTGCACGATTGCTTGACCTCCATCTTCAAAGAGAAAATTGTTTTCCTCATTATTCAATTGCATATTAATATTAATCAAGTGAGTATCTTCATTATTACAAGAATAATAAATATTAGAATGATCAAAACATGATATGCACAAATCTATCCTAAATAAATTAATTAAATGAAATGAATCGATGTGATCTAAAGCATGAATAAACATAGATTTATCTCATGCTTTATTTTGGAGTGATGTATGGTGTTTAATCAAAACAAAATTATATTTTATACCTTCTTCTACCCCCTTAATTTTCATGACATAATGTTCTTCCTATTACAACAAAGGATTAGCTTGTTCTTCATCAATTTAGTGAATTGAACCATCACTAATTCACTTTCTAGGCTACTATAAGTTTGATATGATTGATCATCATAAAATAATGGGTTGTAAGAGTCATCTAATTAGTCATTTTCCTCTAAAAAGTAGTTTTATACTCTTCTTCATGACTTGAACTACATAAAAACTTTATTGTCCAAAATTTTGATTCATTCTCTAGGTTGATATCCTTTTTTCCCAAATCAAACCCATTAGGCCAATTTACATTGTTATTTTGAATCATATTACATCAAAAAGGTGAGCTCAAGTATCTACATCCAAGAAATTGTGAATATTAATGATAAATGAGTCATATAATCATACATTTCTTATTGGTTAACATCTTCAATTTGATAATTTGTGTTAAATTCATAATTCAATTTTTGTTCCATAAACTATCCTAATTATATTCAATTTTAAAATTATTTCATCATCAAAACCATGAGTACATTCATCAAAAATACCTAAAAAATTAGTTTCACCACCAAGAAGATCCAAACATGATTGAGAATCTTTGATATCATGATCATCTTCCAATTGGATTTCCCTAAGTCATACTGTGTTCAATTTAGTACCTTCATCCCTATTTCAATCCATCATAATTTCAATTTCTTGTTATTTAACTTGTTTTCTATCCTATGAATCATGCTTATTATTGGTAGATTCATTAAATCCAATGAAGGCATAGAAAACTCCTTGCTATTCTTTTATGAAAACACTCTTTGAATAGTAATGTAGGAGATTTTACATCATTTTTTAATCATCTCTTTCATCCATTTTTGTAGACAAATCATTTGGAGATCTTACCTCTTGATTTTATTTACTTTTTTGTGATGTAATAATACATATTTTTATTGCAAAGAAACAACTTCTAACCTTATTTTACTTACCAGCCTCCTCTTCATCTGAAGAATCATCACTTGACCAACAAGACTCTATTTTATCTAAAACTTGATTATACAACTTCTTGATGGTTAATACAAGGAAAAACACTTCTATACATGACTAGATTTTGATTAAATTAACTCATACCTTGATCTTTAAATTGGTTGATTTGGTTCGTTACAACTATATATTTAAAAACATGTGATTATGATTGTTGTAATGGACTAAATTAGGTGCATAGTGTTGATTACAACTATTGGATGAGTTTATAAAAGGTTGAATTCTTTGACAACTTACAAACAACCACATGTTACAACCTTCATATGAGCTATTTGTATGAGTTACAATGTTGCATCCATTTTGAGCTATATCAAGGACCCTTTCAAATAGGGCATCTAAATTAATTAACCCATCTATCCAAAATCTAATCTAACTAGAAAACTAGAAAACTAGACCCCATAGATAGTGTTCTTTAACATTTTAATCATTGAACAATTGATTTGCACTTTTCACTCTTTGACACCATTAAAAATTTATGAATGAATTTTAAAATAGACTTAGAGTGTTGTCTTTAACTTCTACAAACTAAAGTAATAGATCTCGTGAATCCCATTGTGGATCAAATTGTATCACAAAAATATTTTCAAATTAAACCCATGACCATATGGAATTAGGTGGAAGATTTACATGTCACTGAATTTTTTTATATTGGTGTGTGTGGATGAATATAAAACACTTAACATCATCCTACTAAATATTAATTTTAATCCTTAGTTGCTCATAAAATTTTATATGTTCTAAAGCAATTTGACCTGTATGAGGAAAAAATGGTAAGATTAATATATGCATGTTTCAAAATCTCATAGAAATTCCCAAGCATATAGAAAGGGCTAAACATTGAGCTTAATATCCAAAACATCTAACTCATTAAAAATTTGCAATAAACTAACATGCCTAAAAACAAGTACCAAAAACACTCCTTCATTCCCTCCTAGAACCAATTTTTTGATGGGTTTTTGACATGTCTCAACTTAGATGAAAATCCGAAAGAAACTCACCTCTCCTAAAAGATCAAATACCGAAATGGAAAATTACTACCCCAAGGTATCTATTTCTAGTTCTTCACTTGTTGGATATCTCAATGGTTCTTTTTTTACTATCTCGTCAAGGGGATTGAAATATTTGGATAAACATTTCAACACAAAGAAGTTAAATTACACATAAACAATCAATTTTAGATTTAGCAATATATTTGCAAACTTATATTAACTATATTTCCTTGTCACTTTTCAACCTATAACTAGTAATATATCAAATTTTATTCATGAAATTTTATCTCTATAATAATACCATATAATTTAGGAAATCTCAATCCAATCCTAAACTAACTAGATCTAAAAATTAGAAAATATAGGGCAGCAATGAAAAGGATTAGAGATAAAACTAACTAAAAATCCAATCCTTTACCTATATTTCAACCTGAATAATGGATATACATCTTTATAAAAAAAAACCCAATCTTTTCTCAACCAAATAACTCAAAGCATCACAAATATAGTAAAATCTTCAAATATTTTTAAATCATGAAGCAATCTTCATCAAACACCCAATTATTTATGCAATTTAACAAGATTATCCACAACATGAAATAATGGTGTTGAGGTTGGTTACAAAGGTTTCTTATAATAAAAAAAATAGTGAGTGACATGAAGCACATCACAAAATCATCAATATTCATCAACCTAG
Organism: Sequoiadendron giganteum; assembly: GCA_007115665.2. Lineage (NCBI taxonomy): Eukaryota > Viridiplantae > Streptophyta > Pinopsida > Cupressales > Cupressaceae > Sequoiadendron > Sequoiadendron giganteum. The sequence goes on along the minus strand of CM021107.1, from coordinate 172,884,892 downwards.
ATTCTAAAAATATAAGAATATACTTGGTGTTTGGAAAAATACATAAAATGGAAGAAGTAATGCTTCATTTCTTTCTAAATCAAAGTTTTACAACAGGTTCTAAACCTTACAAATAATTTTAGTTGTACATATATAAATCAACTTTACAATGCTATTTTTTTCCTTTTACAATCAATGGCTAAGATCAATTTTATCCAAGGTATCAAATTAGATGATCAAACATGAAGCTAATATTGGTGGCAGGCAAAATTTCCAAGATAATTTTTCCTCATTTCTCGCTATCTTCCTCAACACTTGAAATTACCTCATATTTTGATAACTCAAAACTCTTAAAGGTTAAATAATTTTACCCGTCAAAATGACCAAATTTATAGTTTTTTATGATCAACCTAAGGTTTCCCTATGGATGACTATCATGATAGTCCTTTATGTGGTTGTACAAATATCTATTTTGTCTTATTTAATATTTTCTTCTTTCTATTCATGATGACATGTCTAAAATAGGTTTTTAGGTGGATAACCTAATATAACTAAAAAAATTGATACATACCATGCTTTAGCCAATCTAGTTAAGATTCATAGGAGAGAATGTGATTGTTATAGCTATTTTCTTTAGCATAATTGATAGTCTTTGACCTTATGGTGGAATTATTATAACATTTACCTTGTAAAATAATCTCTTAATGTGCTCTCAAGGTTCAATAGTGGTTCCAAAGGTGTTAAAAAATATTTCAAACCCTTTGTAGAGTCATGTCCGCTATGATAGTTCTCTTTTTGTTCTTGCTAACTTTATCATACCTAGTTGTACGTTCATATTTATGACTACCCACCTTAACCCCTAACTCATCATGTTTTTCCCAAGATTATAAATATTTAGTCATTTCACATATTATGGAATTCCAAAAATTGCAACTAGATTCTCATTTACTTTTATAACACCTTTGATAGTCCTACTAGAATTATGATAGTCATAACCCTATGATAGAACCCAAGTTGGCATGAAATGGTACAATCTCAAGACTATCTTAATTTTGGTTTCTTGACTATCATGTTTCCATGTGATCACAACCCTTTTGGTTTGAGAGAAAATAAAAGGTTTGTTGTTTTAATGCTTTAATTTTAAATGTAAAATAGAAACAAAGATTGAAAGTTCCTATTCAAATCAAAGAAATTCTTAGATATAGCTCAAATTGAAGTCCAAAACAAAGAAAAATAAAAATTACTCAAAATATTATTACCATGAAAAACTCCAATGTGATTTAATTTTATTCAATGATGTTTGAATCTGGATTCTCTTGTACAAAAGGTACCTATTTTATAGCATGTACTTAACAACATGAATTTTTTACGGTTTATGATATCAATATGCATAGATTTCTAGATTTGACTATGTAACATTTTTTTGCATCAACATTTTATATCATACTCCATGATCCATCACCAGGATGTGATTCTCTAGCTCAATCTCATCCTAATGATGGATCATAGATTATGATCCAAAATGTTGGTTTTGAAAAATGTTACATAGTCAAATCAAGAAATCTTCATATTAGCATGTTATAGGTTTTTGGGAGAGGCAATGGATGGATGAGATTTGATGAAGAGATTAATAGTGGAGGATGAATGAGAGGATTTCCCTAGGATTGAGAAGATGATGGAGGGTTGATATGGAGATTTTTGGAATGTGAAGGGCTAGGATACATTTTCTAAATTTAGTAAGTGGTTGCAACCATGAGAGACATAAGGGATACGTGTACCTAGGACTCCCTTATTCTTGGAATTGGTGTAGAGGATATTGGAATCATGAGGACAAGTTTTCTTGTGTCCTTTATTCTTGTAATTAGTGGAGAGAATATTGGAACCATGAAGATAAATGTTCCTAGGTGTCCTTTATTCATGGGATAGGTAGAGGGAATATAGCTATAACTAAATAATAATAGTTAATTATTTAAGCCATGTGTGAGGTGGAAAATAGGTGTAATTAATAATTAAATTATTTATTTATGTGAGATGAAATGGAAAAGGGACTAATTAGATAGCAACATTACATGAAGGGGGCCTAACTAGGTGGTAAATTAGGATAAGCGTATATTAGAGAATATCTAGGGATATATTTAAGGAAATTTAGGTATATTCATATTTCCACTCTTTGATAAAATGTCATGACTAAGTGGCATTATGTTAGAGAAGAATAAAAAAAGAGGATGGGATGAAGCTTTGGTGGTAGGTTTCCCCAATCGCTCAAGGATGATGATGGAAGTAATTCCCGCTCAATAGAGCCATTAGGAAACATGGAGCCCAAGAGATCTCTTGAAAAGATAAATGATGATAAGAAAATGTATCATGATGAGAAAATATTACTTGGGATAAATCATATTAGGATGGCATACATGCCATGGATGAGGATTGGACATATTGGTTGATGTTGCTTAGATGATTTTATGAGAGAATTATAAATTGCATGGTTTTACATTATTGATGATGATATATGATAAAGATGTAAGGAACCTGTAATGACACATGATTTGGTGGACGAATGATGGTAAGATGGGAAATGGATATAAGAGGATGGATGAACGATGGTAAAAATGGGTGAAGAATAAATGATGTCAAAGTAACTTTGTGTGCAAAGAGAAGCATATTATTTGTTTTATCACTAGCATTATGCACTATGATATAATGGATCATGATGATGATACACCATGTGCATATAGACTGACATAAAAACATAGAAGCTATAAACAACGTAGTGATCTAATAGACACATTATTGAGGCATGCCATGATATGAAGGATGAGGGAAATTGTGATGGTGTGATGGATGTAGTACTAGGACTATAGGCAATAAACAAACACAAACGCATACAAATAAGAAATCAAAACATGTTGAAAACACAAGTTGGTATCCAATGACATGATGAAGATAAGGGTGTATGAGAAGATGGGATGGAGGAATGGATTGGTTGGTGAGGATCTAAGGATTGGTGATGTGAATTGATTATATTTTTCCCTTGGTCAAGCTATGAGCCATATATTGTTTTGATGTTGAGGAGGGTAGCATTGTTGATGATAAGAAAAATGCAAGGATAGTGTTGTTAATGATAAAAATAACACAAAAATTTGGGAATGATATATCTCAATGATGATAATTAGATTAATTTTATATTAAACACAACTTACAATAAGATAAGGAATAAAATTTTATGGATGTTTTTGTATGGGAACAAGATTTTGAGTGGGTATGCTTGGATTTGAGAGTGCATGCACATGGATGAATTTTTTTTGGGATCATGCTATAGATTTGGAAAAATTTAGGATAATTATTTTCTTTTAGACGTCATCTTGATGGTGGAACCAATGGCAAGGGATAAGCCAAGCCTAGAGACAAGGAATGAAGGTGGTTTGGATGGAATGGTTGACATATTTGATTTGATGGAGAGGCTTTGGATTGATGGAGATTTTTAAGGGGATATGTCCAAAGACTACATAACATAGGATTAACATGTTTTATCCAAGACTTTGGATTGGATAGTGCTTTGTAATAAATTAAGTGATGGTAGATGGTGTGAAGGTCAAAGGATAGCTATGTAAAGAGTTTTCCAAAGTATGAATTAATTTTGTGCCCTCAATTCTTGTTAATATCAAGGCAAGTGGGGAAGATGGATGAGGCTTGATGAAATGGATATGGTGGATGAGTGTGATGGGATGACATGATAGGAGGGATATGTATGGTGGAATGGATGAGACAACTTGCACCAAATTGCAAGGTTCACATAGCTAGTTGGTTTACACATGATTCCTATGAATGGGTTTTCATCATGGTACTTGCCCGAGGTGCCACAACAAGTGGTTTTCATCATTGGACAAATTATTTATCTTTTTTTAATATTTTATAATTTTAAAAAAATTAATGATTTTTTAATTTATTTTACTTTAAGTATCATGTGCATGGATATATAATATAGTTGATATAGATGCTTCAATCATGACATGCCAATATAATCTTCCCTTATGGATTTTCTTTGCTAGGATTTTTTTACTGGTATACAATTCACAATTGTGATGATGCTCTTTGATAGGTGGGTTGGCCCTATCCAAATATAATCATCTCGATATACTTCCACCATAACTCTTGTGTAAAAGTGTTGTTGCAAGGATGAAATTGATTCTATGTTTTACTTTGGATTTAGGATGAATTTGTATGGATATAAATGTTTGAGTTGAGGATTGGGTTTTGGATTGTTGATTTGATAACTTGGATTTTGGAGGTGGGTGTGTGGATTAAGGAATTTTAGATTTAGATATATGAGATGTGGATTGGAATGAGGGACGTTGGTATTGGGTGGTAAAATTAGATTTGGAATTGGGATTAGGCTTAGGATTGGAACAAACAATATTTTTAGATTATGATTTTTTGCATGATAATTATGAAGGTGGTGCATACCTATTATATGTAATGTGTGACTTTTGAGTGATGGATTTCTTTTTATGGCTCACTTTGACTGAATTTTCCAATTTAATTTATATTTATTCTTGATGTTTGGATGTATGCTATTTTTTATATTCATTTTTATTTTGTGCTTGATTTGAATTTTTCATTTTTCTTTGATAGTTGATTGTGACATTTTGTTACATGGGAATGCTTCACTTTGTATGAGGGATGATTTTTTTTGTCCCAATTAAGGGGTTTAGGATGTTGTGGATGTAAGTTGCTAGTATGGATGGAGAAAGTAGGGAAAATATGGGTGGAAGGAGGATTTTGAGAAGAGTTATGGATGGACTCTATTTGTATGCTTTCATTGGATGAAGTTGCCCCAAATATCATTGAGGTGTCAGTATTGGATCACTTTCTTTGAGATTTGTGGCCAAGACCTTGATATCCATCATTTTCATATAATGATATTGGTTCTAAAATTCTATGTTCATGAAGTCCTAACCCTTTACTATTGTAAACTATGCTTTGATAAATTCTATTTTCCATAAGATATTTGTTACTTTTGAAACAAGATGCAAATCCCTCATTAAGCAACCATTACTTAGTAGAGAGGTCTATTTTTTCTTCTACAAGAAGTCCAAATTGTATGAAGGTGGTTGAACCCAACTTATAGTATGATTGTATTTTCTCCATGTTTATGACTATGGTATCTTGATCAATTATATTCTCAATATGATCATTTTTTCTTGTGCATTCTCATTATTTATGTGATCATTTATGTGTACAAGGGAGGCAAGTGTCTCATCTTGGGAAATAATTTTTTTTGGAGTATGAATGTGATTAATTTTGATGTTTTGGTCATAGATGGGATAAAGGTCAAGGAGAGGATCATTTTGATTTTCTTGTTCAAAGATAGGAACATAATCAAATATTGGACTCGTTTGGATAGGATAATGATCAAGGATTGGATTATCTTGGATTTAGTGACCATCTATGGGGAGAATTTGGGAAATTTAATCTTGATTTGCTATGGAGCTTATCTCGTCATGATTTTTACTTTCTCTTGATATAAATCCAATGGTCAGGATGATGGAATGTGCATTGGAATGAGGATGGGGGATTCTTGGATGGACTCAATAGTTTTGCTTATAATGGATTTTGGATATTGAGACTATGATTTAGATTAATTGGTGATGGATTTCTTGTTATTGTTTGATCTAGGATAGGCATGGCAGTACGAGACTCATTGATAGGTGGTGTGGACATGTATTTCTTGGATTTTTTATTTTTTTGTTCCTCACATGTGAGTAGTGCTTGGATAAAATATTTAGTAGATGGATGAGACTAATCGAGCTTCCAAGAATGAGTGGACTTTGGATAGGGTTTATTGGAGGACTTGGATGAAGGTGATTTGGAATGTATAGAGGATTTGGAGGAATCAAAGGAATTGAGTGACAATGATTTGGATGAGGTGGATACAAATGATTTGGGAGATGTAAAGGATTTAAAATATTTAAAATATTTGGGTGAAGAGGATGAAAATTACATGGATTGGGGAGATGGGGATATTATTCTAGGATGGTGCTTCCCTTTCCAAATGTGGGATAATGATAATTTATGGATATTTTATTTTATTTCACAAGGTAGCTAGTGCTAGGGAGGCCCTAGTTTAGAAGAATGTGGGAATTAATGGTTGGGTATGGAGATTCTATGGCAAGATAATCAATAAGGGTCTCCTCAATTATGTCTTAGTAAATTCTATGATCCTCATTATAACCATAATATTCAGGTTGGTTGATAAGACCATCCTCATTATCATAAGGATCGCATTATATTTGGTCAATGATATTATCATCATCACTATAGGGATCATATATTGGTCAATTGATAATGCCATCATAGTCATTGGATTAATATGGGAATAGGAATTTATCTAAAAGGATCATGGTGTTTTATTTTCCCTTGATTATTATCTTTATCTTTGCTTTGGTTATGAATTTGGACTTTGCTTGTGTGGGATATGGGTCCATTTTTTATTAGGTCCTTTGATTTTTTAGTTTTTGGATGATTTGGATTTTTCATTGTTTGGACTAGTGGTGACTATGTCAAAAGAAAAATCAACTCCTAAAAATGAAGGATAACCTTAGATGGTCTAATGGATTACTTGAAAACAAATTGGATGTATAGGATGATCCCAAGGGGCGAGAATAAATGATTAGATGGACTATGCAGATTTGATTTGCTAAACTTAGATTTAAAGTGTATGCTACACTCTTGGATCTTGATTCAAATGAATTGTATTTTTTGAATTCAATGATGATTGTATAGTTCCAAGGATTAGACTATGGTCCCTAGGATAACTTAAGTGTCCCAAAGGATGGATTAGGTGATGGTTAGATTAAATAATATCCAAAGGCGATGTATTCAAATTGTGTCTAAGGATTAATTTTGATGATGAGAGGGTTTGGACTATAAAGATTATCTTTATAAAATATGGTGAGGGTTTAATGATCAAGGATTCCCTAAGGGTCTCAAATTTTTAGGTTTGACTTAAGGGTATGCACCAAAGAGGTGTATACTTTGAGCTCAAAGGTGTGTTGTTAATGATCAAATAATGGGATTAAATCAAAATATGGATATAATGGATATAAGACTAAGAGTGTGGTTAAGATGGATAATGTGAAATGGATAAAGTATTGGTTTAATTTGAGGGTATATGAAAGAATTAATATGACTTAGATTAGATGGACAAAGTTTGTGGGGTATGGATTAGGACTTTTGATTTGGAAAATAAATTGACTAAGTGTTTGGAATGTTTGGACTATGGTTTTGTGGACTATTTTTTTTTTGGATGAGGTTATGACCAAGGTAATATGGATTGTAGAACTAAGATTACAGGTAATTTCTATCCTATATTTGGCTTCAAATTTATGTTTCAAGGATACCGATTATGATTGTTTTTTCAAACAAGTAAAATAATTTTCAAAAAGTGGGCTTGAATCAACATGGTATGAAATGTTTACAAACAAGCACTTAGTATATACAACACATAATCAATAAGGCAATAAGGCACAAAAACAAGCCTAAATTTATTCAAATAAGGGATTGACACATGTAGGCTCACTGAATATACTATCTACCAAGGGCATGGTAGCTATGAAATGAAAGGTTACGTATCACTTATGCACCCCTTACCTGGGAGGCTTAAGCCTTTCCCAAGGCAAGCTTTACCTCTACCACTAGGAATTATATGGCGAGTAACTTCTCAAATGACTATTTATCTGATGCACTACAAGATGGAAGCTAAAAGGTTTTGTCTATTCTATATTGCTACATGGTGTGCGCCCTTGGTCTCCTTGTGTTGTGCACCACAACGCTCGAGTTCATGACATGGCTTAATTGCCTCCTATGGATTCATTAACTCTAGCAATTGTATCAAGTATTAACAAGTCAATCTTTTGGTGCAACGACAACCGTTTGTGCAACAATTGGTATCAGATCCAGGTTTGAACCCCTCACTTATGTGGGGGGATTGTCGCAAGGTGTGTTCCCTTGGTCTCTTTGTGTTATGTAGCATAGTGCTCAGGTTCTTGACATGGCTTAACTACCTCATGTGGATTCATTATCTTTGGCATTTGTATCAAGCATTAACAAATGAATTTTTTGGTGCAAGGACAATTGTCTATGCAACATTTATAAAGTGTTTTAAGATAATCCTTGATCTTGGATTGTTGATCATACATCTTGGTTATGCTTTTTCATTTTTTCTCCTGGTGATGGCTTTGGTCCTTTGGTCATTGATCACACTAGTGTGGACTATATTTTTTAAGAGAATTTTGGCTACTTGAACTTGGGTATTCTTACATGTGATCCAATTGTTGAACCATGTATTTCATCTCCTCCATCTATTGTTTCTTCTAATGATACTTGTGTTACTACATATATGGCTCCTTATTACTCATTGCAACAAGATGTACATTGTCTTCCAGATATGGCTACTTGGGATGAGTACCTGATAGATATTACAATTTATTTTGTGAGTCTTATCTTTCAAATTTGACAATATTGATTGTATTCATATTCTCTTTTATGGAGTTGATTCCCATTCAATTTCTATGAGGGAACATTCAAACTCTCTTATTCTCTATCCACATGATCATCTATCATAGTTTGACATGGGCTTGGATACTTTTGAGTAATATTTGGAGGAGGTATATTTGTCTTTAGAGGAGATATTTTCATCTTTGGATCCTATTCTTCATTCATCTCTAAGTACTATATTTTGGATTGTCATCTTCATTGATGTGGCTTGGAACACTTGACTTGGTAGTGGCAGCTTTCGGCACTAACATGGAGACACATGATTATTTTTCAAAGACTTCATACATTTTGAATTGTCTTCCTTCATATTCTTTTCAGGAATAAGAAGACATCATGCATATGCCTTTGGTTTTGTTTCTTCCTATTGGGAGGAACATTGTTTGATGGTCATTGACCATCTTCTAGATTTAATTTTGAGCATCTACCATTGACACAAATTTGATATTAAGCAGGGGATACATGGTCTCTATTCTTCTATCTCATAAATAATTTTTTTTATCACATGGGGTTTTCTCCTTTTCATAGTTCGAGAGCATTTTATATTTTCTCTCTTCTAGAGAGGAGATTTTATTGGAATATTGCATCAATAGTTTAGTTTATAGATAGATATTAGTTTAGATAATAATAAATAAATTAACATTTAAATGTTAAATTATAAATAAATGTTAGGTAATAATTAGAATAAATAATATTTAGTTATTATTTATTTTTGTAGGATTTTATTCATGAGAAAATGAGGTTTTATAAAGACAATTCAATGTAATGAAAAATCATATAGAAAATCATAAATAAATCAATATCCTATTTTATGTTTTTAATATTGTTGTGCAACTCTGGTGTAATTTGGTTTTTTTATGTTGACTCTACCATTTCAATATGGCATCAGATCATTTGTGATGCTAGGACTGTGAGGAAGCAATGAAGAATTTTTTAGCAAAGAAATGTAGTTTGTTGGCATATAATTTTGTTTTATAAAACAATTTTTTTTTACATCAATTTAACAGTCATAGTAAACTTGTGAAATATTTCTTATTTCATAGAAAATTTTAAAAATTTAAAATATTTTGGAAAGCTAGCAAAGAGAAGAACAAAACCCAAAAATGGTTTGAATATGTTGTGAGTATTTAGTGAGCAACTTGAAGTAGAAGGTTGCACGCAAAAAATTATCTTCATTTTTTATTGTTTTATTGTGCATGATGCAAAGAATTGAAGACCCATTCAGATAAATTTATTGAAGATTATTTTTAATATTTCTCTTATTGCACAAAATATTTCATATGTTATGCATTGACAGAAGAAAATACATTGGCAACTGAATTTGGTTGAAAAAACGAGACTGTAGGTGATTAGCCTTTCAACATATGATTGGTATGGTTAATTGTTTCCTCTCATATTTTTTACATGGATATTTTACATTGGTAGGATTTATATTTGGTGGTGATAAATATATGGTTATGTTATATTTGAAGTATATGAATGTCTAGGGTCTAATTGAAGGTTGAAGGTATTGCAGGCTAGATGAATTTTATCATATTGAGCTAGCTTCTCAGTCAAAGATGATACATTGCATGAGAAAAATCTTTCATATATGTGTCCCTTCATGGAGAAAGGGGGACTTGGCTTGTGTTGACATTTCTTGAGGGTGTAGTTGGTGTATTCAGTTTTTGTTTAGGTTATTGTTAGGGTTAGAAGGAAAATATCTAATAGTTAAATGTACATTTGATCAATAAAACAGAGAAATAAAACACACAAAAAATTATAGCAGAAACAAGACAACACAAAGAATTTAACGTGGTTCACCCAATCCATGCTACATCCACAAAACCACAGCCATCCAATGATTTTATTATCCAGTGTAAAACATATTACAATCTCATGAATAATGCCATGCTAAAACTCTCATCCCAACCACTTATAACAAGCTTTTTAGAAGCTTCCGAAAATTAGGGTTCTACAAAGTCGGTTTTTTCCTTTTTTGATGATGAAGTGAAAAATAAGAGAAAAATAATTTCTCGAGGGCTACCACCCCTGAACCCTCGCCCGAGGCTCGACCTGACCTCGCACCCCAATGAGGATACATGAAGAGTGTACAGTATAGCATGATTAGTCGCCACATACCAACAATCTCCCACTTGGAGACTGATCTTGGATGACATTGTTGGAAATAAGCACCTTGGACCTTGCTGCTCTATTATACTTTTAACCAAGAAGACCAACCGAAGCTGAAGAGGATCTTAGCTTCTCCCTTTTCACTTCCTTTGTAAACATATCCACTGGATTGGAATTTGTATGTATCTTTTCCAGCTTTACCTGTCCATCCTCCAACATAGACCAAATGAAATGATATCTCAACTGTATGTGTTTGGTTTTAGAGTGCAAGGAAAAATTATTTGTAAGATGTATAGCACTTTGGTTGCCTGTAAAAAAGTGATTTTCAGCCTGTTGTTTTCCCAACTCTTCCATGAAAATTTGCAGCCATATCATCTCCTTTTCCACCTCTGTTGCAGCAACATACTTTGCCTTTGTGGTGGATAAAGCAACCACCTTTTGCAACTGATAAATCCAACTCACTATTGTCCCACCAACTGTAAATGCATAACCTATGGTACTTTGTCTGGTATCTACATCCCTTGCCAAATCTGAGTCAACATAGCCTTTTAAATCAACATTAGAGCCCCCAAAACATAAACATTTATTGGATGTACCTCTCAAGTACTTGAGAATCCATTTTACCGCATTCCAATGCTCAACTTCGAGATGACTCATATGCCTTCTAACAACTCCTACGACATGTGCAATATCTAGTCTTGTGCATACCATGGCGTACATTAAACTACCTATAGCTGAAGTATATGATACCTTAGACATTTTTTCTTCCTCCTCTTGTGTCTTTGGACACATATCCTTATTCAATTTGACATGACTATGCAAAGGTGTGTTGACAGCTTTTACATTATCCATATGAAATCTCTGCAACACCTTTTCAACATAATCATCCTAAGATAAAAATAATTTCCTATTTTTCCTATCTCTTGTAATCTTCATACCAAGTATTTTTTTCGTTGCCCCCAAATCCTTCATAGCAAATAAATTTGCTAACTGTTGTTTTAACTCATTTATGTGATCCATGTTAGACCCCACTACAAGCATATAATCAACATATAAACATAAAATAGTGTAGCTATCTTCATCTTGCCTCTTAAAGTAAACACAATGGTCTAAATTACACTTGTTGTAGCCTTTCTCAATCATAAAACTATTAAATATAATATACCATTGTCGAGGTGCTTGCTTCAAGCCATATAAACTTTTCTTCAATTTGCACACTAGTTTCTCCTTACCTTTGACCTCAAATCCTTGTGGTTGTTCCATATATATTTCCTCTTCCAAATCACCATGGAGAAAGGTTTTTTTAACATCAATTTGTTCTAAATACAAATCTTCAGCAACCACAATACTTAAAACAGTATGAATAGAAGTCAATTTAATAATTGGAGAAAAGATTTCATCAAAATCAATACCCTTTTTCTATGCAAATCCCTTTACAACTAATCTGGCTTTAAGTATTTTCTTACCTCTATCCTCCTCTCTCATCCTATAAACCCATTTATTTGGTAAAGCCTTTTTACCTGTAGGTAACTTGCATAATCCCTAAGTCTTACTTTTCAGCAAGGAATCCATTTCTTCTTCCATTCCATGCTCCCACTAAACCTTGGTATCCACCTACATAGATTCATCATAACATTCCATTTCATCAACATCAGTTAATAAAATAGAATACAAAGAGGGAGAACAAAAAATTGGAGGTCTACTTATTCTTGAAGATCGTCTGACATTCACTGGAGTTTGTGGTATTTGTTGTTTTTTTTGTAGAGCATGAGGAACCACTAGAACATCGTTGTTTGGAGTATCATCCAACACTGCATAATCATTTTCTTTCTTCTCATGTTGTTACAACTGATCTTTGTACAATACTTTCTCATTGAATATGGCATCCCTTCTTCTCACAATTTTCTTATTTTCAAAATCCCAAAGCCTATAACCAAATTCATCAATGTCATATCCAACAAATATACATTCTTTGATTTTTCATCAAGCTTGGTTCTATTTTCAGAATCTACATGGGCAAATGCTTCACAGCCGAAGGTTTTGAGAAAAGAATAACTCACCTTCTTACATGTCCATGCTTCCTCTGGAATACCACAACCCAAAAGATTAGAAGGACCTCTATTAATTAAATAAAAATAATTGCTTAGAACCTCTGTCCACATGTTTAAAGGCATCCCAACATGTAATCTCATAGTTCATGCACGCTCCATTATTGTTCTATTCATGCACTTAGCTACTCCATTTTCCTGTGGAGTCCTTGGAACCATTTTCTACCTATGAATACCATTAGAGAAACAATAATCTTCAAACTCTTTGCTACAATACTCACCACCATTATTAGATCTGAGACATTTTAACTTTTTACCCATCTCATTCTCAACCAAGCTTCTCCATTTTTTACAAGTTTCAAATACATCAAATTTATGCCTAAGGAAATAAATACATACCTTCCTAGTTGCATCATCAATGAATATAACATAATACTGAAAGCCACTGAGAGAAGATACATGAGCTTATCCCCATACATCCATATGCACAAGCTCAAATTTCTCATCTTTCTTTTGTTTCCCATCCTTGAGAAAACTAACTCTCTTTTGTTTTCCATACACACAACTTTCACAGAAATCCATATTAACAAATTTTATACCTGGTAAAACATTCTTTGAATGAAGTATTTTCATACCTTTTGCACTCATATGCCCGTCTATTGTGCCATAGTGTTTATTCAAAATCCACGACAACTATCTGATTTTCTGCCTGTTGAACTGCAACAACTATTCCTGAGCATTGATTTTTATCTGCAATAGCTAAAGTAGAAGGAACAATATGACCTGTACAAAGATATAAGGTGCCTACTTTCACACCTTTTTCTACCACTAAAGCACCTTTTGTAACCCTCCAATTTTTATCACTAAATGTAACAACACAACCTTCATCATCTAGTTGCCCTGTTGAAATTAAATTTCTTCTTAACTTTGGAATGTGCCTTACCTCATGTAGTAGCCAATGATTCTCATTCTACAACTTAATCTTGATTCTTCCCTTTCCAACAATTTGATAGGGTTTGTTATCTCCCAAATAAACCAGCCCAAAATCCCCTTGGACATAGTCAAGAAAATAACTTCTATGGGGCGTTGCATCAAATGAAGCCCCTGAATCTAACACCCAAGAATCATCAGCATTGTCAAGAGAAAGAATCAAATCATCCTCATCAGATTTATTACTTACTACATTTGCCTCTTTATTTCCTTCCTTTTTGTCTCCTTTATTTTTTCGAGACCAACAATATTTCTTTAAATGACTCGGGTTACCATAGTACCAGCAATCCCTCTTTTCTCTAGATTGGGACCTTTTTTCCTTTGATTTTCCTTGTGACTTCCCACGGCTTCCATAATTGTTTCATCTCTCCTTTGTTCTACCCCTACTTTCTGCATTCAAAAAACTTCCTGATGTGGATGTTCCACCTGAGCTTTTCGTACGAATTTCCTCGCTCAAAATAACACCAACAACATCATCAAATTTCAATGTATTCGAACCAGAAACAAAATTGCTAACAACCATTACCAATTTATTCCAGCTTTCAGGCAAAGAACACAAAATCAAAAGAGCCCTAACTTCTTCATCAAATTTTACATTTATAGAAGTCAATTGACTGGTAAATGTATTAAACTCATTTAAATGATCAGGAACCGACCCACCTTCTACCATTTTCATATTAAATAAACGCTTCATAAGAAATACCTTATTCGAAGCAAAAAGATTTTCATATAACTTTTCCAGGGTTTCCATCAACTCTAGAGTTGTCTTTGTTGTTGTAATATTAAACGCCACCAATTGTGCCAAGAATAAACGAATACTACCAAGTGCCTTTCTCTCCAAAATATCCCAGTCCTCATCAGACATTGATCTTGGTTTTCCCTTCCAATGGTCGCCATAAATCCTTTTGATATAGGTAGTTCTCCATCTGCATCTTTCATAACTGATATTTCTTCCCATTGAACTTCTCAACCTTCAACTTATCCTCATCTTCCATTGCTCCCACTCAACTGTGAGACCTTCCTACAGAGGATAACTGAACACAAGCTTTCTTTGATACCACTTGTTAGGGTTAGAAGGAAAATATCTAATAGTTAAATGCATATTTGATTAATAAAATAGAGAAATAAAACACACATAAAATTATAGCAGAAACAAGACAACACATAGAATTTAACATGGTTCGCCCAATCTGGGCTACATCCACAAAACCGCAACCATCCAATGATTTTATTATCCAATGTAAAACATATTACAATATCACGAATAATGCCAGGCTACAACTCTCATCCCAACCACTTATAACAAGCTTTTTAGAAGCTTCTAGAAATTAGGGTTCTACAAAGTCAATTTTTTCCTTTTTCGGTGACGAAGCGAAAAATAGAAGAAATTTTTTTTCTTGAGGGCTATTGCCCCCAGACCCCGGCAAGGATATATGAAGAGTGTACAGTATAGCATGATCAGTTGCCACATACCAATAGTTATTTTGTATAGCAAGGAAGGAATGGTTCCCACAAAACTAGAGGGATTTTGACACATTCAAAGGAGATGTGAACTCTTGAAAGAGATTTTTCCTCTCATGTGTAGCACTGGAGGAGGGATTTTGACACACTCAGAGGAGATGTGGACTTTTAGATGAATTTTTTCTCTCATTATGCAAGGAGGATGCGGACATTTTATGTTCTCTCATGTTGTATAGAGTTTTGTGGGTTTTATAGTCAAAAGATCCACTGATGAAGTCAATTTGATTTTTTTGGGTCGACGAGGAGAATTAGTGGAGGTACTTCATCAAAGTCTCAAAAAGGGTTGTTGTGTTCAACTCTTGCAATGTTTTGTCCTTTGTTCAGATTGATGTAATAAGGGAGAAATGTTAGAATTTTACATCAATATTTTAGTTTATAGATAGATATTAGTTTATATAATAATAAATAAATTGACATGTAAATGTTAATTTATAAATAAATGTTAGGTAATAATTAGAATAAACAATAGTAAGTTGTTAGTTATTCCCATATGAGGTTATTCACGAGAAAATGAGGCTTTATAAAGCCAATGCAATTTAATAAAAAATATATTGAAGAATCTTGAATAAATCAATATCCTAATTTATATTTTAAAAATTGTTGTGCAAGTATGGTGTAATTTGGTTTTTTTTTATGTTGGATCTACCATTTCAATAGTTTTGTCCCACTAGGTTTTCTTGTTTTCTCCATTTGTGAGAGAATTCATTTGTTCATAGATACCTAACATGGCCTAGTATCCAAGACCCATCTTTGCAGTATTTGCATTTGTTCATCATTCTCCCTAAGTTACCCTTAAGGGGGATGTTAGTGTCAACAAGGGTATTTTCTATTCAATTTCCCCCTTTATAGTGTGAACCAGACACATTATCTACTAGTCATTAGTTAGGAACTATTCACACATGTTTATATGTTAAGTTTATTAGAGCTCTAGGAATATTTCTAGAATTTTCTTATATACATGTGGTCTTATCCTTTAGTTTCGCATGCCATAGGACTAAGACACTTTTCATCATCCTAGTTATTCCTACCTCTCAACCTTTCCTACATAAGAAAGGTCTCATTTGTACATATTCATTGATATTCATTGATCACTATTGATCTAATATATTTGAATCTATCATTGGCAAATTTATGCTCTTGTTTTTTCTTGTAGAAGGATATTTTGGTTTTGTAGGTGATCTTGGGAGCTTGAGTCCTTGAGGGACTCTAACACTATAGATTTGTTATATTTTGATAATAATATTGTTGCAAATATTCTTGAAGGTTTTTTGTTAGTTGAATTATATGTAGGTTTAATTCTCACTATGATAAGAGGATTAACTAGTTTTGTAAACTATTGTGTCATTTTTTATTTTGCAATGGTTTATCATTCATTTCTACATATACAATTAAGTATATTATCTATTGAAATAGATCAGATCTAAAATAAAATTTAAATATATATTTCCCATGGACTAAATCAATTAAAAATTTACAATTTCTTTAATCGAGAATAGCACATATTTGTCCTCGTTTTTTATGTGGATTTTTTTACAAAATATTTTCTCCATGTAAATCTTGTTCTATTTGTGGTTTGCTTATTTATCACTTATTATTGATTTTGCAATCACATAATTTTAGTCATATGGTAATCATTGTTAAATAAACAAAGTTTGTATTTATTTACATTTTCAATATATTTTATTGTAGTTGTTTTACCTTGTAAATTAACATTTGGTATGAGAGCTAACAATTCTACATAGAGAGAAACCTTTTTATCAAGTGTTGAAGGAATTTTGGTTGTAACTGGAGCTTTTGCATTGTGTGGTTTTGCATATTTAAGAAAATGATTATATGCCACAGTTTCTACTTCTTGTATGGATATTGAGAAATTCAATGGTGTGGAATACGAGATGTGAAAGTTAAAAATGGAAAATCTCCTTGAATAAAGAGATCAGCAGTTACCTGTTTTATTAGAAAAAATCCATATAATGTTTATTGAAGATTGGTTGAAATTAGAAAAGGCACAAGGAACTATGTGATTGTGTCTTGCAATTATGTCCTAAAAATTTTCAATGAGTGTGTCGCGCACAAGTTGTGAAAGATGATAGGTGATATCTACCAAACCAAAAGTCTTACAAATAAGTTATCTATCAAGACATAGTTATATTCATTGGAAATGAAAGATGGTGAATCTATTGCAAACCATATGAATTTTTTTAGTTTTATTATAAATCAAATTTATTCTCTAAATGTTAACTTGGATGAGGAAGATAAATGTGTCTTATGATTTTTCTCTTTACCCAAGAATTAGGAAAATTTAATTGTTGTTATTAGTGGCAGTGGTGTAGAGCCAAAAATGGACAATGTTATTGCTACTCTCCTTTAAAAGGGCATGAGAAGAAAATTCATGAACAAAGGCTCATAAAATGTTGTGCATGTACAAGGAAGGTCCAAAGAAAAAGAAGATCTTAAAGGGGATAAGAAGAAGAATAGATCTACGTCTAAAGGATATTTTAAAACCCTAGTGAAGAGTAAAGTGTTGGAATTGTCACAAAATGGATGTGAACAAGGAATGCAAAAATAATGGTGTTTTATTTATTTCTACTAACACTATAAGTGATTATGCTTAGATTATTGATTCAGATTGCTCCTACCATATGACTTCTCACATGGAGTGGTTTCCTACATATACACAGTATGATGGAGAGATTTTCTCTGGATATTTGGTAAGGGAAAGGTATAGTTATGTTTCAATGATGGAAGGGTTAAAACCCTTGGCATGTTTTGCATATTCAATGTCTTGGGAGAAATTTACTTTATGTATCAAATTTAAATGATTCTAAAGTGCATGTGACATTTGGCAAGTCTAGTTACAAGTTGGTAAGATGGAATTTGGTGATTGCTAGAGGATCTCAAGTTGGGACTCTATTTAGGCTTAATGCCTCCACTTTTTATAATTATGTCAATGTAACTAGAATAAAAAATGCATGTATGTTGTAACACCAACATTTGAGTCACATAAGTGAAAATTTTATTTGGACTAGACTATTAATAAAAAGCTGGTTGATAGTTTTTTCTTTTCTTTTTGTTGGTAAAAATGATTTCTTTGAGCATTGTGAGTTTAGAAAATAAAATAAATCTTCATTTCCTATTGAAATAAATAGAGTTAAGAGAATATTAGAAATAATTCATTTGGATGTATTTGGTCCAATGGATGTTCATCATTATATGGGAAAAATAAGTTTGAAGGTGCCCTAGAACCATTTACAACTAATGGCAACTGACACAAATTTTAGACAACAACGAAACTATAGCCAAATTACCCTACAACAACCAAAAAAAAAAATCCAACCCACAACCTTGAAAGGAAGAACAAGCTAAACAACACTTGGGCACCATCTAGCAACACGCCCACTCAAATTTTTATTAGAAGAATGACATGTTTAGGAATACCTCTCTTCCTTACTTAGATAATCAGCCAAAAAACATCATTTTTCATATCCTCATATTAGGGGGGAAGGACAAGAGAATCATTTATTATCATAATGACCCACTCCACCATCTATAGAGCAAAGGAGCATCTATGGATACATTTTTTCATTGTGTTACATTAATTGATAATGTCTCTAGATACACCTCAATTTATATTATGCATTATAAACCTCAAATTTTTACAAAGTTTAAGGAATTTAAAGTCGTATTTGGAAAGCAAACAAACTATAGGATAAGGACAGTTGCATCCTACCATGGCATAAAGATGGCTAGGGACAAGGGGATCTCTAAGTTATGGATCGAATGGGACTCCCTTAATATTATTCATTTCCTTAGGAAGGGTTCTCCCCCTTGCTAGACTATTAAAAATTTCATTTTGGATGCCCTTGCTATTTTGTAGGATTTTAATGAAGTTTATATATCTCACGCCTTTTGTGAGGTGAATCGGGTGGCTGACTAGGTGGTGAATCATGGGGTGACACCACCTAGGCATTGGGAGGCTAATGATATCCTACCTTTTGATTTAATTAATTTTCTCAATAATGACAAATCTTAGCTCGTTGGTGGAATTCGTCTCCTCGGCTAAAGGCTTGCATGGTTATAATGGATATCTCTAGTTGATTAGAAACTTCAAGCTTGTGATGATCATTGGAATTTGTGGGCATACAAATCATAAATGCAAGAGCCTTCTCACCATTATTATCCTCAGTACTGCACTTGGCAGGCACACATGCTTTCTAGGTGTTTATTCGCAACTGTTTGTTGTTTTTTCCCGCTTCTATGAAGTATTCGATGATGGGTGGGGAAGGTGCAGAACGAAGCTGCTTTCCTATGATGATTTCAAGGAAAATTTCAATGTGTGGGATATCCTGCAGAAGGGAGGGGTTACCCCTTTTGTGGAAAGGCTACATGGCTTTAAAACTAGTGTCTCCAAAGAATTTTTTGATGCTTGGCATGGCAGGGTTCTGAGTATGTTTGGTCGGGATACCACTATTAGTGAAGATTTCATTACAGAGATAATTGGGATGTCGGCCGAGGGAAGAAAGTTCTACAAAGACGAGAATTTTTCAGGGTCTGCTAGGTTGAATTTTCTTCGGGACAGAGAGAAAAAAAATGGTGAGGCTGGACTGTGGTGGATATGATAGGTCCAATATTAAACCTATCTGGCAGGACATTGCCATGGTGTTGATGCAGTATTTCACCCTGGATGGCAGGTACATGGCCTTGTATGGTCATCACTTTGTGATGTTGAATCATTTTTGGAACAATAAGCTTATTTCCTTCCCCTTCTACCTGTTGATTTCATTGGAAGAGGGGATTGTGAATTTCAAAAACAATCCTAAAAACACTTTCTTACATGATGGTTTAATGTTGCTTATAGCTTATTACATTAAGGCTAATTGTATTGGTGAAGCAGCTCATCCCCCTGATTTGAAAAAGAAGAAGGTGAGTGGGAATTGTCTGGTTGAGGACGTGGTCAAGAGTGAGGGGATAGAGATTGAGGTGGAGTCTGAGGCATGGTCAGATGGGTACAACATTGACCTAGACTATAATCCCTCGACTGGTGGGAAGAAACCCTTTACTAGTAAGGCAAAAGCCTCCTTCCCGCATGTCAAGCGCAAAATTGAGGAATGTGGTGAAGATGTTGAGGAGGGGTTTTGCAGTGGAAAGAAGGCTAATATTTAGGGGTTGGTGTGCTCTAAGGATGTGGCAGATAATCTTTCCAAGGTCTTAGAGGGTAATCAGGTTGGTGAGGTGGTGAATTTGGAGAACGTGAACCTAAGTTTTGGTGTTGGTGGAGGGACACCTGCTGCTGGAAAGGTGAATAGTGTGGTTGATATGGACGATTCTATTCATGTGTCAGCCTCCAAAGACAAAGGTAAGTCCAAAATTAATCCCGATGGTTTTCAGGACGATGATTCCCCCGTGAGCTCCCATCAGGGGAGAGGTTTATTCTGGGGGGCCATGGACTATTCGCAAGCCTCAGGTCTCGTTAAGGAAGGGGCTAACATTTCTTTCAATTTTTTGATGTGGCTTGTTCAAGACGTTCAAGGCCTCCACAAAAAGCATGATACAATTGACCAATACAATATCTCAACACTTCGTAGTCTTAAGGAGAAGGATTCCATTTTCGGTTTGGCCAAGTCGATGAATTCCAGTGTTGGTATGTAGTGATCGATCATGCTATACTATACACTCTTCATGTATCCTCATTGGGGTTTGGGGTCAGGTCGGGCCTTGGGTGGGGGTTCGGGGGTGGCAGCCCCCGATAAGCGGGGGTTCGAGGGAAGAAGCCCCCGAAAAGCGGGGGTTCGAGGACAGCAACCCCTGAGAAAAAAAATCACCTTTTTTCGCTTCGTCACTGAAAAAGAAAAAAGTCGACTTTGTAAACCCTAATTTCTGGAAGCTTCTAAAAGCTTGTTATAAGCGGTTGGGATGGGGATTTGTACCATGGAATTATTCCCGAGGTTGTAATATGTTTTTCACTTGATAATAAAATCATTGGATGGCTGCGGTTTTGTGGATGTAGCCCAAATTGGGTGAACCACGTTAAATTCTCTATGTTATCTTGTTTCTGCTGTGTTTTTCTATGTGTTTTACTTCTCTATTTTATTGATCAAATTTTCATTTAACTTGTTAGATATCTACCTTCCAACCCTAACAAGTGGTATCAGAGCAAGGTTGTGTTTGGTTATCATCTGCAGGAAGGTCTCACGGTTGAGTGGGAGAAATGGCAGACGAGGGTGAGTTGAAGGTTGAGCAGTTCAATGGGAAGAAATATCATTTATGGAAGATGCAGATGGATGACTACCTCTATCAGAAGGATTTATTGCGGCTATTGGAAGGGAAAACCAAGAAACCCTCAACAATGTCTGATGAGGACTAGGATATTTTAGATAGAAAGGCACTTGGCAGTATTCGTTTATGCCTGGCATAATCGATGGCGTTCAATATTACAAAAGCAAAGACAACTCAAGAGTTGATGGAAACCCTAGAAAAGTTATATGAAAAGCCTTCTGCTTCGAATAAGGTATTTCTTATGAAGCGTTTATTTAATATGAAAATGGTAGAAGGTGGGTCATTTGTTGATCATTTAAATGAGTTTAATACGGTTACCGGTCAATTAACTCCTATAAATATAAACTTTGATGAAGAAGTTAGGGCTCTTTTGGTTCTATGTTCTTTGCTTGAAAGATGGAATAGTTTGGTAATAGTTGTTAGCAATTTTGTTTCTAGTTCAAATACATTGAAATTTGATGATGTTGGTGTTATTTTGAGCGAGGAAATTCATAGGAAAAGCTCAGGTGGAACATCTACATCAGGCAATGTTTTGAATGCAAAAAGTAGGAGCAAAACAAAGGAGAGAGGAAACAATTCTGGAAGTCGTGGGAAGTCATGAGGAAAATCAAAGGACAGAAGGTCCCAATCTAGCACTAACTCATTTGACTACAAAATACGACAAATTTTTTTGATGAAAGATGTATAATTAGATGTATCGTCAGGTACCTATGATATTCAATGTGAATTTTTCAAAAAAAATTAAAATTTATGCCCGACGTTCATCAAAATTTTGACGATCCTGATTTTTTCGTCGATATTTTGACAAACACGTAAAGTCAAATTGTGGCCGACATATGGTTAGTGGGCCCTTGAGTTACAAACATTTACGGAAACAATGGGTACCCAAGGAACTTCCTCCAATAAACATTTATTTTTGTGTCAACGAGAGGATATATCGCATAGCACCATCGTCATTACATGGTTTGGGCCTGTTTTGCATGGATGGCATAAAGGTCTGTTACCACAGTTACTGAATTGATGGAGTATGTCGGACCCTGTTACAGTTACAAATATCAGATGCAGCTAGTTTGATATACACGAAGTATGCGTAGGTATGCACTATCAGCAAATTATATACAACTAAAAGATAAGGATCAAAATAAAGGAGTGACTATGTACATTGACGGAAGGCCAAAAGCATAGGGAATATTGTAGGGTTTATAAACAATACATGACCTGGGTCAACAAATAAGCAACCCAATTGCATATTTGAGGCGCGTGATGGAAACCGTGTATTTGTATGTGTGATAAAACCAATAACTGCAGGGGAAGATTTGCTAATCGATTACAATTTTAATTGCATATATACAAACACAATTACTATGGGGGTGGTACATACTATATACCATTTTACCCAACCTCCAATTAATGACTCCAATATACCATTTTATTATTATGTTTTTTTTGTAAGTCTTTGGTTTCATTTCGGTAATGTTTCTTTATATTTAATTTTTGTCACAACAGGACATTGATTGTAGGGGAAGGCTCTGGCCCAGAGCACAAATCATGATGCATCTTCAGGTGCTTCTACCTGACAGGTTTACCTCATTGTAATTGTACAAATTAGATACGAGCAAAATGTTTTATTATTATGTTTTTTTTATAGGTTTATTGGGTTAATTTTGATAATGTTTTTAATATTCTTGTCGTAGTCGGATGATCGGGGAAAGGCACTAGTAGTAGATGAGAGCATCCATAGGGAGGTGCAGTCACTATTATGCGATGATGACATTGCATATTCCGCAAACCCTCTGGATATGATAAGGAGGACCCAAAAAAATTGTAATGAAGAAATCCTTCAGTTGTTATTCATAGTGCCTCAAACAAATGAGATAAGAGAAAGGGTTAAAATATTGACTAAGAGAGCATGGAACTTGCAAGTAAGTCATTATGATATCTTTAATTATAACATAATTTCATTCATGGTTTTATATTTTGTACTCTTTTATGTCATGAACTAAAATATGTGTTTTTTTTACAAAGATTTTTTGTGTCCTCATGATGTTGTTGGTCATGATTAGGGTACTGCAGGTGCTGCCCGAGGAGTAGGGGTTGGTACAAGTGTTGATCCTGATCTTCTTGCGCATACATCACATCATTTGACCCCATCATCCATGCCTATATTATCGACTGAAATGTCGGCAACACAAAGCATGCAGGCATCGGGTAGTGCACCCTTTGGTAGTGAACATATGCCAAAACATGTGTCAGGACATGTACCTAGGGATGCAGAGGCCATTAGTACTAGTGATGTTTTAGCAGCATTTCTTGGATCTTCTTGTATTACTAGTACGAGAACATTTCCGATCACATTTGTGGTGAACAAGGATTTCGTTCCCATAAAGATAGAGAAGGTCCCAAGTACTTTAAAATGTTTTAATTATTATTATATATAATCCAATTGAAATTTACTTATTGATCACTCTTTTTAGACTAATGATCCCATGATCATTTTGTAGGAAATGATTTTTTTTATAAACATCTAAATGATATTACATTGGAGATCTTTGGGCCCATCATACGTACACAGTGGAATGCCCAAAATTAAGATTTAAAAGATGAGCTCATTAACCGTTTAGTTGTGTTGTTCGGTAATAACACATTCAACCGAACCAAGGTCCTTAAGAAAGCTGGTACCTATCTAAAGTATGTGAGGGACCAATATAGGTCACATTTAGAGAACAAAAAGTACGAGCTTCCCCCATGATTCTAGAGAGGGAGTGGAAGGACCTGGTGTCAGATGGAAAGGAGAAGGCTGAAAAGAAAAAAGGAAAGACACCACCGGGCCAAGGAAGGTATGTGATACTATCAACAATGTAATTATATACTGCTTACTCTTTCTTTTTACACAATCTAACGTATTTCAAACTTTTCATAGGCTGCCCGACACATCAAAAGCAACAAAGGCAAGACTAGAAAAACACGGGCAGCACAAACTTAGCTCCGGTGGTTATATGAAATTAGCCGCAGGAATTGTAAGTATCAATAAATGAAATATTGCATCCAAATAATAAGTTGCAAACAATTTTGGTTTTATCACACCATAGAAGAAAAATTCATGATATTATGCAAAAAACAGACCCCCCCTTGCAACGGCCTCCACGTCGTGAGTACACAACTAGGCATACATTAAGATCATGAGCAGAGGGCAGAACAACTCAAGGGGGAACAAATGATTTAGAAAACGATACTCCACTTCTTCTTTATTTAGCTGCAAAAAGGAAACAAAAAAAAGTGATTGTAATCATATTATGACAACCATATTTTTGATAATATGTAAAAACTGAAAGAATAAATGTTATATGTTAATGAATGAATGTAAATATGTTAATGAATTAATGTTATATGTTAATGAATGAATATTATATGTTATTAATGGATGAATGAATGATTAATGTTATATGATCGGGTATGTGGAATTGAGAGTGATGTGAGGGGGGGGGGAGAGGCCAAATGAGCTTCCACCTTCACGTGGTTGGCCCCATTAAGTAGAGAATATTAAACTATTCTTGAAACAAAGAGAAGCTCAATAAGGTAATGCACTTTTTAATATTTCATTATGCTACACTTTTAAGCTTATGCAATTTTCATTAGTTCTCTTTGCTTCAATATGTTACCCTTTGTACTTATTTTACTTTTTAACACATCTCATATGTTACCTTGGATGACAGATTTTGCAGGGGAAGCTATCCACGAATGGATCCCGCATTAGACAGATTCCTTCGAGAAATTGTGTAAGGTCAGTACTTATCTTGGTTGCATATTGGTTGAATCTTACTAATTCTTGTAAAGGTATGATTTGGAAGGACAAAAATCAATGAAAATGTTGATTGCAACTTGAAAAGGATTGGAAGGACAAGGCTCCAATCAACAAACTCACCTAATTTCCCTTGTAGGCACAATGTATCATTTAGAAATTCAAGGATTAACACACATCAAGGACCAAATTGTGTTACATCTATGGATACAAGGCTTGAGCAAAGGAACAACATATTCTCAAAGGAACAATACTCATGACTAGTAGGGAACTTACTGTCAAAAATCAGACTTACAACCTCTTGTATGCTCACTATCTTTGATCACTCCCAACATGGATTACAATAGGACTCAAAACACATTCATGGATGCCACTATGTACTTACAAAAACAGTCGCATGGCCCTTTACAAGCAATGAAGAACTTTGCATTGAAAAGAGTCAAATTCTAAGGGATCGCTGTAAAAGAAATCAGTTTTACAAGATCGCAAGGTCACTGTCCTTGTGATCATTAACATTTGTCAAGACTCCATGTTACTCACAAAAGATTCACATAATATTTTTTTTTATGATTTCATCAAGGGGGCTTGATTATGTCGTGTTGTTGCTCTGTTCAGAAACCCTCGATATATATATTTTTTTCTGGTAACCATCACTGCAACAGTGTATGCCATCTACTTACTAAACCATTGTCCATTGAACTAGATACAAGAATAATATGCATGCATGGATTGAAAATTTATTGTATTGATTGAATTTTCCTGCCAAAAGAGGGAATTTGGTTGTTCCTTTTTGGTTGAAGCTTAATTATTGCATGACTTGCCAATGTTGATGCATTGACCTTTTTTGTAGTAGTGAATGTAGTCTTTTACAATCATACACCTCAAGAGCATTTTCCTATTCAATGACTCGTCAAGGTAGAGATCACTAGGAGATTATGGACAGTAGATAAAAATTTCTATTAGCAAGGCTATGGAGCCATGGCTGCATTGGGCTTTTGTTGATTCTTCTATTTCATCTTCTTGACTCTAACTGCCCCTTTTTGGATTTCCATCTTAGGCCTTTTCACACTCATGTAATTAAGCAAGTTAAATGTTGGACATGATTCTGATTTTGAATTGACTTGTTTTGAGATTTGGATATACTGACGCCTTATCAATTTGTATGCTCATTTCACAAGGAATAAGTTCCCTCCTACCTACAACTATGATAACAATTGATTCTTCTGAATGTCAATTTTTTTGTATTGAAGTTTTTTTCTTTGATGTAGTGTTGACATATGCAAACACATGTTAGCAAAGATTGTTGTCAAAGAAGTTCTTGTTGTTGCAGATTTGGAAAGAAAGTCCATGTTAACTTGGATTTGATTAAAGTTGAAGGAAAAGTTGGTGGAAGGTTGGAAGATATAGAGTTGGTTGAAGGCATTGTTATTGACAAAGATATGAGTCATCCACAAATGCCTAAAAGAATTGAGGACACAAAGATAGCTATCTTGACATGTCCTTTTGAGCCACCAAAGCAAAAGACAAAGCATAAGGTTGACATTGATATAGTTGAGAAGTTTGAAGCTTTACGAGGGCAGGAAAGACAATACTTTGATGACATGGTTCAGAGGTGTAAGGTAATCAAGATTTGTCTTCTTACTTCATAATTGTATCTATTGGTTTTTTAGTGTTGAATTTTCTTTATAACTTCCTGAATAGTTTATGAACCATCCTATTCCTATTTTGATAATATCATTGTCTATAGTTGAATAGTCTTTTGGATTTCACTTCTCCATAGTTTTGTCACTTTGTGAGCTGGGATTCTAGCTGATATCAATGAGATGTCACTTCTGACAATTCTTTAGAAAAAACACACTTTAGAGAAAATAAAAAATGAGAGTAGAGTTGAAATGTTTTTAACATAATTTAAAGGTGATTTTAATGCATGTAAATGAAAAAAATAAGTCAATGAGCGTTGACCATGATTCGTCGATTTTGTTTTAAATGCAATTTTTGCAATTAATTGTGTGGTTTTTCCCATTCATCGTGCTTTTTTAGTGATTAATCTTTGCATTTTTTGTGATTAATTATGTGTTTTTGGTAATTAATTGTTGTGTTATTGATGATTTTTTCTTATTTGGTTGAAAGTATTTGGAATTCTTCTTTGTCTTGGTAATTTGTACATGCTACTGCAATAAAATCTTCTATAAAGTGTGCAAATTTGAAATATGTTCTTTATCGAGGATTACCATAAAGGAATAACTTGTAGATGCATTAATCAGCAATAACAATAAATCATATAGACTTGATTTTCTTGGAGAAATCCTTACTCAAGAAAACTCCATTGGAGAAAGAGGACAAGTATGTATAAATTTTTTATGTACACGAGACAATGTCAACACACCAAAACTTTGTGCTTTGACAAAACTCTAGCAACAACCATGTAACTATAAACAATTATCTATAAATCATTCACTATTTTAGTCTCCCAATTCATTTATCTTGAAGTTTTAGTCTTCATTCCCCTATCTTATTATTGGAATTTGATACATCTTTCATAGAGAGAGATTGAGAAATCATCAAATGCTATGTAGATATGTTTACAACAAATTGATAATGTAGTTGCATATCAATTGTTGACAACATTAGATATGTCCATTCTGGATATATTTTATTTTATATATGCTTTAGTATCATTCTTTTATGTGGCAGTTGCATCAAAATAGGCAGTGGTAAATTCAGGTCACAATAATCCCCTAGAATTGGTTAGATATATTCGTTAGAATGATCATTGACTTGTATATCTATTTGATGTGAATGTCTTGCAAACCTTTTTAGGCCAACTCTCTGTTACCAGTGGGCGTACTATTTGTTGCATGTTTACATCTGTGGTTGTGGTTTACACACATGGTTATGATAAGATAATGACAAGATTATGGTCTATTGTTGGTGCTCAATTTTCTCATCACGGACTTCAAAGGAATAGATTTGTGACAACAATCATGGTTCTTTAAAATGAACATAGCCACAAGGCTCCAATCAGCAAACTCGCCCACACCAATAATAAAATTTGTTCAAATGTATGTAGTAGCATACATTTGAACGAATAATTTTTTTTAAAACTGCAGGGTTTCGTCGCAATTTAGACAAACATAAATCGACGAACCACTAAAACTTTCGACGAAGTTGCTATACACAGGACGATATTTTCTACGTAATGGCATGCTCCATATCGTCCCAATTGTGACAAACATAATGCAGGGTTTCGTCGCAATTTCGACGAATTTAAACCGACGAACCACTAAAACTTCTGACGAAGTTGCTGTACATGCAACGATATTTTCGTCGTAATGGCATGCTCGACATCGTCAAAATTGCGAAAAACGTTTGGTGTTTTTGTGACGCTTTTGAAGAGGTATTTCACATTGTGTTGTGAATATTTTTCGTCGCTAGATGGATGAAGTTTGCATCGATTTTCTGACGAATAAAATTTGGTCGTGCAAGCGACGAAATTTATATGATTGTTTCGTCGGTATTTCGACAATATTTTGTCGATATGTCAACAAACATTCGTCGGAATTTGGAGTCAAATACAGTAGTGTAGAGACAAGAGGGATTGTTGGTCTCAAAAAAAATAAAGGAGGAGACAAAAAGGAAGGAAGTAAAGAGGCAAATGTGGTAAGTAATAAATCTAATGAGGATGCTTTGATTCTTTCCCTTGACAATGTTGATGATTCTTGGTGTTAGGTTTAGGGGCTCCATTTCATGCTACGCCTCATAGAAGTTATTTTCTTGATTATGTCCAAGGGGATTTTGGGCTGGTTTATTTGGGAGATAACGAACCCTGTCAGATTGTTGGAAAGGAAAGAATCAAGATTAAGTTATAGAATGGGAATCATTGGCTACTACATTAGGTAAGGCACGTTCCAAAGTTAAGAAGAAATTTAATTTCAGCAGGCAACTAGATGATGAAGGTTGTATTGTTACATTTAGTGATAAAAATTGGAAGGTTACAAAAGGTGCCTTAGTGGCAGAAAAAGGTGTGAAAGTAGGCACCTTATATCTTTGTGTAGGTCATACTGTTCCTTCTACTTTAGCTATTGCAAATAAAAATCAATGTTCAGGAACAGTTGTTGCAATTCAGTAGGCAAAAAATCAGATAGTTGTTGTGGATTCTGAATCAGTACTATGGCATAATAGACTTGGGCATATGAGTGCAAAAGGTATGAAAGTACTTCATTCAAAGAATGTTTTATCAGGTCTAAAATGTGTTAATATGGGTTTTTGTGAAAGTTGCGTGTATGGAAAACAAAACAGAGTTAGTTTTCTCAAAGATGAGAAATTGGAGCTTGTGCATATGGATGTATGGGGACCAACTCAGGTGTTTTCTCTCAGTGGCTCTCAGTATTATGTTACATTCATTGATGATGCAACTAGGAAGGTATGGATTTATTTCCTTAGGCAGAAATATGATGTATTTGAAACTTTTAAAAAATGGAGAAGCTTGGTTGAGAATGAGACGGGTAAAAAGTTAAAATGTCTCAGATCTGATAATGGTGGTGAGTATTGCAGCAAAGAGTTTGAATATTATTGTTCATCTAATGGTATTCATAGGCAGAAAACGGTTCCAAGGACTCCACAAGAAAATGGAGTGGTTGCGCACATGAATAAAACAATAATGGAGCGTGTACAGACTATGAGATTGCATGTTGGGTTGCCTTTAAACATGTGGTCAGAAGTTGTAAACACTGTTGTTTATTTAATTAATAAAGGTCCCTCTAATCCTTTGGATTGTGGTATTCCAGAGGAAGCATGGACATGTAAGAAGGTGAGTTATTCTTTTCTCAAAACCTTTGGTTGTGAAGTATTTGCACATGTAGATTCTGAAAATAGAACCAAGCTTGATGCAAAATCAAAGAAATGTATGTTTGTTGGATATGGCATTGATGAATTTGGTTATAGGCTTTGGGATTTTGAAAATAAGAAAATTTTGAGAAGCAGGGATGTCATATTCAATGAGGAAGTGTTGTACAAAGATCAGTTGTAGCAGCATGAAAAGAAAGAAAATGATTATGCAATGTTGGATGATACTTCAAACAACGATGTTCCAGTGATTCCTCATGCTCTACAACAACAACAACAACAAATACCACAAACCCCAGCAAATGTTAGACGATCTTCAAGGATAAGTAGACCTCTGGAAATATTTTTTCCCTTTTTGTATTCTATTTTATTAACTGATGTTGGTGAACCGAAATGTTATCATGAAGTTATGCAGGTGGATACCAAGGTTCAGTGGGAGCATGGAATGGAAGAAGAAATGGACTCCTTATTGAAAAATTAGACTTGGGAATTATGCAAGTTGCCTGCAAGTAAAAAGGATTTACTAAACAAATGGGTTGATAGGCTGAAAGAGGAGGATGGAGGTAAGAAAATATTTAAAGCCAGATTAGTTGTAAAGGGATTTGTACAGAAAAAGGGTATTGATTTTGATGAAATTTTTTCTCCAGTTGTTAAAATGACTTCTATTCGTAATGTTTTAAGTATTGTGGTTGCTGAAGATTTGCATTTAGAACAACTTGATGTTAAAATAGTCTTTCTCCATGGTGATTTGGAAGAGGAAATATATATGGAACAACCACAAGGATTTGAGGTCAAAGGTAAGGAGAAATTAGTGTGCAAATTGAAGAAAATTTTATATGGCTTGAAGCAAGCACCTTGGTAATGGTATATTAAATTTGATATTTTTATGGCTAGGAAAGGCTACAACGAGTGTAATTCAGACCATTGTGTTTACTTTAAGAGGTTAGCTAAAGATAGCTACATTATTTTATGTTTATATGTTGATGATATGCTTGTAGCAGGGTCTAACATGGATCACATAAAAGAGTTAAAACAACAATTAGCAAATTCATTTGATATGAAGGATTTGGGGGAAACAAAACAAATCTTTGGTATGAAGATTACAAGAGATAGGAAAAACAGAAAATTGTTTCTATCTCAAGCTGATTATGTTGAAAAAGTGTTGTAGAGATTTCATATGGAGAATGCAAAAGCTGTTAGCACAGCTTTGCCCAGTCATGTCAAATTTACTAAGGATGTGTCCAAAGACACAAGAGGAGGAAGAAAAATGTCCAAGGTACCATATGCTTCAGTCGTAGGCAATTTAATGTACACTATGGTATGCACAAGACTAGATATTGCACATGTCGTAGGAGTTGTTAGCAGGTATATGAGTCATCTTGGAGTTGAGCATTGGAATGCGATAAAATGGATTCTCAGGTACTTGAGAGGTACATCCAATAAATGTTTATGTTTTGGGGGCTCTAATACAGATTTAAAAGGCTATGTTGACTCAGACTTGGCAGGGGATATAGATACCAGGCGGAGTACCATAGTTTATGTATTTACAGTTGGTGGGACAACAGTGAGTTGGATTTTTTGGTTGCAAAAGGTGGTTGCTTTATCCACCACAGTGGCAGAGTATGTTGCTGCAATAGAGGCAACAAAGGAGATGATATGGCTACAATTTTTCATGGAAGAGTTGAGTAAACAACAGGCTGAAAATCACTTGTTTACAGACAACTAGAGTGTTATACATCTTGCAAAGAACTATGCCTTGCACCCTAAGACCAAACACATACAGTTGAGATATCATTTCATTTGGTCGGTGTTGGGGGATGGACAGGTAAAGCTGGAAAAGATACATACAGATACCAATCCAACAGATATGTTTACAAAGGCAGTGACAAGGGAGAAGTTGAGCTCCTCTTCAGCTTCGGTTGGTCTTCATGGTTAAAAGTATAACAAAGCAGCAAGGTTCAAGGTGCTTATTTCCAGTGGGAGTTGTAAGTGCAACGGTGTCGTTCAGGATCAGTCTCCAAGTGGGATATTGTGTTGGTGTGGAGCCTGATCAGTCTCCAAGTGGGATTTTGTTGGTATGTGGCGACTGATCATGCTATATTGTACACTCTTTATTACTGTACACTCTTCATGTATCTGGGGTTGGGGCCAGGTCAAGCCCTAAGCGGGGGTTCAAGGGTGGCAGCCCCCGAGAAAAAAAATTCAACCTTTTTTCGCTTCGTCACCGAAAAAAAAAAGTCAACTTTGTAAACCCTAATTTTTGGAAGCTTCTAAAATCTTGTTATAAGCGGTTGGGATGGGGAGTTGTAGCATGGCATTATTCGCGATACTGTAATATGTTTTGCACTGGATAATAAAATCATTGGATGGTTACGCTTTTGTGGATGTAGCCCAAATTGGGTGAACCACGTTAAATTCTTTGTGTTGTCTTGTTTCTGCTATATTTTTCTGTGTGTTTTACTTCTTTGTTTTATTGATCAAATATGCATTTAACTTGTTAGATATCTGCCTTCTAACCCTAACAGGTTGTATGGTGGATGAGTTGGCCAATTTGAAGAAATATTTTGGCCTGAGGTTGTCTTTGTTGGAAAAGAACTATCGGTAGTTGTGTAAGGACATGGATATGGTCATCAATCTCAATAGGGAGAAATTGGAATCCTCGGCTAGAGGTCTTGTGTTCCTCAATGAGAAAGCAAAGGAATGGACTGGTAGATCCTTGTTCAGTGAGCAAGAGAATATGGATCTGGGGGAGAACGCTAACAAGGAGCTGAAGACCGCAGACTTGGGCACAGGACCGAGTGAGCGCACTTAGAGCAAAACAAGGAAATACAAAATAGTGCCTAGGCATGATGTGGAGGATGTCATGGAAATGCATGACAGGATGATTTTCAAGGACCTGGAAGTGGCTAGAATGCTCAAGGAACTTCTCTAATGGTCATTTGTTTTGTTCTTTTTGTTTGGTCTTTTTTTGTTGTGTGTTGTTGTTTCGTGTTGATGGTGTGTTGATGTCTCTGTAATCAGCTTGTTTTTGGTGTTTTGGGTGGGAAACATATTATTTTATCTTTGTTGCCACTGGTCTTTTTTGTACAGGGTTTCAAGAACCCTTCAAAACATGTTTATTGTTAATAAAAAGCTATAGGATAAGGATGTTGAGATCTAATTGAGGAATATTGTTCTAGAGAATTTGATGGATTCTATAAGCATGCAGGTATTGTTTGACAAAAACCTACACCTTATACTCCTAAAAAATTAGGGTAGTGAAAATGATGAACCATACCTTAATGGAAAGAGCTAGAAATGTGTTAAGTGGTATGCATCTAGAGAGTTTTATCAACAAGAATTGAACAAAGTGATCAATAAAGCTAATAACAAGGAGTCTTATTTGGCTTGTTATTTGATTAATCCCAACAAGACCTTGTTATTTGGATTGTTATTTGATTAATTGGTCCCCTTGTTCAACTCTTATTGATAAAACTCCTTATGAAATGTGGATAGGAAAAAAAACCTTTAATTTCATATTTAAAGATATTTGGTTGTCATGAGTAAGTTCATGTGCCTCATGAAAAGCATATAAACTAGATCCAAAAACTCAAAAATGTGTCTTCATTGGTTATAGTAAGAATGTTAAAGGTTATAAGCTTTGGAACCCTCTAGCCCCCAATTTTTTTTTTTGAGAAATATGATTTTCAAGGAGTTTAGAGCTTATTGAAGTAAAGAACAACCAGAAGAAAAAGAAAAAATAAAAATAAAAATGCACATGTGAAAGAATAGTTATGTGTTTCAAAGGATGGAGAAGAAGAGGGTTTAGAGAGTTTAGATGGCAATGTGCAAGATGAACACATAGAAAAATAAGTATAGCCCATCTACTCCTAACTTGAGAATGCCCACAAGATAACAAAACCCAATTCACAAATATAGCCTGCCAGATTTCTTGTGTGTATTTGTTTTGTTAAGTAATAGTGATGAACCTAGACTTTTCAAAGAGGCTCCCTTCAAAGGAAAGTGAGTCTTGGAAGCAATTCATGCAAGAGGAGATGATAGCCTTAAGACAATTGTGATACATAAAATCTTATCAATTCACTTGAAATAAAAAACCCATTGGTTGCATGTGGGCGTACAAAAAAAATTGTTATAAGTGCAACTAGTTAGAGCAGTACAAGGCCAAACTAGTAATCAATGGCTACTCCCAAAGAGAGGGAGTTGATTTTGGTGATATTTTCTCTCATGTTGCTAAGTTATCCTTTATTAAAATCCTTTTATACTTTGTTATAGCTTGCAATTTTGAAATTGAGCAAATGGATATTAAAACTACTTTCTTGCATGGAGATCTTGAGGAGATTGGTATGCAACAACATAATGGTTTTGTTGTGAAAAGAAATGAAGAACTAATTTGCAAGTTGAAACGGTTATTGTATGGTCTAAAATAGTCACCTAGGACGTAATACCAAAAGTTTGATGTTTTTGCATTGAAATTGAATTTTGTTTGGAGCAAGGAATATCATTGTGTTAATATTAAGATTATTAACTATTAAAAATTTATTATTGTCTTGTATGTGGATGATATGTTATTCATTGGTAACAACAAGGTGGTGATCAAGGAGCTTAAAACTTAACTTTCGACATATTCAAAATGAAAAACTTGGAGGTTACAAAATATATTCTTGGACTAGAGATCGGCAAAGATTGAGTACACAAGAAGTTTTGGTTGAATTAGAGCAAGTATGTGGATTCCATTTTGTGATGGTTCAATATAAATGAGTCAGTCAATATTCCATTTTCAATTGGTACTAAATTTTATTTACACGTGTCCTAAATCTAATGATAATGGGATGTCTAACATGTTTATGCTAGTGATATTGGTAGTTTGATGCATGCAATGGTTTGCACTAAACCAAACATTGCCCAAGCAATGGGAGTTTTGAGCAAGTTTATGTCTGACCTTAGTAAAGAGCATTGGAATTTTGTCAAGAGGGTATTTAGATATTTGTGTGAAGCTTCTTACTATTGTTTGTGTTATCATGGTACTAATGATGTGGACAAGTCATTGGACATATAGGTATTTGTTGATGCAAATAGGTTAGGTGACTTGGATGGTCAAAGGTTCACTAGTTTATTTTTTCTCTATTTAGAGGTGCAATGAGTTGAATGAGTAAAAAGCAATTCATGATTGTTTTGTCCACCATTGAAGCAGAGTATATGGTGCACATGCCTCTAAGGAGATAATTTGGTTACAAAGAATCGGTATAGACATTGGTTTTGATTGTAAAATTGTTAGAATCAAATTTAATAGTTAGAATGTTATTTGTTTGGCCAAAAATCTTATGTATCATACTAATACTAAGCAAGTTGATGTTCAATATAACTTGTGTGAGAAATTGTTGAGAATGATAATGCCTTGTTAGAAAAGGTTGACACTCTAGTTAATGTTGCAAATTACTTACGAAACCCATGACCACAAATAAGTTCTCTTGGTGCAAGAAAGTCATAGCCCTTGATACTTGTACTTCATTATTTTTATCTTATCTATGAATGTATTTGCAATGCATAATATCAAATGAAAGATTGTTAAGATTAAGGTGTTATTTACCTTACAATCTTATGTATAATTCATATATCTCCAACACTCTTGAAAAGTGTCCTTGGACATCTATGTGGAATTGAAAATTATTTTGTTATTTAGATTCTCTCAAAACCTTGACACTAATTGTCAAATGCATGCATGAAAGTAGAGTTGGCAATGATGATTACAAAGCTATATTTAGCAAATCTCTCAACTTATGTGTGAAAATTAAGTAATGCAACATCTTGAATGTTGTTAATGGTTCTGATATGAATTGGATGATGATTTTGAATACCCACCTTAATATATAGATCATTATAGAGGAGTTACAAGTCAAAGATGTCATATATTCTTAATATGGAAGTTATTTTTAATATTTACGATTAATTAGGAATTACATTTACTATTCTCAAAAGAGCCTCTTCATTTTAGATATGGAAGATTTTACATTTTACTATAATATTCATCTCCCATTTCTTTATAAATTGGAGACATAAGATAGTAGTTTTAAAAGATTGTTTAGCAAGTACACTCATGCTATCAAAGATTAGAGAGTTAGCGTGTAGATATATCTCTCTTTTGAAGATTAACAATAATTATTATCTTTCTCATGTGGATATTTTTCCAAAAGAGTTTCTCTATATAAATTTTGTATTATTTATGGTTTGTTTTTTATTAAGGTAAAAACAGGTTTTGAAGGGACCCGAAACCCTTTACAAACAAATTTTGAATGGATCTAGAACCTTCAATCAGAAAGTTGTCCTAACATAATGACCATGAAAGCACAGACAACCAAGGGTTAGAAAAGACACCCACAACCAAAAACTAAGCTGCAAGAAGAATAGCCTGCAACCAGCCAAAAACCAACCCCCAACCAAGAAACATCAAGATTTACATTTAGAGCTACTCTTGTGGGAACGGAGAGTCATGTCGAAAGAAGGCTTAGAGAACTTAGCTTTCTTACCCTTAACAAAAATCCAACCCTCCTCCACTTGCGTTGCCTTATCATGCCAATCCAAGGCACCATTATCCTGAAAAAGAATGTCTGCAACCCCTGTCACAGTGATTTCATCAATATTCCTCCTTGTAAGCAAGGCTTTATCAAAAAAGCCACCAAAATTGATAGCCAGAACGCTATCACCAGAAATGGCAGCCTGAGGCCCATTCTCTCTCTCTTTAGGAGTTTCAACATGATAATCTTGCACTACATCAGCAACCCCACTATTTGTGATATCCGAAGAGGATACCCCTAGACCCTGTGAATCCAACGCAACCACCTCAGAAAAACTCCTATGTTGCTCAGATTTCTTTACAACTGTATAATGTTGTTGAGAAGCACCTTTCCACCATGTAGCCTTCATTGTTTTTTTCTCAAATCCACATTGTGCAACCGCATGACCTGTTTTAAAACATTGGAAAGGAATCCCTTCATAGTCCAAAGATTGAACCCAATAACCCTTAGAAGATTTAAGTAAAATCTCGACAGGCAACCCTTTTGAAACATCCATTTCAACCAATATGCTGGCAAAGGTGGAGTGGAAAATATCAAAGGATTCATCATCCACCAACAAAAAATCTCCAAGGGCATCACCCACTTCCTCTAAAAGAGGATCAACCCATAAATGGAGGGGGAGATTAGGAAGTCGAACCCAAATCGGGATCTTATTAAACGTTTCAGAAGAAGGGTTGAAATCAAAATGCCAAGGCTTAATCATCAACAAAAATCTGTCCTCCCAGCTAAAAAAATGATCACATAAGATTTTGTTTCTATCCTAAGCATTCTCAAACTTAGCAACCAAAAACCCCTTTGCCATGCAAAAAATATGAACTTTACCAATAATTAGAGGCTCCCACAGGCTCCCACTGTTCTGAGATCCAGGTGTGCAGCTGAGGGAGGCTAGGCCAAAAACCCTTAAACCGACAAATCACCCCATGTGAGGAAAAGACAAAAGCATTATGATCAATTTCTTCTATTGTCTCTGCTTTTAGATTAACGGAGATGGCATTTGCAACTAGAATGAACCCACCAGACGACAGTCTCCCATGCCCTAATCTCAGTGCCTTAGCAACAAGGCCTCTGCTCTTAAAATTGTTGTCTTTCGCCCTCCCCCGCTTCATTGGCCGTCACTGCATCTTGTTGCTTCTTCAAAACCTTGCCGCCGTCGTGGATGTCAACACCATCATCACCCTTGCCACCATCGTGGACACCACCATCGTCGCCCTAGCATGTTCCTCGAGTCGCCATTCCACAAAGCCCTGCTAGGGTTTGTTTAGGAAACACCCAAAGTCTATTATTTATGGTTTGTTAATATATCTCTTATTATTGATTTTACAAACACATAGTTTTAATTATATGACCATTCTTATTAAATAAATAAATTTCAAATTTGTGAACACTTTCAAAAGATTCTATTGCAATAATTTCACCTTGTAAATAAACACATAAAAGGCTTAACAATTAGCTACCTACATAGTTCAAATGAATTGGCCACCCAATGTTCAAAACGAATTGCAAGCATCAGCTAATCATTTAATCTCTGGACGTAGCATGTTAGATGTGTATGCTAGCATCAAAATTTCATCCTAGTGTCCCATATTGTAAAGATTCAAATTTTGGCTTTAACTCAATACCCAATGTTACAAATCATATGCTTGTAAGTTACTTCTGATGCCCTGATTCTTCGCATATGAGAAACTGACAATGGACGACAAGTTTCCAAACTCATGGATCAAAAGCCTTTTTTCTGCAATATGTCATTTATAGTACTTGAGCCAAATCTAACACCATCTGAATCACTTAAACAATTTATTGGCCACTTTTAAGGAGCTTTCCATTTAGAAATGTACCATGACAAGATCTTTAATATCTTAGAATTATGGTGTTAGGTTATGTGTGTAAGTTGCTTCCAGTGCCTTAATTCTTCACATATGAAAAACTGACAATGGATGGCAGAACTCCAAACTTGTGGATCAAAAGCCAATTTCCAGTACTAGAGCCCAATCTAACACCATCTGAATGACTTAAGACGATTTCTTGGCCACTCTTAAGGAGCTTTTCATTTAGGAATGTACCATGATGAGATCTTGACTCTTAGAATTATAAATGTACTGTGACGAGATCTTGAAACTGTTAGATTCTTAATTAAAATAAGAATCCACTATGTTCAACTACTGAGTGATAGTTAATCTTTTATTTACCTGAGATTTTGTTCACTAGCAGCCTATATTACATATGTTCCTCAAATGTGTGATGTCCCCTCAATTATTAGCATAATTAAGATCAAATATATTCAACCATAGAAGGCATAACAACTAGCTACCTATATAATGCAAATGAATTAGGCAACCAATGTTCAAAAACAAATTGCAAGCATCAGCTAATCCTTTAATATCATTGGAAATAGCATGTTAGATGTGTATACTACCATCATAATTTCATCCCAATGTCCCATATTGCAAGGATTCAAAATTTCAATTTAACTCATAGAATTTGACTTGATTCATACAAAGTATATACTTATAATTTGATTCTTCACATATGAAAAACTGACAATGGATGGCAGATCTCCAAACTTGCGGATCAAAAGCCTTTTTTTCGCAATATGTAATTTCTAGTACTTGAGCCAAATCTAACACCATCTGAATCACTTAAGACAATTTCTTGGCCACTCTTAAGAAGCTTTCCATTTAGAAACGTACCATGACGAGATCTTAAGTCTGTTAGAATTAAGGTATCACCTGTTGATTCCATCTTTGCATGCTGCACGCAGCAAAATAATATTAGATAAGCTTGTTCTGTAAGATAAGACGTGGAAGATAATAGAAACAAAGAATACAAGTAAAAACACAAAGAGAAAAGTGGAAAATGTGAGCAAAACCCACCTTGCGAGATATTGAGGCATGATCTAAGATCACATTACAGCTAGGATCTCTACCAAAAATGGTCACTTGACCAACCATAAGTCTAATAAACCCTATACAGTTTCCATCCTGGGCCACAAAAATGCCAGCAATTAGATGCATACATTAGGATGTTTGTCCTCAAAAAAAGTTTATATTAATTTCAAAATCCCGTCCCTCTTCTTTAAAATGCTCCAACCCTCATAGTCACGGATAACTAGAGCTGCTGCATGAACAAATGACCATTGTGATAATTCAAGAGATCAGTAAGTCAGAAAATGTTCAGGGAAGGCAAAGGCTTCTTCCACTATCCTTTGAAGTCTAAATGAACCATCGGACACCAAGAACCAAAATCATCTCCAAATGAACTGAGTGAAGGTAATAATGATTAGAAGAAATCATAAACTCATTAAATTTGTAGAGTAGAAGGTAAATCCAAACCTTCTTTTCCTTTGAAGGTTTTAGGTTACCATTAGTAAATTTGCAAAAAAAGTTATTAACTTATTGCACATGCAAAGTTACAACTACAACTGATTAAATGATTATGTGCCTAGTTCCAACTTTCCTCCAAAAACACAAAACTCATGAACAGCATAGTGCAAATACTTTGAAATATTTGAAAATGTGTATAGATGCGGTGAATCAAATGACAACTCTACTGTTACAAAGCAGAGCTAGAACAGCCAGAAGATTGAGGGATATATTAATGCCACCAGAACTTAAGAACTAACGGGAGATAAGGTAACAGATTTGGACAAGAACATGACTTGTTTACAATTACATTGTGGCAAGATAACTTTCAGATGCTTCTATACGGAAGATGCAAACACCCATGTTACATTTTAAACTTATCTGCTGTCGACGAACTTAATAGAATTCAAAAATTCAAAATTGATAATGAAAAAATCAAAACACATGTATACCTTTTGAATCTCTAATTGCAACTCATGAACAGAACCAACTTTATCATCTTGTTCTTTTAAGCCATGACAGAGTTGAGATCCTGCAGCTGTATCTTTAGAAAGCAATTGCCTCTTCTCATACTCATGTAATGCTGAAATGAAACCACTGTTGGGATTGACTTGACTGCGTCTCTCCTTTAAGTACCTGTAACAAGCAACAGAGAGTCAAAGATATGATTATGGACCATGAACTCTACTGTTAAGAAAGCTTGAGAAGTTAATACTGCAGAATACTGATATAGTTTCTTGTAGCAGTAAGAAAATACTCGAAAGATCCTTTAACCAGTTTTCAACACAATAAATTATCAAGTGCACATGTATTAAAATGTGATTAGTTAAATGAAAATCTTTAAATCACAATATAGAAATGGGTAATTTGAAGCAATTAAATTGGTATATGGCAGTTTTCTCTTTATAGAGTTGATGCACGACCAAACAGCAGAATGACAGACTTAATTTCAAGAGTAAGCAGATAAAAGATTCATAATGTAATTAGAGTAGACAGACTTTATAGGGTGATGGTTGACCCTGGTGTAAAAAGTTGCCCATAGTGGACAAGGCGGAGGGATATCTTTAGCATATTTACATTAAGAAGTCAATCCCATGGGGGGTAAGGGACACTCGCAATATTGAGAAACCACCATGCAACAAGCATTACAGACATCTAACAAAATGAAGCACTACAAGAAAAGGTCATCCTAGCAGAATTATGAAAAATAGAGGTAACTAACAAGCCTACAAACAAGAGTGTTTTTTATTAAACCATGATATTGATGAGACAAGCAGCATGAGCAGGCCAGCACGCTTCAATTATTATAATGATTTGATACTAGCAATTCCACCTCAAGGTGCCAAGAATGATTAAAAGTGACAATCTTATAGGGTCACAAAGTGACAATATTAATTGAAAGTGGGACTACCTACAACTTCATTGATGAGGATTTGGTGACTAGGATGGCATTGAGGATAGATGATTTTGAGGGATTCAATGTTACAGTAGCTGATGGGTTTACTATTCCATGCAACAGGAAGATTCAACATCTTGGCATGACATCAGGGAGACACAGAATGCAAGATGATTTTTATGTGGTTAGCATTGGTGAGACAGGTGGTTTTGGGTGTGCAATGGTTACATTCACTTGGCAAGTTTACCAAAAACCATCAAACTATGGAATTGAGATTCAAATCCAAGGGAAGGAGGTGGTTCTTTGAGGCTTATCCAACAGAGCTTCTAAGATTGTTTCAACTAAAAGGATGGAGAGAGCTTTTCATAGAGACTAAGCAGCTTGGGCAGCACAATGTTTAATTATAAACACGAGTTCATCAAAGGATGGGAGATCTTACCAATTTGGCATCCAATCCATCTTGGATAAGCATAGCAGGGTGTTCAAACTCAAAGCTTCAATCCCTTCTTCTAGCTAAAGTAAGTACCTTCCCTATTGAGGTCATTGCTATGGTGCCTCTCCTAGGATATCTTAAAAAATTGAGTAGATAAAGGCAAACAGTTGCCCTAAGGTTGTTATTAAAGAAGTCCTGAGCGAGAGAAAGAAGTCCTAGATGAAACAAAACTTCAAGTGGATAAGCAAATAGGGCATCCACTTAAATGAGTACCCAAATAATAACAAAGAAATAAAAACTTTTGTTATGGGTAAATTTTGCGCATCTATGTAGGACAATATGTTAGGGAGAAAGAGGAAATATTATCTTGATGAATATAATCTTACTTATGATCACCAACAAAAGGCCTACATAGGTGCAAGTATCCCTTAGAGGGCAAAGATGCTTGTAGCCTAACTGAGGACTAGCTCACATCATCTTCGATGTGAAACAAGAAGGTGGAAGAGGCCTAAAGAAGAATGGGAGGAAAGAGTTTGTATCCTTTGCACAATTGGAGCAGCTGAGTCAAAAAGGCAATTTATTCTAAACTGTGAAGCTTATAATAGCATTTGAATCAATTACATGGGTACATTAGCAGATGATTTCTTACAAGATTTGTTCAAAGAGAAGAAGTTTGGGCAAATGGGGGAGCTAATCACCAAGCTTAATAGCACAAGATCAGCAAGTCAAGTAAAATTCTATTCTGTTCTATTCAATTCATTCCTTTCAAGTGTCCACCACATGGCATTCACTAAAGGAGCTCAAATAAACAAATCGTCTATCTTTTAGCTTCACTCCTAAAAGCTTCAAGTGCATGTGCACTGCCCCTCAAGAGAGTTAAAATTTTATTTTAATAGGCTATCTTTAGCCTCGTGGACTTTAAATCTTACTCTATTCTGTTCATTCCTTTAAGTATCCACCACATAGCATTCACTAAAGAAGCTCAAATAACTGAATTGTCTACAGTGTAGATTCATTCCTAACAGTTTGAAGTGCATGTACACCATCCCTCAAAAGAGTTATTTGAGCCACTTAGGCAATTCTTTCATAATATTACCTAATCCTAAATATATATTATTAATTTATTTAATTTATAATTTTTTGCCTATTTAAACATTTATCTAATATATATATATATATACACACACAACCCAAAGACATATTCAATCTTTGTATGTGGTCAAAAAATGTATATATTTATGAAAAAAAATGGTATGGACAAACCCAACCCCCAAAAAAAAAATTATCATACTTGAACTCAAACAAATAACTTAGCCAAGAACATTTTTTGCTGCTATGGTTGGAACTACAACTCCTTTTACTCATAATACAGTTTAGCAGCTTATTTCAAACATTCCTTGCAGAGAAGGGCTATGTTTTGCTCAGTAACATACTCCATTCACTTGGGCTTCTTCACTTCATCAATGATTGAACCTAGGCATATTTAATTAGGCTCATGCTACTCAGCGTGTGCCTACTGTTCCCAATTACCTAGAAAAGCTAAATCAACAACAAATATATTCTATGCAGCCTGTTAATATTAATCAGGTCAGACACTGATTCTTGTATTGTGATTCTATCACTGCTCGGCACTCTGAAGTATAAGGAAAAGATGCTAGGAAGCTTTTCTGTGAATATGTTGTCTATCGGATGGCAAGACAACCCAACATTTGTTTGCTGATTGTATCTTTGCTACAAAAACAGGGACTCGTGAGTAGCTATTTTCCTACCAAGCATCTGGCTTGAATAGGTTACCACAGCTTCCACCTTTGAGCACACAAAAATCTTAGATTTGTAAAGGTTTTGAGGTGTGATCCAGATTGAATGGGCAATCCAGTGGCCAACACACCAAACTATTGAGTTTAACGTGTTATAACAGACAAGGACATAAAAGAAAGAGAAAACAAAGAGCTAACAAACAAAAGAACACAAATAGAGAGAACAACATTGCAATGTAAACAAAAAGCTTAATCCATATAAGAGAGCTATTTACAATGGCAGGAATCTTTGCAAAGAGATGTCTTACTATGAAACTACTCCATCCCTCTTTCAGATGAATCATACCTGTATATACAGCCAAG
Source organism: Sequoiadendron giganteum (assembly GCA_007115665.2). Classification (NCBI taxonomy): domain Eukaryota; kingdom Viridiplantae; phylum Streptophyta; class Pinopsida; order Cupressales; family Cupressaceae; genus Sequoiadendron; species Sequoiadendron giganteum. The sequence continues at coordinate 172,840,892 of CM021107.1, read as the reverse complement.
AACATCAAGAAATATGAGGACAAGAAAGAGAAGATGAAGTGATCTTCCTTAGAAATTGAAAACCTATCACTCATGAATGGATAAGGACAAACTGATTTTGCCAATATACCCAAATCTAGATCAAAAACACAATTTCGCATCTTTCACAGATCAAAACATAACTAGACAGAGTTTGGAACACTTACATGATATTACTCATTATAAGATTTACAAAATCTTTTAAATGGGGTTGTTTCGAGCTGGAGTTCGTAAGTCATGACTCTGGCAAGCTAGCTGTTCAAATGCCAGACAGGCACTCCACCACATTGATGAAAGTGACACAATTGCTTTAGTGTTGGAACTTGTCAGCTTACCATCAAAATGTCACTATTTGTCATCTGTCTGTACATCCTTGGCATAGGCTAAGTTTTAGCCTTTAATCAGCACATGGTATAGTACATGCAAAAGACTATATTAAATCTTATTATTAAAGTGATTAATTTAGCTTCCCACTCTCACTCATCTGCTTCTTCCTACTCAAGCAGCATTTGTAATACCCCATCCTTCTTGTGCATTGTGAATGAATATGGTCCTGCTGTTTTTCTAGAATCATGGCTCACTGATGCAACATCTAGATATATTTAAGTAGCATGCATGATACAATATTCTATCCCTAATGAAGGTGATGATAAAGAATGACACATTCTAGAGAATATATTTATGAGGAAGTAAGCAGAATATTGAAAAGCAACCAAGGATTGACAACATGTGAGAGTGGATGGAGGAAATAGAAGTTGAATGGCAAGCAAAGGTCTACATAGCAGGGTAGTAGCGCAAATTATATGCCCACAGGCTTATATGATAATATTTTTAATTAGCTACAAATATCATTACAAGTTACTGCATACAAACCAATAATAGCTTGGAAGCCGACCCACCAAATTGCACTAAAACTGTAGCAGCAGTTTTTTGCTGGCTATGTTTCAGCAAAGCCCAACCCACATAAAATTAATTTGGCATTAAAACAACTGGAAGATGATTCTTGATGAGAATGTCCAAGGATTTATTATCCAAATGTATGGAGTTAATATTGACACTTAAATGAAATATGAACTCACCTCTGGTTGTAAAATGGACAATCTTTCAGGATGGCTCTTCCTCCATCCCTCTTTGTGAATTTGTCCATCAAGAAACAGATATCAATATAAGAAACTATACTTGCAACCTGAATATGGTACTATCAAGGTTAAATTTCCATGGTTTACAGGCTATATTATTTTGATCCCGAGTGTTAACATTTTGCAAAAATATTATTTTTGCCAAGATCACAACAATTCTACTGTCCCAAAAGAGTAAATTTGTTATCTAGAGCAATACCTGTGAAGTGGTATCCACATGGAATTACCTGGTTGTAACGTTTAATATAACAAATCATGCAAATCAATCAAGGGTTATAAAACCCACAAAAGGCAAGAAGGAAAAAAATTTAAAAGCGGCCAGATAAGAATCAAAGGCACAAGTGCATAAATGATCAGAGATAGATTTGAGGTTTTGACAATGATACTAACTTTAATGTGTCATCAACTCCCCACTGTTTTGTTTGCATCAAATAAGCTGCACACAATGTAGCTGAACGACTTGCACCAGCTCCACAATGGACCAAAACTCTTCCCCCTTTCTTTTCCACGTCCCAAATAAAATTATATGCAACATCAAAATACTGTGCAATGTTTGCCATTGGCTCATCTGCATTTTTCCATTCAAATTAATACCCTAAAACATCAGTCTAGCTACAACAATCTTTACCTTTTTTTTATCCTTCAAAATCTTCCTCAAGAACACCCCTAAATCTCCTATAGAAATTCATAAACTGAGATTTTAAAACAAACACCTTCAGCCAAAACATTTCATGATATTACATTAAGGTTGTGACTATTAATTGAAAACGCAGACAAGTAATGGAAGGTTTGATGAAATATTTTTTGTAAATTAGTTTTAGACAACATTCTTACAAATCATTTCAAGAAGAGAAGCAAATAAACCAAAATTCTTACTTTGAGAGGAAGGCAGTTTTATGTTTGACCTGAAAGTTCTAAGAACATATGTACTATAGGTTTATCGTATGAAACAGACTCTGAATGAATGGTTAATACATGACTAATTTTCAGCTCGGCCAGCTGAGTTTTGGATTTTGCATTCTCCATATCACCCAGATACAGGAACTGGGGTAAAACCTAGACATCAAGACACAAATAATATTTTAGTTGTAAAGATTCTCATTCACACAATACTTTTTCCTCTAACATTCATGTCCTGAAAAAGTTTGAACAATAATCATTTAAAATCCTAAAAAGAATATTTAATATGAACAGCCAAAAGAGTTAAAAGGATTCTAGTTTTGAAATGAACCTATAATAGAAATAAAGTATATCACATGAATATGATTAAGAATGTGTGACTTCTATACCTCTGTTGGATATCCAGAAATTGAGGCTGCCTTAAGTGATTTCGTCACTAAGAATGGATAATTTCTTGCAAAAGTGGACAGAGAACTTGCCTTGTCATCTCCAACTGCAAATAATGAAAAAGAATAACATAAGACATAGGGATGATAAAACTATCTTCTACATATGTTTACAAAAAACAAATAAACCTAATACCTATTCATTACATAAAAAGGTTTTTGGTTCAGTTTTAGTTTGAGAATTCGGAGGACAATACCCAGTGAGGGAATAGTCGTATTGTAATTATGCAACAAACAATATGCAAAAGGTGAAATATGAAGTAGCCCTTATTCAAAATAGAGAGTTCATACAAACTTGCAAACTCTATGGAAGCTGAAATGGACAGCCAAACAAGGACATACTATCTACAAAATTAAATAAAATGTACAAAAATATTAATTCTTGGTACACTATCTTGGTAGGGTCCTAACTTCTAGAATATTGGACAAAAAATCAAACTTTTGCTGTGTTGGAAAATCTCCAGAAGACCTACGCTGAAAAACAAAATACAAGATTTTCAGAAAAAATGGGGCCCAAAAATTCTCTATATGTCTCCAAAAATGCAATCTACGAAGATGTCAAATAAATTAAACAATGGGATGTTTCCAAATTCAGCCATGGAGATGCCACCCAAACACTCTGAGATCTGACTGGGATCATTCATTCCCCCTTGAGAGGCAATGGGCCCCATTGCACCAAGGCTTTGCAGCAAATGAAGAAACCTTTTGTCAATTTGGTCCCTGGTGAACCACTTGCTCTACATATACCACATGGTAGAAAGGGATCTGTTGATTCTTTAGTGTTTTGACAAGAACATTAGTAACTTGATCTTTGTCAAGCGGAACAATAGTGTTTGGATTCAATTCCATATTGTCAATGTGCTCACCAACTTTAGAAGTGTCCAACAATGGTGGGAAATACAGACATAGCAACTCTTTGAAAATTGGATGCAGTCCTAAGAAAGGAGGCTGTTGATGTTTACAGCGTCTGGATGAACACTTCCAGGCACGATTTTCTACAGAGATTAAATTAAATGTAGCCTTGAGGCTATTTAATTTATTTGATCAATATAATTCATGAAGAGGCACTTCATATATATAATGAAATAAAATGATTTTTTAATTTAACCAATAATATTTTATTGGAGCCAACTTCTAGAAGGGAGCAATTTTTCTAAGAAGAAAAATGTCTTTTATCCAAGGCCGACTTAATGATGTCAAAGAGACACTTCCTTCTCTTGAGGCCGACCTATTGGTGATAAGAGACGCACCTCTTCATTGACACTTGTATAAATACAAGTTGGAGATCATTCATTTGATCATCAAGTTCATTCAGCATAATTCGCATTCCTAGAGGAGTTCGCACCTGTAGCAGCAGATCATCTTTCTATAGCAGCAGATCGATGATAAGAAGAAACTTATTCATTTGTATCTTGCATCTTAGAGAGGTGCTATTATTCATTGTATCAAATTCGGCCTTGTGTTGGGCCTGAGTTGTAAGCAGATTTTTGCTCTTATTCCTAAATATATGAGAGATATTTTGCTGGGTTTTTTCCCCTCGAGTTAAGAGGGTTTTCCCAAGGTATCTTGTGATGTTCATTGTCTCATGTGTTGCATTTTCTGATTACTTTCAGTTTGAATTATTTGATCATGAAAAACTAACATGGTATCAAAGCGGGTATAAGAAGATCTAGATCAGATTTCATTCAAGCAGCAATATCCTCCATTATTGTTCATATTTCAGTCACATCTACCTTATCGTCAAGATGGTGAACGGACTCAAGGTTGAGGACAGACTTGAGGGAGCAACAAATTTCACATCTTGGAGATTCAGAGTTATGCTCACCCTGAAGGAAAATGAATTGGCTGAGTTCGTGGAGAGCAGTGTCCCCGAGTCTACTAATGAGGAAGAGAAGATTCACTGGAAGACGAAAGATACTAAGGCGAAGAAGATGTTAGTTGATTCTGTGAAGGACCATATTGTTCCAATCATCTCTAAGTTGAAGACAGCAAGAGAGATGCTTAAGACTTTCGAGGAGATGTATGAGATCAACAACACAAGTCGTGCACTTGCATTAAAGCAGCAACTTCATCATGTCAAGATGATGAAAGGAGAAACTGTCATCGCTTACTTCATGAGGATCACCGAGTTGAGAGATCAACTCTCTACTATTGGGCATATTGTTGATGTCAAGGATTTGACCATGTTGGCTCTTAATGGTCTTTCTTCATCTTGGGAGTCTTACATTCAAGGAATCAGTGCGAGATCGAAACTTCCCAAGTTTGATCATTTGAAGGCAGATTGCATTCAAGAAGAGTCTAGGTTGGCTGCAAGAGGTATTGGTCGAAGCTCTACAAATGAAGACATTCATGTTCTTTTTGCTCAATCCTCGAAGAAGGAAGGAAAAGGAGGAAAGAAAGGATACTTCAAGAGGAATAGGGATAAAGGTTCTGATGATGCTCCCGTATTCAAGAAGAAGAGGGACCTCTCTCGTGTTCAATGTTTTAGATGTGACAAGTTTGGTCACTATGCAAAGGATTGCCCAACCAGGCCTAATCAGTATGCTTCATTTGCGGATGTGGATAAGATCTCTCCTCAAAATGATTCTAGGGAATTTCTATTCTAAGTCATGGGCCTATGTTCAAGCCGTGAAGGTTGTGTACTGATCTGAGCACAAGAGCAGCATATCTTACTGTGTCCAGTAATTGCATCCATCAGAATATTTAAAGAGATAAGTATTTTTTGTTTTGTTTGAAATCACCTTTCTAGGCTGAATTTCTGTTATATCATTTATTTGGATCATGTGTGATTAGTAAAGAGAGATCGTGTTTTCTCTTGAAATGTGTTCACTGACATAAGATCCTTTGAAGATTCAAATTATTATTTGCAAATCATTTTTATGCTAGTTGTGAAGATTTCTAAGTGTGACTCTAAAATGAAAAGAGAACTGCAATTTCGATAGTGACAAGTTGGTCACATTGATATCATTCTCTAATGCATGAACTGTGTTAGAGCCTTGACTCTTGGAGAGGGTAGATTTTTCATGCTAACTGCATAATGCATTCAAGAAATCTATAGTTGTTCAGATTGTCTTTTGTTGTGCTGATTTTAGCACTCTCAAGAGGAGTAAAAGATGGAAGAAAGAGTTATATCAAAACTTAAGTCTCCTTATCCCTTCATTCTGATCTTTTGATATATTTCTCTTGTAGGTTGATTTATTCATGTTTTAACATTGTTCATAAATTCTTATGTATTTATGCTATAACTTGAGATAGTAAACCTTGTATGATTCTAGCCTTAATATTTCTTTGGATAGTTAAAAACTGCTTGTAATCTCTCTCTATATCGCTTCCAGGATAGATCGAGAAGCCAGAAGGTGACGAGAGATTGTTTAGAGATGAAAAGCTTGAGGCATCTTGTGAGGAAGCCATGCCAACCAAAGAAATGATCAAGCATGAAGTCACAACTTGTAGTCATGGGACTGAGTTGGTGGCTAGAGGGAGTTCACCTCCAAAAGTCTTCTTTGCAATCTCTGAAAAAGGGATCTAGAGGGAGTTTGTAACTCACTAAGAAGAAGTGAAGATTACTATATTGCAAGGCTACGTGCTAAATCCTTAGAGGATCCCCTCAGCTGCTGAGATCAGAATTGCTCAAGACTGTCATTTGGATTTGACATTAGTAGCTCCGCAAACCTATTCAGAATAGAGTGATCTAGATTAAGGTCGAGGATTTCAATCCTGAACTCTCTACAGTTTCACAGGTGTGTGCTGAAAAATATTCTCTAAGGCAAGCGTTACAGGCAATCTTGGACGAAGAGTTCAGAAGGTTGTTGCAAGTACTTGAAGATTCAGAGGGAGCCTACTGAACCTAAAGAAGATGGTTGGGGTCTGCGATGATATCTTGATGTAGCAGGAAGCAGTCTTCAGTGGCACTAAGTAGCAGAGGCCGAGTATATTGCAGCTAGTGTGGGAGCTCGAGAAGTAGTGTGGCTTCGGAAGCTCCTTGCAGGATTGTTTGGACCATAGAAGCAGAAATCTGCAAAAAAAACGCAATTAATCGCGATTATGAAAAAAACCGCAGCCTCCACGTTTTTTTCCCCAAAATCTGGAAAAAAACGTTGACTAAAGTCAACGATTTTTTGAGGGTTTCAAACGGGTCTTAATTGGCAAAAAAACGCGATTAAACCTACATGAAAGTTAAAACCCTAAATCCCACGCAAAATACTATAAGTTTGCGGCTGCGTTTTGCTAGGAAGTGACCAAGCTTGGCGACGGCGATGAAAACCAGTCTTTGGCGGCGACGACGGACATCAGTGTCTTTGGCGGCGGACATCAAATATTTTAAGGCTCGCGTGATCAGAGTTTCAAAGCTCACGGACATTCTTCATTGCTTTCATTTTGCAAGGTAGGCTCGCCTTTCCAATGCCCGATTTTTTCACTGTATTTCCATGCTCGAATCTTTCGAATTTTTTACTGTTATTCCATGCTCGAATTTTCTTTTTTTTTGGTATTTCTAGCCTCTGTAATTCTGTGTGTTTTAGAAAAAAAAAAAATTCTTCTCATAAATCTAAAATGAGGTAAATATTTTAATAATATTTACTATTAAAATATAATTGTATTAATATAATAATATATAGCTATATATAACTATTAAAATATAATAGTTTTAAATTTTTAATATATTAATATATAACCTTTTAATATAGGTATATATATTTAATAATATATATAAGTTATAATTATTATATCTTTCAGAAATATTTATAAATTATTTTATAATTTTAATATTACGTATATAATTTTAAATTGTTTTTTAGATATTTTAAGTTTTTAAACATTAATATTATATCTTTTAGAGATATTTATATTTATTATATAATTTTTTAGAAATATTTATATTTATATGTAAATTATATACTAAGTAAAATTATTAAATTTATAATTTTTTTAGAAATATAAATTATATTACTATACAAATTAAAAAATCATATCAATAAAAAAACACATGTAAAATTATTAGACTTAGTAAAATAATTATATAATATTGTTTTTTATACAAGCACTGTATAATAAAAAATTCAGAACAGTAACTAATAAGTTATTATTCTAAATTTCTATTATACAATGCTGCTTGTAACTTTTATTGTTTTTTACACCTGCCATTGATGTTAAAAGTTTCTAGACTGCAACATCTTTGCTCACTCCCTGCAGATGAAGTCTTTAACTCTAGGAAATTTACAAGAAACATTTATAGACTGCCTATCTAGGAAATTTACAAGAAACACTTAATTTATATTCAGCATATTCCAATACCAATTTACCATGCTTTGTGGATTGTTGCCAATCATACAATGAAGTGAAATGATTATGCTTTTCTTTGTTACATATGAGAAGTTAACAATGTTGTAGAAGGTGTTGAATGATTCAACTTTAATCAATGTTCAAATGCTTTTGCAGAATATGTCATAATGCCACGTGTAAAAGACTTTGCATGGACACATTGCACACCAATACCAAGTTCAACGAAGGTTAAATGCAATTGGTGTTTGAGTGACATCAATGGTGGCATTTATCGCTTCAAATGGCATTTGGCAAAGGAGCCAGGAAATAACACCATTATTTGCACAAAATGCCCTCCAAAAGTCACGTACCAAGCAAAACAAGCTCTTGAAGGGATTGCAGGGAGTAAGGCTAAAAAGGCAAGAACTGGGAATGAAGTAGATTCCAATCCTACAGAAGGTAGGAGGAATCACTTGGATGGGGAAGATGGTACACAAGAATGTGGGTCAACACCTTCTTCTACAGCACGTGGCCCAAACACAGGTGGAGGAAACATAAATTCTTTCTTCGCACCTCGTACTACACCAGGATCACAGACCACTTTGGAGAGTACATGATGGAAGAAGGTTGTCCATGAACAAGCAAAGAAGGCAATAGCAAATTTCTGGTACTACTCTAGCTTGCCATTCCATATTGCCAGGTCTCCATACTGGCAAGGTATGGTGGATGCTATTGCATCTGCAAGTCCTGGGTTCAAAGCCCCATCTTATTAGTCATTGAGGCTTTCTTTGCTTAATGATGCAGTACAGGATGTTAATGATGTTGTTGCTGAACATCGATTGATTTGGGCAAAGACTGGTTGCAGCATACAGTCAGATGGATGAACAGATAGGAGGAATCGAACACTCATCAACTTCCTTGTGTCTTGTGATATCGATACAATTTTTTTGAAATTTGTGGATGAATCAAACATAATCAAATCTGCAGCTACATTGTTTGACATGTATGACTCAGTGGTCGAAGAAATAGGGCCACAAAATGTGGTTCAATTTATAACAGATAATGCTGCTGCTTGTGTTGCTGCTGGGAGACTTCTGACAAACAAATACCCCTCCATCTTTTTTACTCCATGTGCAGCACATTGCATTGATCTAACCCTAGAAGACATTGGTAAACTTGAGTGGGTTAAGGAGGTATTACACAAGGCTCACTCAATTACCAAATTTATCTATAATCACACAAGGGTTTTGTGTTTGATGCGCACTTTCACACAAGGCAAGGAGTTAGTTAGACCAAGGGTGACAAGATTTGCAACACACTTCCTTGTATTACAAACTCTATGTGAACAAAAAATGAATTTGAAACGAATGTTTGTTTCAAGCGAGTGGATGGCATGTGGCTTCTCAAATCAAGCAAATGGTATAGCAATATCAGATCACATTTATTCTCCTAGTTTTTGGGATGCAATAGAAGAAGTTGTACAATTTTCAGAGCCTCTAGTGAAAGTCTTGAGACTAGTGGATGGGGATAAATCCCCCATGGGATATTTGTATGAGGCCATGGATAGGGCCAAGGAGGTGATGAGGAGTAGGATGGAAAATGACAGGGACAGGTATATGCCACTATGGGACATAATTGATAGAAGATGGGATCGACAGATGCATTCTCCTCTCCATGTTGCAGGATACTATCTTAATCCAAGTATGTATTATAGCTCTTCATTTAGAGATGATGATGGTGAGGTTGCACAAGGCTTGTTCATATGCATGGAAAAAATGTTTGCTACCACAGAACAATTAACGACAGCTATGCAAGAGCTAGCTGTGTACAAGCAAGCAAATGGATTTTTCTCATCCAAGGCTGCCATATAAGGCAAGAAGACTGTGCAACCAGGTAGACTCTATAAAATTTTGATAATCTCTCTATTTCGTGGACAAAATCATAAAATGTCTAAAAATTTAAGATATTCTTACGTGACATCATCTCCATATAATGTGTTTTTCAGCGCTATGGTGGGATTTTTTTGGTCACGAAACCAAAAATCTTAGGTGTTTAGCAAAACGCATTTTGAGCCAGCCATGCAATTCATCCGCTTGTGAGCGTACTTGGAGTGTTTTTGAACACATGCATTCGAAGAAACGCAATCGCCTAACACAGCAACGGATGAATGACTTGGTGTTTGTTCACCACAACCTCCGCTTGAAGCTAAAGAAAGCTCAAGGTTAGACTTTTAGTATACTTGCAATCGTAGTTGTAAATTTGTAATTGTATTCATAATGTTTTTGCACTTGTAATCCAAAGACTAACTTGTCCATGGGAAAAACTAGGTACCATTGAGGATGCTGAGCCAATTGACCTTGATGAGATTGATCCAGACAATGAGTGGATTGCTAATGATGACGAAGCTCTTGAGGTTGAGGATTTTGAGATCCTAGAGGAGGCCAACTTTGATCCTCATGTGATTGATAAACTTAGAAGGTCAGGCAAAGCCCCAGGAGCTTCATCATCAGGGCCTGCAAGCCTCTAGCATAGCTCTATTTAATAATTTATAGTAGCAACTAGCAAGAGTCATAGGCTACTTTTGATTTTTGAAACTTTGTACTACAAAGTACAAAGTCAAACTATATTGTAATTGAAATTTTGTCATCTATCAGTTATGCATTGTGAACTAATGCTTTGAAAAATGTGTAATGCAATGTAATCAGCGATATGAATATAAACATCAAAATCTATTTTCTATGATTCATTAGTTAAACTCTCTATTTTATTTGCTCTCTATATCTCTATTGCTATGGAAATGCCTTTCAATTAAAAAAAATCAGTTTTTGTCTATTATTCTACATTTTTTTACGTTTTTTCTAAAATCCGATTTTTTCCCGATTTTTTCAAAAAATCTTGAACTTTTGGTTTGCCGATTTATTCCCCAAAAGATTTTTGCTGCTATGGTTTGGACAATCAATGGAGCCTACTATCATTCATTGTGATAATCAAAGTTGTGTGAAGCTTTTTGTCAACCCTGTGGTTCATGACAGAATTAATCATGTGGAAATCAAATACCACTATATCAGAGATATGGTATTGAGGAAAGCAATTCAGTTCAGGTATATCAGCACTGATAAGTAGACGGCAAACATTCTCACCAAGCCTCTCTCGAGGATAAAGTTTGTGTACTTTCGAGATAAGCTTGGTATGGTGGAGAATCAAGCCCTAGCTGAGAAGGAGTCTCAGTATCAGTGATCCTCTTTAATGCATTTCTCTTTGAGAGAGATTTGAGGTGCAAGCCCTTGTTAATGCATTTCTCTTTGAGATTTGAGGTGAAAGCCCTTGTTTCCACCCTTTGGGAGAGCCATGGTGGATGTCATGTGTGTGACTCCATGACAACATCACGAGAGAGAGTTCGTGACAATTTTCTTGTACTTGTGTTTTCACCCTCTGGGAGAGCCATGGTGAAAGTCACGATGAGGTGACAACATCACGTTGAGTGATGAGCACTTGTACATACCATACATGGGTGTAGCCATGGTGTTTCTCATCACGATGAGGTGATATGACTTATACAATTGGAAGTATTCCTCCCTAGCTGAGAGGGAGTGTTGATGTTTACAACGTCTGGATGAACACTTCTAGGCACGATTTTCTACAAAGAATAAATTAAATGTAGCCTTAAGGCTATTTAATTTATTTGATTGATATAATTCATGAAGAGGCGCTTCATATATATAATGAAATAAAATGATTTTTTTATTTAACCAATAATATTTTATTGGAGCCGACTTCGAGAAGGACGCGATTTTTCTAAGAAGAAAAACGTCTTTTATCCAAGGCCGACTTAATGATGTCAAAGAGACACGTCCTTCTCTTGAGGCCGACCTCTTGGTGATAAGAGACGCACCTCTTCATTGACACTTGTATAAATACAAGTTGGAGATCATTCATTTGATCATCAAGTTCATTCAACATAATTCGCATTCCTAGAGGAGTTCGCACCTGTAGCAGCAGATCATCTTCCTGTAGCAGCATATCATCTTTCTGTAGCAGCAGATCGATGATAAGAAGAAATTTATTCATTTGTATCTTGCATCTTAGAGAGGTGCTATTATTCATTGTATCAAATTCGGCCTTTTGTTGGGCCTGAGTTGTAAGCAGATTTCTGCTCTTATTCCTAAATATATGAGAGATATATTTGCTGGGTTTTTTCCCCTCGAGTTAGGAGGGTTTTCCCAAGGTATCTTGTGGTGTTCATTGTCTCATGTGTTGCATTTTCTGATTACTTTCAGTTTGAATTATCTGATCATGAAAAACTAACAGAGGCAGATTGAGCTCGAAAGCATTCTCACCTATCTATTTGAGTATAGTATATCAGCCTTATTGAAGGGGACAAAATTTCTTGTGGGGTTGTGGGGCCCTTGAAGCCACTCTTTTAGGAGATGAACCAAACCTTGTCTCCAACCTAAAATTGATGAGAATTGAGATGTACAATGTTGATTGTGCCTTTCCTTGCACTTCTGGTTGATGTGTTGTAGTATCTCATGAACTTGCTATTGGATATGGCAGATCTACTCAACAAACCTGTATGCTTTGTCTACATCCTTCTCAGCATGGGGTGATGTCTCATTAAACATCATAGGTAGGGGTACACCAACAGGAGCCAATGGTTGGTACCCAAGACAAACTTCAAATGGACTGTCCCCTATGGCACTATGCAATGCATGGTTGTAGTTATGTTGACCATAGGGTAGAGATTCATCCCATGTGTGGTGATGTTTTGAATGATGCATCTACAAAATGTGAATGATCATGTGATTCACCACCTTAGTTTGCCCATCTATCTGCAAGTGGAATGCAATAGACTTTGTCAACCTAGTGTCGACATGGCGCATAGTGATGACCAAAAGTCATTAAGGAATCTACAATCCCTATCAGAGATCATACTCTATGGCAAACCAAAATGGACCCAAACATTCTCAAAGAAAAGCTTGGCAATTTTTTCTACAAAGATCCCTTTCTTGCAAGCTATCATGACAGTCATTTTTGAGAATATGTCTACCAACACATACACACAATCATGACCATGTCTAGTAGCAAGAAGGCCTAACATGAAATCCATGGAAATAGAGTGCCAAGACTTATCAGGAACTGGAAGAGGTGTGTGTAATCCTTGCTTTGATTTGCGGGCTTTGCAATGGCACAAGTTGTACAAGATGACATTATATGCATTTTTGGCCAATATAAATACTTTTGGGTACAACAATGGTCCTCTTCATTCCAAAGTGTCATGCAACAAAACTATAGTGTGCTTCCTATATCATCTATCGTTCCTCGGTAGGAATACATGTGTCCTATGTTTCCATTCTACAAGTAGAAATTAGAGATTTGTTTACCTTCTACCAATCTTTGGTAGATGCCAACAAAATTAGGATCAGTGCCATACAATTGAGGCCATTATGTTGTTTGATGTCCACAAGAATCTAACACTACTATTAGAGCTGTGATCAAAGGTCAACTCGAGCAATCTACAACTTTGTTACTACTTCCCTTCTTGTGACAATTGTTGAGGTGAAATTATTGCAAGTGGATCACCTTTGATGCCTATCATTCTATAACTTTCATTATGTCTCTATAAATTGAGAGGTTTGTGGTTTGTGTGAATGACAATCTCCTTCCCCAAGATATAGTGTTTTCCACTATTTACATGCTTGAATAATGGCATACAACTCCTTGTCATGTGTAGGATATGTAGGGGTTCAATCTGATAGTGCCAAATTTTGCTTGAGTCCCAACTCTTTTGTGCACTTCGGTCTCATTTTTCCTATCACATACAACCGATCTCATAAATCTTTAAATGGTTCTCCATTAGTCAATTTTTCCTAAGTGTTGTCCTTTGTCGTCATCCATATGCCTATTATGTGTAAGAAGTTGCTAAGGTCTCAAAAATTCTAAGTGTGAAGGTTCTGTTGTTCAAATTTCTAAGGATTGTGCTTATGTCAAAGTTTCGAAGTTTCTTTCCTAATATGCCTTTTTTCTCAACTCCATTGTTTCCTTTATTCCTATCAAGATATTAAACCTTCCTGTCCAAGCATAACATTCATCCAATACCCGCACTTTTCCTTTGCCTTTATTGGAGTTTCGGACTTTGTTTTACTAGCATGCTTTTCCCCAAAACCGTGACTCTCTGATCCTTAACACTGAGTTACCTATCGAAGTCAAAGTTTTGGCCATCCCTTTACCTAGCTACCTTTTCTTTGGTATCTCGATCCTCGACTTCCAACTTTTTCTTCTATAAACTTTTTCGAAGTCGATGATGTGGGAATACTTCTAATGTGGTACAAGGTATGAAGTATCCTCGATCCCCAACACTTTTCACTAGAATATCTCATAGAGATTGTGGGTTTGGACATGTCATTATTTGGGTACCTCATAAGAGGTACTCTCAACTCTTGAATATCAACGTATCAATATATTACCTTATCAAAATCACGAGTTTAGATTTACCCCAATTTGCATACCCAAAGGGAAGGGATGAATTCCTTGGTATCTTTAGTTTTGACTCCCAATAACTTCCTCCATATATCCTTTCAAAATCAAAGATGTGGAGATGCCCTTCTCTATTTTCTATAAGCATGACGTGTGCCTTACTCCAAATCCCTAACTCCCCACAATGATATGGCTCATGAGTATCCCCAACCCCCAATCCCCAAAACTCCTATATTTTGCATTTTTCACTCCCACCTACCTCCTTGCTCAACCTAGGTCACCACTAATGACCAAATTTGATGCCACTACTACTCTAGAAAGGCTTTTCCTGCCAAAAATAGTTTCCCATATTAAGGGCGCAAATTCAAATGTGTTGCCACAATTTTTGGCCATACCCTCCCAAAAACCGTGTTTACCCTTAAGCAAATCTAATTGTGTCAAGTTGTCGCCTTTTAACTCGGTTTTTGAAACTATGTCAGGGGCCGCTAAGTTATCAAAACCCCTTTTTCGCCCGATAGCTCAAAAGTTTTAACTCAAGTTTGCTTTGTGTCGTCTCTTTTAAAGTTTTGAAAAGTTGCCGGGTCCCCGAGTGCTTCTCATAACCTTAGCATGCACCGACGGAAGAAAGAAAGTTAAGTGAAAATCGAGTACTTCGGAGTTTCATTAGGTTTTGAAACCTTTGTTGGTTCTCGATAGGGTTTCAAAAAAACTAACTCATCCCTGCGGCAAAGTCTTTTTCAAAAAGACAAGTGCTTTCCTAGCACTCTTTCCTAAAAGGCATTTATCAGAGAAAGGCCCTAAAAAGATTTCAGACTAAGGATGAAGAAAAAGTGCAAAATAGGGTGGTTTTCGGAACTAAGGCGGACTCCGAGGGCATTTCAAAAACCCCGCTCAAGCCCAACATTTATTCATTAAAGTTATTTTGAGCTATAACGTTGGTCATTCAAAGATTTAAAAGAAACTAACAATACCAAAAGTAAAATATACTTCAAAGGTGATATTTATAAACCATTGACATAAATTGCGGTTACGAAGAAATAAAGAAATGCATCACAATGGAAATGAAAATATGGAATTGAAATAAGGAGCCCCAAATCATTGCATCACACAAAACAAATTAAACACCAAAAAGTTATATTTATATTACAAGTTTTCTTTTTCTTCAAACACAGAGGGTAAAGATCAAAATCCGGATGCCTTCTACCACCTCCTAGAATTGCTCAATCTGCACAAGAGGGAAAAGATTCTCATTAAACTCCACAAAGTGGTCAAAAGTCTCCAACATATTTCGCTCCAATCCAACGCGGAGGAGAGCAACAACCTACTTTGCTGATTCATTTCTCAGGGCAGTGGCAATGCAAACCGAATCTCCCACCAAGCCAACACGCAAATTTTCAATCAAGTTTACCAGAGCATCTTCAACGCAGAGCAAATAAACTAGCCTCACCAAACGTTTGGCAGCCTTGACTCCCCATTCCATCTTCCCGAAGGTGCGAATGATGTTATATAGGAAGCACTCCAGTAACGCAGAGTTATGCACGTGTACCTAGGCCAAGGGATTTTCTCCAATAATTTTCCTAATCACACCCTCTTCTATGTCGCTACAAATCAGGAAGACTTCTCTAAGTTGGTCTGTAACCAACCGCCTCATTGCACTACACTCTATGCCTTCAATAGAAAGAAAATCACTCTTGTGTTTAGAGGTAGCATCACTTGAGTTGCTTGACATGTTTGAAACAGTAATTGTCATTATGGAGAATGGGAGTGTGTTTGCCTAATTTATAGAATGAAAGGATAAGTTCAAGGAATTCACTCGAAGGTGATTAATAACGCAAGGACATTACAAGTTGCTTCAAATTAAATAAAATCAGCAATGATGTGATGTTGTGTTAGCTATATGAGCTACAACGTTGGACAAAATCCCCTCTTTTAAACCTTCAACACAAGTTTGATCTCTAATGGATACCGATATGGCATTAAATGTAAAAATTAGGAAGTTGTGTACTACTCGCACGAGTAAGTTGCCACGGGGCTCACTAGCAAGGAGTGACAATGCATTCCCTTGTCTAATCAATCAACATATGCGATGTAATCATAACCTTACTCAAAATAGCCATAAATGCTTACTTGAGTTGGTTAGGTAAAAATCGATTAATCTTTCACAAAACGCTCATTCGGTGAGTTGGGGTTATTGTTTCTCCAAAGATTCGGTTTTCAAGAAGTTGGTGGTAGTTATGTTATTAAACTATAAATATGCTTCTCTCCGACATTGGAAGGGTCCGAAATTTTGATCCCCCTTGCACTTTGATGCATGAGTGAGAATCGATCGGAATAAAGGATCAAGTTTTGCAATTTTGATAATTTTCTAAAGATGTTTATTGTCTTTGAGCAATAGATTTGAATGAAGTACTTAACATTTATGAGTGAGTCATTGAGCTTTGATAAGTGTTAGGATATTTTTTCTCTTTGTAGATGCAGTACCCATTGGTGTTTCATTCATGTATCTTCAGTGGATGTTAAGATTGCACTATGTCGAGCCAATTATCTATTGCTAGTAATCCAATCTTTGAGCTGTGATATTGGTAGCATCTTTATCTTTTCAGTTAAGTTAATGTTCTAAGTTGATTTTCATCGCATTTGCTACATAGCTATAGACAAGTGTTAGTTTTCCTTTCCCACTTTCTGGTTAGAAGTGTACCCATTATCTTTATATTCAGAAAATCTAAAAAACATATCTTACGAGGGAGTTGTACCTCTTAAAATTCACAAGAAGATCACCAATAATAATGGTAATCTCTCCAACTATTGGTTATCGATTAGTCTTTCTTCTGGACATCATAGAGTCAAATCTAAATTAATCTTCAAAAGACAAATTTGTCAACCAACAAAATGTACTTTCGGTGGTGGAGGATGTAGAACACCATAACACTTTTAATTCAATGGTTGTGTTTGTGACGTGAATGATTTTCATTGAGGCTCCAAGCCACCATTTCAAATTATTTCACAAGATCTCAGCTTGTTCTGTTGGGTCTCAAAAACACAGGTTTGAACCACGAGAGGTTGCCAAGCTCTCACAACGCTTTTGGCCAACGTACAAGGCCAATTGATGCAATTGAACCTTCTTCTCTTTAGGTTCTGCTAGACCAAGGCGGGTGAACCTATGTGAATGATACAAATTGAAATGTGTTTCCTGATTGAGCAATCTATCCACAATGGCAAATGGAAGTGAATAGATGAAAATCACTACAACTATACCTACTCCTACTGCACAAAAGAAAGGATTTTGAATAAGTTGTTTGATATGAAATTTTATCTCTGGGTTGAGGCAGATCAGTGCCTTCTATCCACATGGGCAATGGAGTCAAAAATCATGAATTATGTGTGTTTCCTTCTTTGGCTTAACTCTAGTTGTTAGGCACTTTGAAAATGAAATTCTAATGACTGGCATACAACTTCATTTATTTATGCTTTGCACAAATAGTGCTGGAATATTTCTCTATCAGAATCTACTTCAACAATCCAAAAGAAATCCTTAAATCACTATGACTTATTAAAAGATTTTAATGCTAACTTGCAGACACCAGTTAATTAAATCACACAAAATGAGAGTGCATTTTGATAAATCAGAGATATACTTGATATGCTGATTTAAATGATTAAAAGACCTCAAGTTGGAGACAACCAAAAATAAAGAATATGAATTTTATACATCACAACAACTGAACACCAAAAAGAAAATCACCAATTAAAAACATTTATCTCCATTGATTCTGTTTCAGGAAGGTCTGTATATTATTTTGATTCCCAGTCCATTTTCTGGAAAAATCTAACTACCACTACCTACTCCTCCCTTTGTTAACTGATTTTACAAAGTATTTATACAATTCATACCAAGGGTCGTGACCCCTCACATGACTGGTAAAACCGTTTCAATTCTCTGACAAAAATTTAAAATATTTAAGTGGGTTGCCTTATCGGCAAATTAAATATTTTTACTATACTCAAGCTTTTAATTTTACCTTAATACATTTCCCGCCTTTTATTTTTCTTTAGACTTTACCCACGGCTTAATATTTCACTCTCCCGTGTCTTTATTATTTTTACCGCTCAGCCACAGTCAACATTTCGTTTCTCCACGGTACTGCGGTGATCTTGACTTTGACCGCTCGACCCGTTTATCTCCTTACCGCCTAACCACCGGCATATTGTTTACACCTCGCGGCATGGCGGTGTTTCTCATTGACTGTTCCCTCCTCTGTTAACCGCCTTACCACGGTCTATGCATTATCCTCTGGCGGTATTGCGGTAACGTTTCTCTAACATTTAGTGTTATCTCCACCGTTACCTCGCTACCGCGGTCCCTTCTCTGGCCGGTTACGGTGTGGCGGTAGCCACCTTCGCTGCCTGCTAACGGTTTACCGCTGTCACCGTGCCACCGCGGTCTCCGCTTTGATTGCCAACGGTACCGCGGTGCCTTCATTCTGCTGCTTCCTTCACTGCTACCGCAATCACCGCGGTCTCCGCTTGAACACCCTACGGTACCGCAATGAGCCTCCTTCTAATCACTGCCTCATTGCTACCTCACCGCCCACTGCGATCAATGTTTTGACCACGCGCGGTGTGGCGCTAACTGTTCTCTGAACGCCACCCTTCGTTGCCTCGTCGCTGCTGAATACTTACCGCGCTACCACAGTATGTATGTTGACTGACCGCGATGTAGCAGTGGTTGTTTGATGACCGCCGGGCTTACCCTCCACCGCACAACCGCGGATTGTTTGATAGCTGTCCGCAATAAAGCGTTATGAAATGGAAAGATAGAAATTTCAAAGGGTTTAAGGTAGCGGCACAAATGTTTTAGCATTTTGGATTGGGAAAATGAATTTTAAGGGAAAGATAGGAAAATAAGGGGCATGAATAAATAAAATCCCTTAGGTTTTACACGGATTTTTATGGAAAATTGAGGGAAAACCTTAGTGTTTTAAATGAAATTTTTGGTTCTAACATGTTCTACACAAGATATTGATGATATCCGATCTTGACTTAATTTCCTACGTGGATTCAAGGCATGAAAGACCAAATGATATAAATACAAGTTCTTCATTTATTCAAAGGGTTGGTGGTTGAGCCAATTTTCTAGTTTGCAAGTGCCTCGAGCTAGTTCTAGGGCATCAAATGTTGCCAATCTAAGCTACAAATGTTGAAATACGTCTTGAAATTGTAGGAAGGATTTGTAAAGCACATTTGTACGTAAAGGTATGCCTCAATGGCAATTTGCAATGATTCAAGGGAATATTTTAATCGCAATTATGTATTTCCTCTTGCCACATTTGCTAGCACAAATATAATGAGGGTTTGATGTATGCGTATGATCATCTAATACATTACAAATGCTTTGTAATAGTCATTCCTTTGCTACATATGGGCTATTGCAGTTTTGAGATGGATTATTAAGTATGTTTATTATGTATTTTGTAATATTTGATTTGTATATAAATGCAATCTAGTTCTATTGTTTTTTTGTTGGATGCATTTCCTCCCTCTTTGTTGTTCATAACTCTATTTGTTCATTGGAGTAGGCACCAGTCCATATTGGAGCAAGATCAAACACTCTTCATTTAAGCAACCTCCGTCCTTTTTAGAAGTAGGAGTAGATTAATTTTAGTTTAGTATACATGTTCATGATTCAGTATTACAAACCAAGGAACAATCTCAATCAACCCAAATAGCTAAATCATCAAAGAATCATATTGTCATGCCCCCTCCCCCAGGATGCAACATTTAACCCAGCAAATAAATAATAAAACGAATAATAGTAAACAATGTTCCAAAAAGCCGACCCTTGAAATTAGAATTATATGGCTGACCTCATATTGTAGCATGAGGGTTTCGATTATAATTTAATCATAGTATGAATGGGCCAACTCCTTGTGATAAGACGCCTCCTTTGTGAAGAGGCACAAGATAGCTATAAAGGGAGATCCATTTCAGAATAGAGGAGAGAATCAGAGAAGGAAGTCTTGGAATGGGATATCAAAAAGAAATAAGCAGATCTAGGAATTATAATTCACAAGGCAACGTTTCCTCCAAAAAGGCAAAAGTAATATGAAAGCAGCGAATTCTTCATAAGGCCGACTTCCTTGCATACATATATATTCGCCCAAGAAAGGAAAGATATGATCAGTAGCACTCAAGGCAACGATTAAAAGAAATAACAAATGGCAGCTATTAAATATTAAATAAAGCAGCAATCTAATGGAAAAGCTCAGGCACATTCATTATAAGGCAGTGAATTAGATTAAAAAAGAATATATTAAGAGGGACAGTGATCAGTGATAATAAAGGGAGGCAGCGATTAGGAAGGGATGTGCCTTTGTGACAAATAGAGGTGACTCTTCCCCACCGTGGGAGGTATAAAGGAGAGATACGAATGAAGGAGAAGTAGCAGAACAGGAGATAATCATGGAAAGGAGAATCAATAAGAAATCTAAATAAGGAACAGGTTCGAGCAGATCTAGGAAGGAGAACTCTGCAATACAATTCTGAGTGTAGCAACAAATATAATCAGAGAAGTCTGGAACATATCCCTAAGTGCAGCAGCAGGCTTAATCAAATAAGTTCATATAAAATAATCGTGGGAATATATATATATATATATTAATAAAATTTACAATTAGACAATAAAGATGCTTTCAGCAATTATTAATCTTTATTCGTAATTATTTATTTGATTTAATCTATTGTTTCTCTTTAAGCAATATGTTCTAAATCTTCATAACAAAATCGATTGGAGAGCAAATCAACTCAGTCTGAAAATCAATAACATCTGGGCATTGAGTCATCAATCATCTGATCAAATAAAGGAATAGAGGTCTGCACCCTCTAAGTCAGAAATAATCAGTTAAGTAACATTTGTGCAGCAGTCCGATTTCTTGAGTTGGTGGTATGAGATCTGATTTGCAGTTATATAGTGCAGCATTATTTAGTATGAGCAGGGAAACCCGGGGACGCGTCCCCCCCCCCAACCCAAAAAAAAGCCCTGTGCCCGTTCACAGGACGTCCCAGGTACCAGGGACGGCATGGGTACGGTAGAGGACCGTCCCCTTTTTTGCAAATTTTGTAGGAAATGTCCCCGGAACAGGGGGACGCCATTGACCCAATGGGGGACGACCAAGGGACGGCTGAGCCATCCCTCGACCGTTCCCCGCATTTTGGAAGCTTTAAACATTAAAAAAAAAACATAAAACAAAAAAATAACGGGCCAGCCTACATGGCATGTGTGGGCCCCATTGAGTTTGACTCCCTTATGAAGAAAAAAGGGCCTCTCTAACCTCATTTTATGCATTTTGTTTGTTTGAGCAGCCAAGGGTTTGAGAGCAAAAAAAGTTCCAGCCATTGAAGGAGAAGGAGCAGCAGCTTGAAGGAGGAGAGAAGGTTGAAATAGTGTTGTTGGGAGTGCAAATCCACCAAAGAGGTATGCATTTCCTTTCCCTTTTTCTTTTTTTATTCTTTTTTTTGCAAAATGTGAAGCATACATTGTCTGATTTTTTTTATTTTTTTGCATTTTTAGTTGAAACTTGCATTCTAAAAACAAAAAACATGAGCAGTAGTGAGGTTGGGAGTGATAGTGAAGTTGAAATGCAAACTAGAAGGGAAAGTGGTGGGGGTGGTAGTAGAACTAGAGAGCAAAGAAACCCAATCCAATGCCCTCCTTCATCAACCAATACCAAAACCATGGAAGACTATGCAAGACACCCATTAGACAAAAAAACCATTCCTTCGATATGTTACAGCCGTGGGTGAAAGACAAAAAAATTCAGGGGGGAGTAGGGTTTGGTTTTGCCATGTTTGTGAGGAGGAGTTTAGGGGCAGCTACACAAGAGTTAGGTCTCATTTTTTGAGTGAGGTAGGGCATGGAGTTAGAGTGTGTCTTGCATTGACAGATGACCTATTTTTAGAGTGCCAAAAAATTCAAATGGAGTGTGATGGTGGGGTTCAAGGTGGGTCTCCTTTCCCAAGTTCACAATCATCTATGCCTACTCCTAGTCCTTCCACGGTTGGTAGTAGTGGAGTTGTCTTAAGAGGAAAGAGGAAGGTGAGTGGTAGTGAAAAGGCAACCTCAGTTGAGTCCATGTTTAATAAACAAGCACGAGAAGCCACTAAATCCTCCATTGCCAAATTCTTTTTGCCCATGCCATTCCATTTCATGTGGCCCGTTCTTATTTCAAACAAATGGTGAAAGACAAAGCCACTGTTGGTCCTTCATTCATACCCCCTGGAGATCATAAGTTACGCACCACCCTCCTAGACAAAGAGTACTCCAAAGTTAATGTGTTAATGGAGGAGATGAGGCAAACGTGGATAAGGATGGGGTGCTCTATAGTGATGGATGGGTGGACTGATTGTAGACGTCAGCCACTCATCAATGTCATAGTCACATGCCCTGCTGGATCTTATTTTCTTAGAGTTGTAGATTGTTCAGAAAGACGTAAGGATGCAGACTTCCAGTTTTCCATTTTGAGAGATGCTATAGAGGAGGTTGGGGCTGCAAATGTGGTGCAGGTGATCACCGATTCAGCATGTGTGTGCAAATCGGTTGGGTTGATGGTGGAGGGTACTTACAAGCACATATTTTGGACCCCATGTTGTGTTCATGCATTAAACAATGCATTGAAAGACATAGGGAAATTGGATTGGGTGAAGCAAACGGTGGCAGAAGCTAGAGATATTCAGATGTTTATTTGCAATCACCACACCTCACTTGCTCTCTTCAGAACATTTTCAAAGGAGGAGTTTCTCAAACCTGTTGAGACAAGGTATGCCACTTCATTTTGTTTCACTTTCAATTTGTATTCATAATCTGATTTTGTTTTAAATTTTTATTTTTTAATGAATCAATGAATGTAGATATGCCACATACTTCATCTTGTTAGAGAGGATGCTAGAGGTGTATGAGCCTCTACAAGCGATGATGGTCAATGCAGAGTGGGCTAGATGGCCTAATGCAAGTTCTACTTAAGGAAAGACCATCAAACAAAAGATCCTCGATGACAATTGGTGGGCCAATGTGAGGTAAGACATTAGATGGCTGATTTTCATATTAAATTTCTGATTTTAATATTTTAATTTTATTGTCCAATGTTCCAACTTTTGAAGTTTCTAACATGTCAATTAATTTGTCAACTAATTATTTTGAACTTTTTGTTTGCATTTTGCAGATATATTTGCTCCTTCATCTCGCCTATTGTAGATGTCATCAGATATGCTAATACAGACTCTCCTATTCTTGGAGAGATATATGAGACATTTGATAGTATGCTTGGGAAGATCAAGCAAGTTATTTCGACAAAGGACCCCACTTTGGATTTATATGAGCAACAAATTAGGCCCATTGTGACGCGGAGGTGGAATACAATGAACACCCCGCTTCATACGGTTGCCTTTGCTCTAAATCCAAAATGGTATGCACCAAGGGCTGGTAGGGTGCCTCCATGTGATGATGGTGAGGTTTTAGATGGGTTCACACGGGCCATTGAAAAGATTTATCCAACAGAGCAGGCTTCACTAATTCGGTCACAATTCTTAGACTTTGCGAATCTTACTGGCCCAAACTTGAGTAAACCACAGGCGAGGTTGGATAGAGCTATATTAGCTCAATCGAACCCTATTGGATGGTGGACCTATCATGGGAGGGATACACCGCAGTTGAAGACACTTGCTACTCGCCTTCTTGCACAAGTTGCCAATTCCTCAGCTGCAGAGAGGAAATGGTCCACGTATAGCTTTATCCACTCCCTCAAGAGAAATAGACTTACCTCTAGACAAGCGGAGAAGCTAGTGGTCGTTCATAGTGCTCTTCGGCTTCAGGATCGGCAGACTCCAGAGTATAGACAAACTCCAGCTCTACGGTGGGATATTGGTCCTGAGGATGTGGCCTAGGTAGATGAGGACACAACTGAGGGTTTGGTCGGGGTTCCATTGGTTAAGGAGGAGCATCACAGTGGCAGTGACTCAAAGGATGACTTTGATTTTGATGCGGTTATGAAAGATGATTAGGGAAAGCAGTGCTCTTTGTTTATTATGTATTCATTATTGACATACGATATTGTATTTTGATTTTCATAGCAAACTTTAAAACTATATGGCAGCAATGTACGATTTGGGCATTTTGATATAAGTTTAAAAATTATAACTTGGATGTTGATTCATGATTCGTGTAAGTTAATTTTGAACGCATATTGAGTATTGGCATAATGTTGAACACAAATGTTATATGTTAATGTTCTATAATGTGTATTATGCATGCCTTATCCATGTTATCATATGAATATTTAAAATTTCCCTATATTTTTATATAGCCGTCCCCTGTCGTCCCTAATTTTGGCCTCAAAAATCGAAAACTTGGGGACTCGTCCCGTCGTCCCCTGCCGTCCCTGTCCCGAAAACTTGGGGTAACCTTGAGTATGAGTGATTATGATTATTTAGTTAGATATCCAAGATACTAATGATACATTTTTGTTATGGCTGCTTCCTTAAATATGATTAATATTGGTTGTCATCTGATTTAAATGTTTTAGCCTTGATAGCGAGGGTTGAGATCACAAGAGGGGAACAGTGATGGGGCACTCTCCTAGGTACGCCACCTCTAGATGGAGGACCAAGTAGTCCTATAATGGGGAACCAATGTGTTCCATAATGGAGGATCAAGTAGTCCTATAATGGGGGATCAAGTAGTCGCAAGGAGACCAAGGGGGTATCCATTTGGGGTACCAATGGTACAGCACCTTGAGCCTAGGAGAGATGGCATTTTTAGGGCACCCATTGTAATCTCACCCCTCCATCACGATGAATTAGCACAAGAGGTCAAATCATAGAGAGAGGGAAATGGTTGGCGAGATGAGGGGATAACAAAATAGACACCTCCTAGGTAGATCACCTCATATGGATGGCATGGGCCACATGAGGCCAGGAGGGATGGTATATCCACTCTTGGACCTAGGGTAGAAGGGTCCTAAGCACCCCATCAAGTCACATTCTCCCATACTCTCCTATGATTGAACCCTCCAAGGATGTTAATATGTTTTGTGATTGAATTAATGATTGGCCCAATATTTAATTATGATAATCTGCTAATTAGTATTATTGTGGTAAATGAATATGATCTGCTAATCAGTATGATTGTGGTAAATGATTCTAATCTGTGTGCAGGGCTTCAATCGGGTGAAAGATATTCTCTAAACCCCCTTTTTGTCTATTTAAATTAAGGATTTAGGGCATTCCTATTTAGGGGACATTACACATATCATGCATCTTTGCACCTTGCCACTATGTATGAATTATTAAACAAAATCATCTTTGGGAATTATAATATTGTTATCATCTATAGGTGCATGTGCAAGGTGTTTTATCAGCTATATAAGAGGTTTTATGCAACTATTTTGTCTTGACCTAGTGACAAATATAGGGGTCAAGTGTACATTAGATATAATTATTGATTGTCATCATGCTACATTATAAATGGTTTAAAACCTATTAAGGACAGCTCTAGGAATACCTTCCTGAGTCTAAGTTGGGCTCAAAGTGCAAGAGAGACTACCCACTCTTGTAAATTGACCTTTAACCCTCCTCGATCTATTGATGAACCCTTGTTTGACCTTCTTGACGGAAAATCCTTGGCCCTGAAGGTAAGAAAAGTTCTAGGATTGTGGAGCAGCAGCTTTGAGACCCAGCAAGATACATGCTTACTATATTAGAAAAGGTCTCACTATGTGTAAGAGAGGGGGACCAACCGCTGCAAGGCCCCAAGTCACGAAAGGCCAAGAGTTGCCCTAACTTACCTCAGTTTAAAGGAAGGTTGGGATGGACGAGATGAGAATGATGAGGATTATGAAGTCCTTCGATCACTCTGCAATCTCGAGAACTGAAGGGAAACTAGGTGAGTCGTTTTTTAAGGTCAACTTTGCGTCTCAAGTAGTTCTCTGTCAGAGGACAAAAGCGCGGTTTCGGGACGACAGCGCGGCGCGCTGGCATCTCACAGTTGCATTGGCGTCCGTACGGCCAAAAAACCAAAGAGACGAGGTTAAATCCTCAAGAAAGGACTACTAGCCTAGTTTAGAGGTTTTCTGAACAGCAGAATGAGATTAAGAAGAATGAAACATAAATACGAATGTGATAAAAGAAATGTATTACCACAAGGGTGACGAAAATAATTTCGTAGAACAATCCTCTCGCCAGCTTGCTTCAAGATCTCTCCACCTGCACACAGAAAAAGGGGGAAATGTTGGGGTTGTTTAGGGGTCTGCCTCAGTCAAACCCCCGTTTTGGTGTTTCCACCTCCACGGACAGCCAAGTTTGCAATGATAGGAATAAAGATAAAGAAAGGAATACAAGCTACGTAAACAAAAGACACTACAAAACAGTACATGCTTACTCAACCAAGACAATAGAGAAGATGAGAGGAGCTTACCACCTCCATCCAAAGCGCTAAAGGCTTGTGGACGAGAAAATGAGAGGAACTCAAGCCTCTGCTACAATGGTGTTTGTCCTGCGCTTGCACTATCGGAGTGATGGAGTGGTAGATTGCTGCAATGGTGTAGAATGCTGCTACAAAGCTTGAAGTGAGTGAATGGAATGGAGAGAGTGCTCAAACGATCATGCAAAACTCTTTTCCAAACTCGAGAATGGATGAGAGAGTGAAGAATATGAAGGAAAAGGATGAAAAATGGCCATATTCGGGTCGGCCAGCCGAAGAGGGGCGTTACACTTCGACTTCCAATCGAAAGTGTAACGTCTCTGCAGTCTCCAACTGCAAAAATCTGCCAGGGACATAAGCGCATTGCGTGAACGTCTGTGCACCGCACGGACATCCCTGACAAAAATGCCCCCATTGACACGCAAAACAGGTGCCAAGCGGAATGCGGACAGCGGGCTTAAGTGGAATTAAGCCTCCACCTTAGGTTTTCTAAAGTGCAAGGGGGTTAAAGGGAATTTGCGTTAGGGGTGCAAATTCACGCTTATACACTATGATAGGTAACTAGATGCCCATGTTGCATGAGCACTACTCCAAGTACATATTCAAAGGCATATATCTCACTTTCAAAAGACTTGTTGATCTAGAAGGGCCAATACTAATAGTATTGAACATGTTGGGACTCAAATTTGTAGTGTCATTTTTTGCTTAAGTCCCTCCCATTTCGTGTGTCTTTGTCATTTTTGACCTATTGTTCATAACCAATCTAAGACATCCTAAATGGGTCCCCTAAGTGTCAAATGATGCCAAAACTCCATAAAAAAGTGAAGTTTGTGCTCTTTCTGATGTTTCCCTTGGTATTTCATGTGTTGTCGGTGTTTCAAACTTTCGGGGTTGTCCATACTTATATGCCTTCCTTACAAATCTCAACAACCCACTTAAGTCCTTGCTAAATTTTGTCTAAGTGTTGTTTGTTGGAGTGTTGAAATTTCCCATCCCCCAATACCTTTCCCTTAGCATCCCCAATCCCCAAAGCCTAAAAGTTTATTAAAACTCTAAATCATTTGCATTTGTTGAACTCGTCCATCCATCCCTTGGTACCCATTCCCCTTCATCTTTGCTCCCCAAACTCCAATCCCTTGCACTCCAAAAAATTTCTAAGTCTTACAAGGTCGAACTTTCAACCTTACCTATAATTGAGTAGCCATTTCACCGACCCTCGAAACTTCAAAACTCTGTCGATTTGCTCTTTATCACTTATCAGAGTTGAGCTTTCGGCCATTCCCATCCCTCGATACCAAGTTAAGCCCCACCTTGACTCCCCAATCCCAATATCCCAATGCCTTGGTTCCTATTGATGTTTCAAGATATTCCTTACTCTTGTACCATGGTATCTATTAGCATGGAGGCCTGATACATAGTGTATTTGTCGGACTTTTAGAGAGGGACATGCTCCCCTCCAAGTTCGACATATGATGTGAAGTCAAACAACCTCCTTGAGCCTAACAAAGGTATATACTACTATGTATTAGAGGTGCAAGAATATTAAACCCTAACTCATCCAAAGGCTTGATAAAGTAAAGGTAGAATATTTTAAAGTTGTAAGAGCCAAAGGAAGCTCGATGATATTAAATGGGCATTATTTTAATACTTATTCAAATGTTGCAAGTGCCAATTGAGAATGGCACGACTCTCCTCTATCCACCCTACCTACACACCATTACTGTGGGTCCTTCCCCCAACTACCTTCATTGAATTCATCCAATCTCTCTACATCTTGGGCTTCCATTTTGGAGGGATTGCATCTAAGCCATTGATTTTGAATTTTGCTATAGTCATATTTCCTATGACAAGCTCCAAGAGGTTAAAAGGGATGTTTTGATTCACTTTGAAGGATTGGTATGTGATTATTCCTAGCAAACTTAGCTGGTGTTAAAGCTTTTCAAGGTTTTGATCATTAAGGTAGTGGATTTCATTGAAGTGTTAGAAGAGAATATTGCAAATGTCATGTCTCCAAGATTGTAGGTACACTATCAAGGGAATTTTTGAATGTAACAAAGGTTTCCTCTTAGCATAGTTGTTATGAATTTAAATCTGATTTGATAAATGTGTATTTGGGCAGCTCAATAATGGATAACTAAGCATGTTTTGTCTATGATACTCAAAATTTGATGCATTTTCACCCTTGATCAAATATTCTACACTTGTTTTTCACTACAATTCCTTCTTGTTGATTGTGGCTCTATAACCCATTGATAGGCACAAATCTAGGAATTGTATTGACTCAATCAAACAATTTAAAAAGAATAAATCATTAAAGTAGTAATTATAGTTCAGTCCCAACTTTCAAGTAGTCCATGATTTCACAACAAAACAAGAAATAATTGTCATCAACTTCACATCTAATGCACCATGTGAGTCATGTATCTTGCCCCCACCTTGCACTCGTTGTAGTGGTGAGGAAATCAGCTATATAGAGGTGTTAAGATACCTAGTTGCTCTCAAGTCAGTGACAATAATTGGATTTGAATCAATAAATTGGCTTTAGCTATCACATCTTTAGTTCATTTCGTTTACTCAAACCTCTAGCGACACCCTCCTAATATAAGTTGAGCTCAAAGAGTAGGAGAGAAAACCCACTTTCATAGAGTTGGCCTTCAACCCTCCATGGTCCATGTATGAGCAAATTTCACTTTCATGATGACAATCTTGAGCCTTGAAAGCGAAAATATGTTCTAGGAAGTGGAGTAGTGGTTTTGAGACCCAACAAAACATAACCTCCTTTTCTATTCTACGAACGCCCATTATTGTGCCCATAGTTTGCAAACTCGGACTCGCCGCGGACTCGGCAGCCCAAAAATATGATTCGGACTTGGGACTCGGGACGAACTTGAGAAAAGACTCGGCAAGGACTCGGCAAAAAAAAAACGTAGTTTTACAAAAAAAAAGAACAAATTAATGCATTTAGAGAACATAAGAGCTTAATTTGATTATCAAACACTCATATTTCAAAGATTACACATGTCATATGATCATCAAACACTCAATAATTGAAATTTAATCATTCATAGTCATCAAATACTCATAATTTCAATGTATAACAGCATCATAAGTTTATAAATGTCTACATATAATCATGTCACAAAGAGGAAAACATTAACAACCACATGTAATCTACATCCTCCTCTTTCCCCTCCCAATGGTACTCAATTTTGGAGGCCTAGAACTAGAAGGTTCCCATGCTATAGTATCCAAACGAGGACTAGGAGATCGAGCAGGGGAAACATGATATTCAAATGTGTCTTTGTCGTCCTCCATGGCATCCAATCTTGTTACTTCTTCTTCTTCTGCTGTTGCTCTCTCTAATTCAGCAAGATCCTCATCAGTAAGGAAGACATCAGCCTCATCATTTTGTTCATCAATAGTCCATTCACCATATGGATCAATGTCATCCAAGTCGATGGACTCGTGTGAAACACCCTCCACCTTTCTAGTTCGAAGGCGAAGGTTGTATCGAACAAAAACTAAATCATTTAGGCGCTGCTGAGTCAACCTGTTTCTTTTCTTTGTGTGAATGTTTTCAAATAAACTCCAATTGCGTTCACACCCAGAAGCACTACATGGCTGCGACAAGACACGTATGGCTAGCTTTTGAAGATTTGGTGTGCTAGCACCATAGTTCTCCCACCATAGATAAAAATATAAGTATTAAGAAATAAGAATAAAGTAAAAAATCTATATGTAAGAATCAAGTTTCTAATTTCATTTTTTACCTAGTTGTTGTTTTCCTCTCCTTTCAATTGCTTGTTGGGAGGAAAAAAGTCTCCCCTCTGCACCCTTGTAGACCTTGAATAGATAAAAGAAAAAATTAAATCAAATATAGAAAAATCATAGATAGTTAAGGCTCAACATTGCCAATTCATAAATAAGATGTAACAAATCTCACCTCCAACTCATCAAGCACCCTATCTCTCAGCTCACTATCAAGCACCATCCTATCAATGCAAGTGACAAGACCTTCCATGACCTCCTCATCCGCCTTAAATGTGTCTGAGAAGTAGAACTTCGGATTCAAGAAGTAGGCAAAGGCATGAATCGGTTGGTGGAGTTGGTTTGTCCATCTCCGATCAATGATGCGCCACATGATTTCATATTTCTTTTTGTTGCCGCCATAGTAATGTGATATGGCCTCTTTGGCCCTATCCATGGCCTCATAGATGAAACCCATTGGCATGCCATCTCCATCCACCATACAAAGAACCCTCACCAAAGGTTCTGTCACCTAAAAAAATGAAAATAAATGTTAAATTATAACAAAATTAACCCCTCAAAAAATAAAAACAGCAAATAGATTATCATCTATAATTGTGTGATTGCTACTTACCCCCATCAACTCCTCTCCATTTTTGATGAATGTCTCATCAAAAACTATGGCAACAATCCTCTCCCCTTCAACTCTATTAGAAAATGAGGACTCCTTCCAAGCATCGGACACAAACATTTGCTTGAGATGACCAATGGCACCAAGAATGCTTTGCAATGTGAGGAAGTGGCTAGCAAATCGTGTCACTCTAGGTCGCACAAGGTCCTTGCCATTTGTGAATTTCCTCATCAAAGAAAGCACCCAAGTATGGTTGTAAATAAATTTTGTAGCACTTTTTGCATCTTCAACCACTCTTTTGACCCATGAAATCTTTTCAATGTCCTCTAGCAATAGGTCCAAGCAATGTGCAGCACACGAAGACCATGCAATTGTGGGATACCTCTCCATAAGTAGCCTACCTACAGCTACATATGCAGCTGCCTAATCCGTGATAACTTGGACAACATTATCAACTCCAACCTCCTGGACCACCCCTTCTAATAGATTGCATAAAGTCTCAACATTTTTTACTTCATGGGAGGCATCTATTGATTTTAGGAACATCAATCCACCATTGGAGGCCACTAGAAAGTTTAGGAGAGTTCTGTTTCGTCCATCTGTCCACCCATCAGATAAAATGCTGCAACCTTTTCTTCGCCAAAATTTATTTTGCTCATCAACCACAAGCCGTGTATTCTTCACGGCTTCCTCTAGCAATGGACCACTCAAATCTCTAGCTAATGGGGTCTTAAACCCCTTTCCTGCAACTGTAAGGGCGTTCACCAAACCTTCCCAATATGGGTTGTTTGCAACATTGAAAGGTAGATTATTGTAGTACCAAAAGTTTGTAGCAGCCATCCTAGCTTCATGATGCTTTTCCTTATTCCAACCGGTACCTTCAAGTGAAGGTTGTGCTCCTGGAACATTACGTGAATAAAATAATTTGGTCCTGATGAAGGACCCTGGCTAGCACTAGCAGTAGAAAAGGAACCCTCAAGACTCTCACCAAAAGATGAATGTGGAGCACGGATGCTTGGACTTGCAGCACCATGGGGCATAGATGGTGTAGAATGGGATCCACTCATCGCTGCTGCTAGGGCATCCTTTGTTTTTTGTCTTTCATCTTTTTTTAGCTCATATTCAACAAAAAGGGCCTTCATCTCTCTAATAATCTCAAGAGTTGTCTTAGTGCATCCCTCGACATTTTGCCCAGGTATTCTTGCAAGGTGGTATTTTAATCCGTTTATTCCTCCTATCATCCATTTCTGACATTCAGTACATGTCACTTCACCTTTTTTATTTCTTGGTATTCCATACTTTCATGCAGGGTCTTTTCTCATTCCCTTTGGATTTGAAGACGACATTGCTGTTTCAAGTTCAACATGGAAAAAAATAAATCAGCAAGGGTTTGCTAAAAAATCAGCAAATAAATATGATTCAAAGTTTCAAACATTTGCAAAAAAAACAGAATGCAAAACCAAGCTAGAAATAGTAGGAATTAGGCTATTAAGGAAAATGGAAAAAAAATTGGCAACATTTCCCCTTATTTTTCTTGATTTTTTTTGATTTTGAATGCAAGAAAACAAAAAAAAAAAGAATTGTTAGATCACTTACCTGGCTCTATTTTGATCTTTTTAGCTCGTTCTCCTGGTTTCTTTCAACCTGAAATCAAATTGCAGACCTGAAAATCACAAACACTCAAGTTAAAATGAAGTAAAAAGTAAAAAAAACATGGGTTTTAACCCATTTTGACGCCCAGCCGCACAGGAGAGTCCCGACCCAAGACTCTCCTAGACTCGACTCCCAAGTCCATGGCGAGTCGACTCGGCTGGCCAACGGACTCCCGAGTCCGCCGAGTCCGCGGCGAGTCTAGCAGAGTCCGCAAACTATGATTGTGCCTTTATCCAAATGTATTTTGCTTTTACTCCTCCCTTGGGTACTTGATTCATAGGCCATGCCAAGTGTGAAAATCCAAGCACAAATCTCTGATAAAAATTAGTCAATCCCAAAAAAACTAAGTTTTATGAGGTTTCTAGGAGATGGCCAATCTTTGATGACTTGTATCTTTTCAAGGTCAACCCAGACACCCTCACTATCCATGAAGTATCCCAATTATTGAGTCCTCGCCATACCAAAATAACACCTGTCTCTATTAGCATAGAGCTTGAGTTGTCACAATGTTAAGAGTACTTGTTGAATATTTTGCAAATGGTCCTCCCATGTTTTGCTAAAGATGAGTATGTCATCAAAACAAACAACATCAAAGGAATTAGAATATAGCCTAAGTACATGATTCATCAATCTCATGAATGTGGCAGGTGCATGCATTAGATCAAATCAAAAGGCATGATTGGCCACTCAAACAAGCACTCTTTAGATTTGAAAGCGATCTTCCACACATCTAATGGCTTAATTAGAATTTGGCGGTACCTAGACTTCAAGTAAATTTTGGTAAAAAACTTAGCCCCCCTAAGCTGGTCCAAGAGATCATCAATGTGAGGAATTAGACAGCTATTATTTATAGTGATCTTGTTCAAAGCTCAATAATCAATGCAAAGTCGCCACATTCCATCCTTCTTCTTGGAAAGAACAATCAAGCTTCCACACGATGAGGCACTCAAGTGGATGTGTCCCTTTTTGAATTAATTCTTGAATTTATCACTTAATTTCATCGTTCTCCAAGATTAAGCTTATGTATAGTGGCCCATTTGGTAACAATGTCAATGGAATTAGGTCAAACGGATGCTTGACTTAACAATGCATCGGTAACCCTACTAGTGAGTTGAATACATCTTGATACCCTAATAATATCATATCTATTTGCTTTTGTTGGGGAATCAAGTGGTTGTTTTGGCATGAGTGGCTATAGCATATTACAATTGACCTTACCTAGTCAAGTCAAATCATTAGTGATACAAATGTTCTAGTTTGAGCAATCAAACATCAACATTTTTTGCACTAATCAAGGATATGAGGTTTGCAAGACTTAACTATGGTATTTGAATTTTTTGTTCACACAACTTAATAATGACACTACACGGTCTAGATTCATAAATACCATGATTCTTATACATGTATGGTTTCCCCAACAATACATCACACACATCTAGAGGTGCAACATCATAAATTACCTCATCTTTGAATGGTTTGATGGAATAGGACAAATGACTGTCTATTTACCCAAATATCTCCCCCTAGCTCACCCACCCCATTGAGTATGGTTGTGGATGGGGTGTTGTGCACGACCGGTCTCTTAACAATCCCAACAAAGATCAAATTCTTCTAACTTCCACTATAAACAATGAAATGTAGGGCCTTTCCATTTACCCACATCTACCAATGGAACAAGCATTCCTAATCTTCACAAGGAAATACTTTCGCAATTGAAACTATTGCATATGGATCAGCCTTAATTATCTGATCACCATCTTTTGCTCAAAAGGATTTGCAAGCAACAAATCAAGTTCTATCTCTAGTTCCTCTATTCCTATCATTAGGGTCTTGGTTGCTCAACAATCCTTGGTCATATGCCAGGGACTCTTATGAACTTCACACCACATACTTGTGTGTTTTTGGTGCCTTTCTTCATTATCAATGCTTGTGAGGAGAATTCCTTGGTTGGTTGCTTTCCCATGAACTTGCTACTACCTTCTCCCTTCACTATATTGTTTGCAAAATATTCCTTTTTTCCTTTTTGTTTGAATTTTTCTTCAATCTTTGCTAAATATTCGAAAGCAAACCCCAAGGTCTCAATATTCCAAAAGGCCATCTCAATCTAAATATATCAATGCAGCCCACTACAATACTTCAAGATTTGATGTTTCTCCATATCTTGGATGTTGAGCTTTGTTGATAATGCATGGAAGGTGTTGGTGTATTCTTCAACTGACTGATCCTTTTTTTGTTGAAGCACATGCAATTGCATATATTTTTCTTCATATGCATCTTCAAGAAAGTACTCCTCCTTGATGTATTCCATGAAATCTCCCCATGTGGGATTCTCATCCATCAAGACATTAAACTCTTGACTATCAAGGTTTCCCCTATAATTTTCCTTGGATAACAACTTAGTCTCCCACGATTGTTGCACATGAGGTTCAACTTTGAGGAGGGTGAATGTTATTTTCTCAACATCTAAGAAGTGAATTACAAAAAAACATTTCTCCAATTTTGATATCCAATCTTCAACAACATCTACATCATTTTTCCTTCAAAAGTTGGGATATTAAAATTTACATGTAACTTGAAAGGCCCGTGATCACTAAATGGTCTTCACATGGTGTTTGGTTGCAGATTATCTTGATTATGCTGAAGCAACTGATTGAAGTAGTTAATCTCCTCCTCACGTTGTCTTTTCAAAGCATCCTCAACCAACACCTTCGAGGGGTCTAATGAGTCACCTCATTCTTCAGCCATCTGCAGTTGTGTGCACCTCAAAGGAAGGTAATTTGATGGATCTCATCTTTAATCCAAGCTTATGATACCCTGATCACATGCAATATGACATACAGGAGCAAACAAGCTCTAATGCCACTGATCCAAATTTAATTTGGGGATTTGGAGGACAATACCTAGTGAAGGACTGGTGATATTATAACTATACAGCAAACATTATGCAAAATGTGAAATATGAAATAGCTCTTATTCAAAATAGAGAGTTCATACAAGTTCGTAGACTCTATGGAAGAGATGCCTGCCTCCAATTCTGTTTCGTTAATTCAAAAACAACCAGTATATATAGGTCTTTCAACTCCAATGAACCAAAAATTTAGTCACTACACCTAAGTCCTCATTGGAAGCTGAAATGAACAGCCAAACAAGGCCATACTAGCTACAAAATTAAATAAAATGTACAAAAATAGCTATTCTTGGTACCACAACTTGTTTGGTCTTAACTTTTAACTTGTTGGGTGAAAAGTAAAATTCTTCAGTGCATTGGAAAGATCTCCAAAAGACTTATACTGAAAAACAATAATACAAGATTTTCTGAAAATCTGAGGCCCAAAAATGCTCCAAAGGCCTTCGAAAATGCAATTTACGAAGATGTAAAAAATACCCCCAGATAGGGGCCATCCACCAAACTAAGATCAAACACTTCCAAGCACCAAACAACCAACTGCACCAGATCCACTACTAAGACCAGAAAATGAGATTTTTGATATTTTTGATATTTTCAAGATTTGGCCATGCAAATGCCACCCAAACACTCTAGGATCTATGTGGGATCAATTTTCCAAGGCAAAGAAAAGATAATTCCCTCAAAAATGTCAAATTTAATTTAGAAATTTCAATCTTTCTTGTTTGAGCAAACATGCAATAAATTCAAGAACAATGCAAGGCTTGCCAATTGGTAAGTGCCCTCACAAGTACGAATTTGAAGCAATATATGAATATTGAAGCAAATAAAAAAATCACACAAGGTTGAAACAATAGATGCATATAAAGTAAAATGAAAAGATTCTCACAAGGATGGGGCAGGATGTCACATACACAAAATAGGCTTATAATGCCACCTTTACCTATTAATGTCACCTACACAAAATAGGCTTATAATGTCACCTTTACCTATAATATGGTGTGTTTCCTCTCAAACAAGAAGCAAATGAGATGATAAGTTGATTTGTAATCATGACAAATGTTAGTGCCAGCCAAATACAAAATAATACAAAAGCTCACCAAACTCTAGGTTCTTAATCTTTAATCATGGAATTCAGTGCCAATAATCAATCATTTGGCAAATGATGGCGGGCAAGAAAATCCTTTTTCTGGTGAGAGCAGCTATCTGCCATCATTTAATAAGGATTGATTTCCTCGGTTATGGTCCTAAGAAATATAAACTTTCAATAGGGTTTACAAGAAACATTGAGAAGTAATCAGACATCTCAATTGCTTTAAGCTGGCTATATTCCCTGATTGCTACCATGACCGCTGCAAATGGGAGTGGAATTACAAACAAAAAAATAAGTAAAACATAGTTCTCTTTGAATAACCACTAAAATTTCTAGCCATGTATTAAAACTTATATATTCTGATTGAGATTTCTTAGTCAGCAGTGTCCAGGGCTCAAACTCGAGCCAATCGTATAATGAGGTGCCCAATTTTGAGCTCAGCTGCAGAGAAAGTCTCCGACAGTGGATAGATAGCATTGTCAGAAGTACGCAATCCTGGTGACCCAGGCATTAATCAAATTCCAAACCGAATGACCACGGATCCCAATTAAACGAGATAAAAAAATATAGTTGAAACCAGATATATCTTTCAATATGAGTACCTTTGAAAATTTCAAAGCTAAATACAGCTATAACTTAAACAAATACAAAGAAAAGTCTGGCTGTTCGACTTCTCCAAGTTGGGCTTATATTTTGCAACCAGACCCATTCAATTGGTATATGTACCTACTAAGAAGCATAAAGTTAACCAAATAAGCAAATTAGAGTTTTCTAGATAAAGAAAAATACTTCCATTCACATCCTATTCTGCAGATAAAGTCAACCCAAACAAGCAAACTAGGGTTTTCTTTACTAGATGCTCCCATTCACATACACTTCTGCAGATTTGTAGCTAACTCAAAGACTCCGATACACACCTAATGTCCAAGTTTGAAAAAAATAAACAAAAAGCATTCAATTTAAATAAGAAAGAAAAGAGAAGAAATTTACCAGGGCCCAAAACTAGGAGAGATTTGACAAGACCCTCTTTTGAAAAAAACTGAGCAACCGGGTCAGACTGCTCCAATTTGCGCTTCTTGGTGGAAGAAGAAGACGAAGAGGAAGAGGAAGAGGACGAGGAAGAAGTGAGTAGCAATATATCTCGATCCCACCAGCATTTAGAAGCGAAATGTGGGCCTCCCAGTTTGTGCAGAGTCCTGCCATCTTCTGAAAGTGCAATAGAAATGGAGCCTTTGATGTGGCCTGCATTGTAAGATTCAAGGCTTCTTGCGTCCAACACCAAAACGCGAGGATCGTTCGCCAGTATATTGTATGCCTTCTCCATTTTTATCCCACAATTTCAGACTGTTTGGGATAAAGCATGTTTTGCAACTAGGTAAGCTTTTAAATGTTTGTGTATGATTAATTCCTGTTGTAGGGTAAACTATCGTACTCTTTCAGTCCAAATAAATACAAATATAGAGTTTTTTCAAATGGCCTATGATATTTCTAATTTTGTTTAGATTGTTATTATTTATTATTAATATGTTTGGATTGATATAAATATTATCGTTTTATTTTATTTTATTTTAAATTGAAATTATTATTTGATTTTTAATTTATTTATTTTAAATAATATTTAATTTTAGTTAGAATTTATAAAATTATTATTTTTTAAATATTAATTGTTTAATTATGTTAAAAAATCATCTAATTAATATATAAATTTATGAACTATAAAAAGTTTTTTTCAATTTTTTATGATTTCTTAATTATCAAAATCTCATTTTTTGAGGCTTTTTAAAATTTTGTCAATTTCAAAGTTTATATATATATGTCGAGAGATATCATTATCTTGACCTTTTTTTTTGCTTTTTTGAATTTAAAAAATACGCCTCAAAAATGATCTCTCAGCGTATATATATACCTAGTAGCAGTCGCGGCATGCGTAACACATTGAATAAATTAATATATTTAGTTAGGGTTATGATTAGAGTTAGCATTTAGGATTAGGGTTTATATCATGGTTAGGGTTAGCATTAGGGTTAGGGTTTGGTTTAGATTTTTTATTATGATTAGGGTTAGGGTTTAGTGTTAAGGTTGAATTTATGGTCATAGTTAGTGTGAGAATTATGTTAGGGTTAGGGTTAGAATTATGGTTAGGGTTAGGGTTTAGATTATAATTATAACAGGTTTTAGGTTAGGAATAAGACTTTGGTTAGTGTTAAGGGTAGGGTTGGAATTACTATTAAGGTTTGGATTGGAATTATAATTAGGGGTAGGGTAAGGATTTATATTTGGTCAAGGCTATGGTTTGGGTTAGGGTTAGGGTCAAGGTTAGGATTAAGGTTAAGATTAGCATTAGGGTTAGGATTTGGTTTACGATTATGATTATGGTGAGAGTTAGGGTTTAGACTTATGATTAGGGATATAGTTAGTGTTAGGGTTTAGTGTTAAGTTTTAGTGTTATGCATTGAATAAATTAATATAATTAAGGTTATGATTAGGGTTAAAATTTAGGGTTACAATTTATATCACAGTTAGGGTTAGCATTAGGGTTAAAGTTTATATCATGATCAGGGTTAGCATTAGATTTAGGGTTAACCATTTAGGATTAGGTTTTAGCATTTAGGTTTATGATTATGGTTAGGGTTAGGGTTAGGGTTTAGGCTTATGGTTAGGGTTATAGTTACAATTAGGGTTTAGTGTTAAGGTAAGTGTTAGCATTAGGTTTATGGTTAGGGTTAGATTTTTTTCTATGGTTAGGATTATGTTTATGGTTTAATTTAATGTTGGCTTCATCATAACCCTAACCCTAACCATAATTAATTTAATGTTCGCTTCATCATAATCCTAACCCTCACCCTAATTAATTTAATGTTGGCTTCATCATAACCCTAACCCTAACCTCAACCCTAATTAAACCATCTTAAATCTATTTGAACCCTAACCCTAATTTTTCCATAACCCCAACCCTAATCCTAATTTTATCTTTATGCCTAACCCTAATATTAGCACTAACCCAAACCCTAATCCTAATTCTATTTCTAGCCATGATCCTAATTCTATCTCTAACCCTAACACTAACCCTAATCCTAACCCTATCTCTAGCCCTAAGCCTAAGCCTAATCATAATCATAATCTTAACATAAACCCCAACCCCAATCTTATTCCTAATTATAATTATAGTTAGAACTTAATTGGAATCCTAACCCTATTTTAATGCTAACCTTAACCTTGATTAAACCCTAACCCTAATCCTAATCCTAATTTAACCATAACCCTATCCTAGTTGAGTCCTAACCCTAACCCCAGTCATAAACCTAAACTTTACCTCAAACTTTATTCTATAATTGTAACTTTAACCCTAATCCTAATTGAATCCTATCCTAACCCTAACCTTAATTAAACCATAATCAAGAAGCCTAACTTCAACATAATATTAACCCTAATTGAACTCTAATTGAACCATTTTAAACCCTAACCCTGATTTAACTTGAATCCTAATTGATCCTTAATCCCAACCCTATCCCTAATTCAATGCTAATCATAATTGTTCCTTAAATCCAATCCTATGACTCCTAACCTTAACCCTAACCCTAATAGAAACCCAACAATAACTCTAACCCTAATTGAACCCTAACCCTAACTCCAACCCTAACCTGAAACCTGTTAGGGTTAGGGTTAGGGTTAGGGTTAGGGTAAACCCTAACTTGAAACTTGTTAGGGTTAGGGTTAGGGTTAGGGTAAACCCTAACCCTAATTATGGGTATAATTATGCTAGTTCCAATATTAACTTCACTTAATCCTAACCCTAATTGAAACTTAACTTAACCCTAACCATAATTAAACTCTAATCAAGAACCCTAACCCTATCATAACCCTATCCCTAATTGAACCCTAACCTTAATTAAACTTTAGCCCTGATTGAACCCCAACTCTAACCCAAACCCTATTTTTTCCTAACCCTCACCTTAACCCTAACCCTAGAATTTAACCATAATCCTTATTAAACTCTAGCCTTAAATGAACCCAACACTAACCCAAATTCTAGCCCTAATTGAACCCCAACTCTAACCCTGATTTAACCCTAGCCCTAGCTATAATTGAACCCTAACCCTAACCATAACCCTAATTAAAATAACTATAGTTGAACCCTAACCATAACCCAAAGTGAACACTAACCCTAATCAAATCTTAACCCTAATTAAACCCTAACCCTCACCTTAACCCTAACCCTAATTGAACCATAACCCTAATTAAACTCTAGCTCTAATTGAACCCCAACCCTAACCCAAACTCTATTTGTTCCTAACCCTAGTTGAGTCCTAATGTTAATTCTTATGTGAACCCTATTAAAACTTAACTTAACCCTAATAATAATTAAACTCTAATAGAAAACCCTAACCCATCGTAACCCTATCCCTAATTGAACCCTGACCTTAATTAAACTCTAGCCCTGATTGAACCCAAACTCTATTTGTTCCTAACCCTAGTTAAGTCTTAATCTTAACCCCAACCCTAACCATAACTTTTACCCCAAGCTATATCATACAACCCTAATGTTAACCCTAACTGTAATTGAAACTTAATTTTACCCTAACCATAATTAAACTCTAATCAAGAACCCTAACCCTATCATAACCATACCCCTAATTGAACCCTAACCTTAATTAAACTCTATCCTGATTGAACCCCAACTCTAATCCAAACTCTATTTGTTCCTAACCCTCACCTTAACCCTAACCCTAATTGAACCATAATCCTTATTAAACTCTATCTCTAATTGAACCCCAACCCTAACCCAAACTCTATTTGTTCCTAACCCTAGTTGAGTCCTAACGTTAACCCCAATGTGAATCCTAACCCTTATTGAATCTTAACTTAACCCTAACCATAATTAAACTCTAATAAAAACCTTAACCCTATCTAACCCTATCCCTAATTCAACCTTAACCTTAGTTAAACTCTAGCCCTGATTAACCCCAACTCTAACCCAAACCCTATTTGTTCCTAACCCTAGTTGAGTCCTAACCCTAAGAATAATCTTTACCCCAAGTCATATCATATAACCCTAATTGAACCCTAACCTAACCCTAACCACAATTAAACCCTAATCAAGACCCTAATCCTAACATAACCTTAACCTTAATTGAACCCTTTTGAACCCTAATCCTAATTGATCCCTAACACTTTAACCTTATTCCTAATTTAATCTCAATCCTAATTCATCCCTAACCCTAACCCTATCCTTTATTGAGCATTAACCCCTAATTGTAACTCTGATCTAAATCCAATCACCCTAACCCTAACTCCAAACTTTATCTTAAAATTCTAATTGAATCATAACCATTATTTCTATTTTAACATCCATTTAAGCATGATTACCTTTAAAATTATATCTAAGAAATACATTTCATTCAATTATGAGTACTAAGATCAACACTAACAACTTTAAATTCACAACTATTAGTGTTATATTATTATTTAAATATTGGGTATCAAATCAAAAAATATTATCATTATATTGGAAGATGGTCAAGTGTTGGATTATTTCCCCTATTAGGTTAATTTGTGAAATTCTTGATTGATTGTGAAATTAGTTATTGATTTAAGAAAAATGTAGAAGAATATTGGGATGTTGCATAAAATCTTAATGATTTAGTTGCCTATAGGCCTAATGCCTCTTTATATGTCCTTTAATTATTCTTTAATTATTTTTTATTTTTTTATTTGTCTTTTGATTAGACTTTTGTTAACTTTTGCTTTGTCTCTATTGCACCTAGTTGGATAAAAAGCCTTAACTATTATCTATGCTATTGTTTTATTTACTAACTTTATTAAAGATTATAAGACCTTTTCAAAACATTTGCTTAAATATACTTATGAAATTTTATATCGTGCAAAAACTTAAAAGTATATTGATGTGTAGTCTATATATATACATTATTTATTTGAAAGTAGATATTAATTAATTTTTTTATAAAAATTTATTATATTATTTAAATTAATCAATGCAAATTTTCTAATGTAAAAATAAGTCTTACTTTTAGATCTGCCAGACAATATAAACTTACATTAAATGCATTATCTCAGTATCAAGTGAAATTAGACCAACTCTTGTGTTTATTCATAATATGCAAATATCATGTCAAATAAATGAGATGTATTGTTAGTAGTAACCGATACCAAATGGTTGCATGCCACACGAAACCATTGCAAGAAACTAAAGCTTTCATAACGTCTCAAATAGGAACTCCAACTCGCTCTATGGATAATTGAAATTTCCATAGGAAATGTTAACAAGTGCCTTTATAATTCTATGGTAGTGAAGACTATTTGTTTGCTACCACATCGATTTCCCTGACCATTTTATTCTCTCTTTTCTCCATTTTAGTTTCTAACGTTCACACTTCACTTCTACTGATATTGTAATCTGAATACACATGTTTATGTTCACCTATGTGTGTGTGTGTTTAATCTCTACATAGCTGAAATCATACAAAATATATTCTTCTAGTGGCAATCCATTATGCAATCTTGCAAGGATTTGTGTCAATGTTTTGCTCAGAACAGTGATTCTTTTTATTGTGCCGAAAATTGATTTAAATTGCAAGGAAGAATAAAAAAATATGCATAATCTTGTCATCAGATCTTTGGAAAAACAGGAAAAGAACTAACGATTTTGTATATTCAACACCTCTCTTGCATATCTAATTGACATAAATGCACAATTTTTTGTCCTCCACCTTTCAAATATCGCTTTTCCTGAAAGCAACTGCATACGTAATTAAGAAATGAAAAATTGAATTGCATCCTACAATATCAAATGAAAAAAATGGATTACGAAAATCGGCTGGGCTTAAACGTCACACACTAAGCCTTTGACCGCTTAGGTGGCTGTGGGCCCATTACTTTGCCTGACGTCCATTCCCGTTCGTTTTCGTTCAGAAAATAATCCCCATTAACATTTGAATTTGAACGCTATTCCCGCGCGGTTGATCTCATAAAACAAAGTGCTTGGCAAAGGGTAGTCCCGTCTACCTCGCCGCTGTCATGGAATAACTAGTCGCTCAAGTATTTTCACAGGCTTTCTTGCTTTATGGAAATGATTTCTGCAACAGACAGAAGACATGGCGCGCTCACGATGCAGTCGATCCAACAAGCATATTTCCATCCCTATCCCTTTTATTTGCCAGCGTACTCCCGTCTGTACCAAAATGGGAGCTTTGGAACAGGGTATGAATGTCCATCAAAGTATAATGGATGAGCGATCATCGTTAGTTGTCACAGTTGGAAATGTTCTGGTAGAAGTGTATGCAAAATATGGAAGCATAGACAAGGAACATGAACCGTTTGACTGATGCCTCAATGAAATCTGGTCTCATGGAGGGCTACAATTGCAGGAAGTGCACAAAATGCATTTGTT
Source organism: Sequoiadendron giganteum (assembly GCA_007115665.2). Taxonomy (NCBI): domain Eukaryota; kingdom Viridiplantae; phylum Streptophyta; class Pinopsida; order Cupressales; family Cupressaceae; genus Sequoiadendron; species Sequoiadendron giganteum. The sequence continues at coordinate 172,796,750 of CM021107.1, read as the reverse complement.
GAAAATGATTTACAAACTTTCAACCAAATGCGACTGGCTGGTTTAAATCCACACTCTGCAACCCTTGCCAGCATCCTCCCAGCCTGTGCGAAAATGGGAGCTTTGGAACAGGGAATGGACATCCATCGCGGTAGAGGAGTTTTGTCAAATGATGTTGCTGGAACTGCCCTGGTAGACATGTATGCAAAATGTGTAAGCTTAGACAAGGCAAGTGAACTGTTTGACAGAATGCCTCAAAGAAATATGTTCTCATCGAATGCCCTGATTACAGTATATTAACAAAATGGATTGAAGATTTCTTCTTAGGTTCACGGATTGCTAAAACATCCAATGATGGGTTGTAAAAACTCATCAAATTTTTGAGAATCTTAAATATCTACATTTTTTTATTCAATACTATGAATCTAGTTTCAATGTCAGAATAATATCAATCGAAGACAACACAACATTTAAATCCATAAGAGGAAGAGTACTCACACTTGCAAGAGCAATGCTATCAACAATTACTTCGGTGCCTATCATGCTCTTATTCCAAATGTAGTATTGTCTCATGGCCTTGGTAAGTTCCTTGTCACTAATGAGGGTATAGATATTACACAAAAACATGGAAGAGATGTCCATATTGACATCGGGTCAAATAAATCCTTTGATGAGATCCATGTACCAAACATTTCTAAAATGACAACCATGATATCAACACCTTGGAAGAAGAAAACTTTTCTAAATCTAACTTCATTGATCTCCACAAGGATATTATGTTTGGTAGTTGTGTCTCTCGTTGTTATATTTCTATATATGTTTGGTTCATAATCAATGTCATGTAGAGGTCTCTAGCAACTTCACAATTCTAATCATTTTTGCATATAAGATCCATAAAGCTTAGCATAGGAAAAAATTATTTCATGAAGTAGGTTCCCATCAGTTGATCCCAAAGTTTGTACTATCTTGATAGATGCAAAATAGAACCCTAATGCAATAGAGGTTGAATACCTAGTGGATTACAATGTGGTAGAGAATTCAAGATTTCAATGCAATTAGGCAGTATGTTGATTCCCTTGTTATTTATATGATGTTGTTGGTTATGGTTGTGGTGTTTGTAGGGAGTGGCATTTATTATTTAATATATTTTTTTACTATTTTTTGGTTTATATGTTTATAATGGTAACTTAATATTCCTTCATGTTTTTGCATATGTTCTTTATACCTAACTACTATGATTATTTATTCTCTTTTGGATGTAATCTTTATATTATTCTTTTATTGGGAAAAGACCCTAATAGATCTCCAAGTAGTGTAAGATAACACTAAAGAAAGAAATTCAATCCTTGCCTCTATTTATAATTACAAAAATTGAGATAAATGAGCAATTAGGGAGAATTAAGACATAATATTCTATCATGCAATATAGGATACATTACAAACATTAAATAATGAAAAAAAACAAGTTTTGGATCTTGAATAAACATTCTAAGTACGAGGTCATTATCCTCAAACCCGTCATTATATGAAGAGACTAATAAAGAATTTATGATTGGGTGAATTATAAATTTTTGTCACACATTATGATATATATTTTTCTTAAAAATCATACAAATTATTCCTCATTCTAACACATCATTTATGTGACTTAACTAGTTCCAACTCAAAAAAAATCACACTATAATGTTATTGGTAGGAAACTAAAAACTATCAAGACACATTCTCAATACAATTTGGGATATCATCAATGATGCAATCTAGTTGGATTCATTTTTTATAAAATAGATTTGATAATAATATTTCTATCCAAAAATTAGATTCAACCAAAAAAATTATATCTAATATAGATCTAGTCATAATATTTTTGGAAAGAGGTACTTACTACCAAAAAAATGTAGTAGTGTTTGGTGTCAAATTACAATCTTTTTGAAATTATTTGAAAAATACAGCATTACCTCCACTTCTATTCAGAATAATAGCATTTTTGAGAAACAAAAAAGTAGACTTTTGTAGATCTAAAAGCATAGTTTATAAGAAAAAAAATTATTCTTTTTTATTAATAATATTTTTCTTATATTTTCTCTACAAGTAGGTCATTAGTGCCCAAATATAAGGCTGATTTATTTCTCAAAAAAAAAATGATTTTTTGCCTCATATACACAACATACAGATGACTTTGCCTTATATGAATTCAACCATTATTATAGAGAAGAAACTCAAGCTACCCATTTTCTAGCCAATATGAGAATTAACCAAATTGAACATACTATGGTCTATGACTCATCTTCGAACATAGAGTATCAACATTTTAAAATATCTTTTCATAATGATCACATAGTTTGTTTTCATGTACTCTTTCATTAATTGCTAAAGTCTATGCAACATTTAAATCTTCTAATCCAAATGTTTCATTTACTCACCCTGTAACACCACATGGTAAACAATCATGGGAAGCTAGTTTTTAAATCCACTTTTCATCTAAAGTTCTTCTATTTAGGATTTTATTAATTCTATATTAACACCACAACCTACCTCTAAGTCAATAGAAAATATGAGTGATATTTTTCCCTTTACTCACGTCCTCTAGCGAATCATTGACACATTCCTATTTATGGTCTCTTACTATTTCAATTTTCATCCTACTCATCTTCTTCTCTATATCCTATTAGAAGGGGTGAGATGGAAATAAATAGAAGGATTCATTTGCTTCCATAAGAAACCTAACCACTCATTGTAGGTCCAATTGACTCCAACTTACTAGCATATACATTTTCTCTATGGACTAGCCCCATGTTGAAAAGAGCCTTCAAAGCTATTTTAGGTGATGATATTCAAGATGGAACCAAGATACTTTACTACTTTGGTGATATCATCTATAATTTACACTCTAACTATATGGACTTGGTGTAGGATATATACTTCCCAAATATAATTATTTATACATTCAAGATTTTCTACTACCATCAACTCTCTATAGTCACGTTTTCATTGCCTATGACTATATAATGGGTGAGCCTCAAACTAGGGGATTTATTCCCTCGTGAAATGATAAATAATTTTCATATAGCTTATCATGTTTTCAATACTACATGGACTAGTTTGACTAGAAATTTTATAGTAGTTTTCATGCATGCTCTGCATCTCACAGTGGCTAGCTTAGGGAGTTTTTGTCAACTAGGGTCTTAGAGGTTTTTAGGACACCCGAATTCATGTTTTGGCATGTTCCTTCTTGACCCCCTACTACTTCTCCTTCCTCCATGTCCACTTTGAAATTTATGTCTCCTCAACTAAATACCAATGCTTCAACTTCTTCCTCAATTGGCCCTCTCTCTCTCAAACTTGGTCATCTAACAACTACATTTAACTGTATATTCCCATTTTCACTTTTTTTAATACATTTATTATTGATGATCTCTCACATTTTATCTAATCAAATACTATTTAAATAAAATAAAATAAAATATGGTACCCTAGATGAGAGAATATTTCTTGAGATGATATAATTTTTTAAACTTTTTAAATAATTAAAGAAAAGTGTCCACTTTTGAAAAAAACCTAATACATTTATATAAAATTTAAATAAAACATAAATAATTAAAAATGTTACATTCAATTATTTCACATCATTTTAAAATTTAAAATATATATGCCACTTTCATGTGTTTCAAGTTAAAAATCTAGACCATAGACTAGTGCTACCCATTTCCTCTATCACAATGTGCCATGGTACTCAAATTTCACCAAGTTGAACGTTCTTAATTTTAAATCAAATTTTAGTTAATATAACTCTTGTTCCTTAAATGATAACAATGGAGGTGTTAGAATTTACTGTCTTCTTGAAGAATAGTTGTACCACACAATCCTGGAGTAGATTGGAAACTCAATTTAAAATTTTGAAATCTTAGACAAATTAATTATGCAGGGAGATTCTAGTGTTTATGTTGGGGTACGTATAAGAACACATTTTCCCAAACCATTATTAAATGTAATTCTACTAGAATATAATTTAAGGAAATATAATTTGTTGATAGGAACTAAGGTTAATCCAATCTTTTGTAGGTAGTATAAATTAAAAATTCATTACACAAAAAATATAGATAGAATATCCCACAAATTATTATGAAATGGGTTAGCAAATCATTAGCTGAGAAAATGAATCGTTAAATAAAGAATCCCAACACGATATTAAAGGAACTGGGGATATTATAACTACCCTATCAAATCTAGTTGATCCATTTCCACTATTAAGATGACTTTCTTATACCATAATATGTGGCATAGAAGGCCAAAGCTAACTACAACCCCAAAATAAGAATGAACTTGATAGTGAACAAGAAGTCACAATTGAAGTGATCAAATATAGTTCTCAATCTACAGTAAATTTTGATAAATAAAGAACAAAGTAGGGGCAAGCACCCCCACCACTACAATAACAATATTAACTTGGAATGGTATCCAAGCATCAATGTCCCTAACAAAAATAATTCAAGAGCGTGAGGCAATATGGTAATCTTGAATCATTATGAAAAAGTGGATTTTTTTACTTGAGTTCAATTGTTTCTTTGTTTCTTTGTTGTAGTTAGTAGTCTATGATGAAGAAAGCTACCACATTTCATTAGAACTTGAAATTGGCTTTTATAATTTTTGGAATAGTTTTTAAGTTATTATTTTTTAAAGTGTCATATTAAAATTTGAGAATAATTTAATGAGAAAAAGAAAATAAACTAGTTTGAGATCATCTATTGGGTGGACAAATGTGCGTAGTTGAGATTATTTTCATGTGTGGCAAGTGATTTAAAGTTTGGACTAATAGAAGATAAAGATTTATTGAATCCTTGAGGACAAGTGTTGAGCACCATATGAAGTTTTCTCCATTATTTAACACTTTGAATTTATAATTATATTATTTCTAGTTAATGACTATGATTACATGTGGTATTAAGCTTTGTGCTATGTTGCGACTAGTACAAATCAAATTGGAATTTTTTGATGCTATATATACTATGGTTTGGATTGAATGAAGGTAAGAAAAGGGGTAGAATGGAAGAACAAAATAGGTAGAATGGAAGGAGCTAGTGAGTATGGATAATTTGATGTCTATAGAAATGGTAGAAAATTTTGGGCTAAGGTGGATGAAGAAGACACACCCATATAATATTGAATGGTTGTAGTACTTAGATAAGGTACTATAAGAAAAATGTTTGTTGAGGTTCAACATAGGAGCATATTATGATGATGTTTTATGTAACATTGCATTGATGGATTTGTGTCACATATGGCATGTAGGTGTATGATGAGAGGGATAAAACATACACTACACAAACTTATGTCTAAAGATATGAGTTGATGTCCCTAAGGGTAAGTGACGGATAATTTTATAGTGATGCAAGGGTGTGTATTGGAAAGGAGTGATCAATATGCATTGATTCCAACAAATTTGTTATTGTTGGATGACCAAAAAATAATGCAAATGCAAAATAAGTGTATCAACATGAATTTGCACCCCTAACGCAAATTACCTTTTTTCCACTTAACAATTTAGAAAATCAAAAGCGGAGGTTTAATTCCACTTAAGCTTGCTTCTTGCATTCCATGTTCACGCGGCGCACTTACGTCCCTAGCAAATTCCTACAGTTGGATACTACAGAGGCATTACATTTTTTATTGGAATTTGAAGAGTAACGTCCCTCTTCGGCTGGTTGACCTGAATATGGTCATTTTTCATCCATCTCTTCATAATCTCCACTCTTCCATCCATAGCACTTCTTCAGTAAAATTTTGAGAGAAGTTTTGAGAGATCTTGAGTTCATTGCTTCACATTTTCTCCACTCTTTCAACACCCATTCAAGCTTTGTAGCAGCATTCTTTCACTCCATTGCAACAATCCACTACTCCATCACTCCAACAGGGTGAGCACAGGACAAACATCGTGGCAACAGAGGCTTGAGTCCCTCTCGTTCACTCCTCCACAAGCCTTGAGTGCTTTGGACGAAGGCGGTAAGCTCCTCTAATCTCTCCTATTGTATTTAATTGAGTAAGCACGTACTGCTTGTAGTGTTTTTTGTTGACGTAGCTTGTAGTTTCTTTTCTTTATCACTATCTATAGGCTATTCCAAACTTGGTTGTCTGTGGAGGTGGAAACACCAAGAAGAGGGTCTGATTGAGGCAAGCCCCTATACAGCCCCAAAAATTTCTCCCTTTATTGTGTGCAGGTGGAGAGAGCTTGGAGCAAGTTGGCAAGGAGAGCATTGTATGAGATCATCTTTGTCACCTTGGTGGTAATAAATTTCTTTTATCATATTTGTATTTACATTTCACTCTTCTTAATCTCATTCTATCACATTAGACACCTCTAGATTAGGTTGATAGTCTCCTTTCCTGAGTTAGAGTCTTGTCTTTTCGGTTCTCTGGTCGTACGGATGCTAGCGCACCTATGAGATGCCAACACATCATGCTGTCATCCTAGAACTGTTCTTTCATCCTCAGACAGAGAGTTGCATAAGACATATCTACCTGAATCTAAAGGCCAACTCGCCTAGACTCCTTCCAACATTCGTGATTGCAGAGTGATTGAAGGACACATAATCCTCACCATTCTCATCCTCTTCATCCTAACTATCCCTTAAGTTTAGGTGAGTTAGGGCAGCCTTTCTGCTCTTGGCCTTCCGTGACCTAGGGCCTTGCAATGGGTGGTCCCCCTCTCTCACAATAAGTACCATAGATAACTTGGGAATGTGGGGATATAAGTCTCAACCAAAGGACATGGTAGTTAATAACATGATAATTATTTTTATTTAGGAACATGCAATAGTAAAGAATGTAATAATATAAGAGTATGTGTAACCAAAATTTGGAGTCTAATAGATGTGAGGGATAAAGAAGATTGAGATGAAATACAAGAAAAATAAAAATAATGAAGAAGATGATTGATAGGATTGAATTCCAAATAAGTTACTACAAGATGTGAAAAGAACGAGTTGACGAAGTAGTGGGTTGGAATTCCTAGGTAGGGTAGCTTGTACATTAGAAAATGAGGCTCATTTTTTTATCAACTCCAAGTGTGTGATGTAGGACATCCCTAGGTAGTGTGGTAATCTTGCAACATTCTAGAAAAGTGGTTTAGTTTAGTTAGTTATTTCTCTATTAGTTTGTAGATAGTAGTTTGTGATGAAGAAATTTATTATATTATATTATAACTTGAAATTGGCTCTCAAAGTTTTGGGATTAGTCAGATTTTTCTTTTTTGAGTTTCATGTTAATGTCTATCAATAATTAGATGAGAAAAAGATATTAAATGTGTACAAGAGTGTCTATCAGGTGGATAGTTGTGAAAAATTAGGATTATTTTCATGTGTGGAAATTTATTTAGAGTTTGCACCAATAAAATATTTTTTGTAAGGACGTATTGAACCATTGAGAATGAGTATTAAGCGCCATGAGGATGTTTATCCACCATTTAACCACTTGAATTTATAATTTTTTTATTTAAAGTTGATGACATGTTACATGTGGGATTAGAATTTGTTTCATCTTATGGCCAACACAAATCATTAGAAAAAAATGTGGATGTTATATATATTGAGTTTTGGATCAAAGAAAGGTATGTGAAGAGGTAATGGAAGAATTTGAGAAGTAAAAAATAAGCAGGGTGAGATTATATAGTCTTAGATAAAGATCATGAGTAGAAAACAAGGAGTATGAAGCAGAGTGCATTACAAAGGGAAATACTAATACAACATAGTGGAGGTAATTAGACTAGTGTTTATGAGGCTATATTTTAGTGTAATCTATGTATGAATTATCATAGTAAGTGTAATGAAATGGATATGACCTAGCATGTACTTGAGAGCCCATTACAGAAAAGTGAGAAGTTGTAGTCATGGTGATAATCATGTAAAATTTAATTAATAAGAATTTTTTATTTTTTATGAGATCTTTGTGTTGTGTGTATTTTGATGTTAATCTAGATGGTTGAATATTCCTTAATTGGGCCCAAGTTTTACCATGACTATATAAAATTTAACCACTTATGTAAAACATTTATTAGATATATATAAACTAGGCATCATCTTTTTTACAAAAACTAAAATCTATTCTAAAGAGGAAAATAAGCTATCACAACATTAGCATGAATGAACACCTCATCTATCAAAGAAAAAGGTGCCTTTACTGGTTTTAAAATTTTATTAAAATAGGTCTATAGGGTAAACCAAATAACCAATCAAAAACACTTTTAATTAACTATCATTATCTCCAAACTATAAGTTTTTTATTTTCACCATATATGGACTTAATTTCCCCACTCTTAGGAGATAACTATGGGAGATAATTTATTACATCATAAAACCTATCATAAGTTAATTATACATGGTAAGTGAATATTTTACTATTTAATATTAACCTCAAATGACAAACAATGAGGTATAGCAAGGTCCACACAATAACAAATTGATTTTAGTTCCTTTATCTAGATGAATACACTCTTAGATTTATCACATAGGAATGGAACACTCACATGGACAAACAAAAGGCCAGGTTAAAGAAAAATAGTAAAGAGATTGGATATTATTTTCATCTTTCCCAAATGTCTTGAGTATAATGATTCCATAAAATATGAATTTATAGTCATATGCTTGGCTTTAGATCACTTTCTGTTAACTTTAGAAGTTATGGAAGACCATGTAAACCCCAAATGCACCTTCATCTTTAAAAAATATGTAGTTTATAGATCAATCCTTCATAGATATTGTTAAACATCGGGGAAGTGAGCTTCTAAAATTAAGAAGCACCAAGATGTATGCTCTAGAAAAAACTCATAGTCCTAAAAGATCCACAAAGATTGGAACAATAATATACTTTTTCAAGAATATTCTATTGAGAAGGAAAGGATTGAAATAGAACTAAACATTCTCAATGAATTAATCATAGTTAAAGGAATGAACTAGGATCAATTCATGAAGGAAATATATCTCTAAAAAATAATAGATGCACAAGCAAAGAAAAATAAAATCTAGAGGCAATCATCTTGAGAAATTTAGTAGTTGGTTAAAGGTTCAAAAAGAACATAAAAAATTTTCACAACTTAACTAGGGAAATAAGAAGCTACAAAAATCACTTCTATCAAGTCTCATAGAGGATAATATCTCATTGATCCTAAACTCATTAAGGTTGAATCGATCTTGTTTTTTAGTGAACTACTCAGAGATGAGAGGATTCAAACTTGTAGGAGAAAATATACTTTTTATAGTTCATTTCATTCATTATCACAAGTGAAGATCCATCATTGAAGGTATCAACACTAAGGAAGAGATCAATTTGGATTCCTCGTAAGTGAACTCAAACACTGGACATAGAAGCAATCACTCAATCTTTGAAAGATCCATCATTAAAGGTATCAACACTAGACATGAAATCAATCACCCAATTTCCAATACAAATAAAAAAGCATGATCTAATCAAGCTTAATATTAGCAAATCATATGATTAAGTAATTGGAGGTTCATCATGAAAATCCTAGAAAAAATTGGCTTCTATGATAATTTGAGGGAATTGATCTTAGAATGAAGTAGAAGTTGAAGCCCATTTGCTTGGTTTCTTATTGTTTAAATCAATAAACACTAACATGATAATAATCGAGGGTAATTAATTGGAGACTAAACATCACTTTGAATAAAGTTTGTGTTATACTAGTTAGTTTAAAATCTTTAATTGTCACACATTGCTCTAAATGGTTGGCCTAGCCTTATTGATATATGAGACCAATATCACTTTTAATCGTGATGTTGGTACAATCATTCCACCTTCTATGAGCATTCCTTGGCATCATGTAGGTAAATCAATTCCTATGTTGGAGTGATACTTCCCACACATTTGGTTTAGTTCAAGAGGTTTTTTTTGGTTTAGTTCAAGAGGGTTTTGGCCTCATTATTTTTTGCCAAATGTTTCTCACTTGTTAGCTATATGATAATTATTTATTTCAATCTCTCTCCTTTCTAGGCTCTTTGTGATACTAAAAAAGTCACAATGGAATTGCTCATTCACTTTGGTTGTGAATTATAGTAGATTGACATCCTTGTGAAGATCAATGAAGTTAGATTTAGAAAAGTTTTGTTCTTCCAAGATGGTGATATCATGGTTGTCATTTTAAAAATGTTTGATATGGACCTCATCAAAAGATTTATTTGACCCGATGTCAATATCAACATCTCTTCCATGTTTTTGTGTAATATCCATACCCTCATTAGTGACAAGGAACTTACCAAGGCCATCGAACAATATTATATTTGGAATAAGAGCATGATAGGCACAAAAGTAATTGTTGATAGCATTGCTCTCCTCTTATGAATTTAAATGTCGTGTTTTCTTCGATTGATATTATTCCGACATTGAAACTAGATTCATAGTATTGAATAAAAAAATTGTAGATATTTAATATTCTCAAAAATTTGTTGTAGTTCCAGCAACATCATCTGACAAAACTCCTCTACTGCGATGGATGTCCATTCCCTGTTCCAAAGCTCCCATTTTCGCACAGGCTGGGAGGATGCTGGCAAGGGTTGCAGAGTGTGGATTTAAACCAGCCAATCGCATTTGGTTGAAAGTTTGTAAATCATTTTCAACAAATGCATTTTGTGCATATCCTGCAATCGTAGCACTCCATGAGACCAGATTTCATTGAGGCATCAGTCAAACGGTTCATGTTCCTTGTCTATGCTTCCATATTTTGCATACACTTCTACCAGAACATTTCCAACTGTGACAACTAACGATGATCGCCCGTCCATTATACTTTGATGGACGTCCATACCCTGTTCCAAAGCTCCCATTTTGGTACAGACGGGAGTACGCTGGCAAATAAAAGGGATCGGGATGGAAATATGCTTGTTGGATCGACTGCATCGTGAGCACGCCATGTCTTCTGTCTGCTGCAGAAATCATTTCCATAAAGCAAGAAAGCCTGTGAAAATACTTGAGCGGCTAGTTATTCCATGACAACAGCGAGGTAGATGGGACTACCCTTTGCCAAGCACTTTGTTTTATGAGATCAACCGCGCGGGAATAGCGTTCAAATTCAAATGTTAACGGGGATTATTTTCTGAACGGAAACGGACGGGAATGGACGTCAGGCAAAGTAATGGGCCCACAGCCACCTAAGCGATCAAAGGCTTAGTGTGTGACGTTTAAGCCCAGCCACGAAAATCTACTGTCACACTAATTTTATTATTTGAAACCTTAAAGTTGGGCTTCTCTATTAAGGTCGTCTTCCTCACATGATCGTCGATAGTATTATAGTTTGCACATACACCACAATCATCACTATGCAACCAACAAACCTTTACATTAAGAACTTTTAAATGCTTAACAAATGAAAAAATTACCAAGGAGGCAATAGTCTAATTGAAATATTAAGATGAGCAATAGTAAAACAATGATGATTGAGTGTCTACCCATCCCAAACAGACTGAAAGAAATGCAGAGGAGATATGAGGTTTGTTCTCTGAATGGAAAAGAGTATATATAGACTACATTTATTGTAATGTAGTCGATGCAGAAAATTTAGTACGGTCAATGCACCGCTTCCTTTTCCACCACTCCTCCTTTTGTTACTGTCCATTTAATATTTCAATGGCCAATGCTAGTCGTCATGGTGAGTTGTAACGTTAGTAATGTAGAATACAAACCATTTATTTTTCTTAAGACCGTTACTTCTGCTGGCCTCTTATAGGGGTCATGCTGCCATTGTAGGGTTACGCCTCTCAGCATAACAAGTATCTACTTACATTATTTTAATATGTTTATTATTATTTTTATATAGTAGTTTTATTTGTTTTTAACAAATTTTAAAATGTAGCTATTATTAAAATGTTTTTTATTTATTTTTGTTTTTCATTATTTTTTTCTAAAATATGTTTGTTTTTGTGTTTTTATAAATTGGTTTTGAATCAATTAAAAACTAAAAAAATTATCATCTTGAAATAAATTTTATTTTTTTAAAGTGAACATGTAAAATATTTAACTTGAGAAATTTTAAAAATTATTTCTCTTTAATATAATATAATTGGCTAAAATTTTTGGGGTGTTATGTGAGATTTTTAGGAAAATGAAGGTGAACTATTATTTTGACATTTTCCTATGAATCCATTTTACTCCACTTTATAAAGTCGTCTCATTAAATCTTGTTAAAACAAGTAAATGTTCGCTTTATTAATATAAATATTCTATAATTTAATAAAAATATATTTATATTAAAAATATATAATTAAAATTAAACAACTTGTAATAAATACTCATTTTAATATATATCAATATTATATTAATAATTTAAAGAAATAAACTAGTATAAAAAATAAACTATATAATAAAAATATAGATTCTAGCTTGTGGGTGATGTGGCTAAATTAAGAAAATGGCGCATGCTTAGGGTTTGCAATGATCAATAGCAGGGCATCGATCTATAAGGTTTCAGGACAGTTTCAGAGGCAAGCAACAAGCGAACATTGCTGGGGTTTGGCACCCGAATAGATGGGCCCGACCAGAGAATGTTATTCAAAACAACCCCCGTGATGAGGAGTGGGGTCGTGATGGACGTAGTCTTGAAAGAGATGGGCTGGGTTTTAGGGGTCGACAAGGAAGAGGTGGTTATAGGAACGATGCTTTTTGTAGGCCATGTCAAAATGAAGGTGTGAAGAGAGGGTATGGAGGATAGTCAAGAATGGAAGAAGTGGTTCCAGATCGAAACCCGAATAGGAGGAAAAGCTTCAACAAGGAAGTATGTCAAAGGAAAAAGCCTGATTCAGAATGGGAGGAGGTTAGGGAAGAGACAAAGAATGGAGAAGCTAGGAGACCTGCTTCAAAATATGGAAATGGGATTCTGGGTGGCCGGGCTACTCTGGTGGTTAGTGTTGTGAAGCTTCAGGTTGAGTTCTTGAGGCTGGAAAATCTGGGATTGATTGGGAAATGGTACGATTTGGACCTGAATTGGGACTACTTAGTCAAATGGTGGAAAGCGCGATGGGGTTTCGAGCTCCAGTTTAAAACCCTCTAGAATGGTTTTTTTCTGGTCATTTGCCCAACCAGGGATCTAAGGGAGGAAATAGCGAATGGTATCTAGGTCTTAGATGGGTCTAGTTTTTATTTGAGATGCTAGAAGGTTGGTTTTAACCCTTCAAATCATGTTGTGGAGACAGTTCAAGATTGGTATAGTATGTCGGACCTTCCCACAGAATATTGGGAGTCGAGCATTCTAGAGGAGATAGGCAATCATCTGGGTACCTTTGTTTGCGCAAAAGAAAGGAAAAATATGGGTGAAGCTCACACCCATGTGCAAATTTGTGTGGAAAACAATCTGATGCATCATCTTTATGAAGAGATTGAGCTTATATCAAATTATGGGAGTTGGATTCAAAAGCTAAGGGGAGATTCCTTCACTCGTGATAGCTTAGTGTGGTTGTTAGGCTGTAGGTTGTCGATTAGAAAGGTAGGGAAATCCAAAGTGTCGACGATTCTAGAGGCACACAAAGAGAAGGGATTTGCAGATCAAAAGGACAATACCTCAAATTCTCCAATCAAAGTTAATGAGGAAACCCTTGTTGGTAACCAGGTGGAAGATCCAGTCTCTTTACCTCTTCCTTCTGAACAAAATGTTCAACAAAATGCATTGAGGGACAAGAATTTTGAAGAGGATGAGTAGATGGACAAGCAAAATATGACCCTGGATGAGAAAATTTCAGAGGCTCTGGATATTTTAAGTGGAGATTGTAATAATGTGGAGTTGGATTCTTTAATAGAGGTTGGAAAAGAGTTGGTTGTTTTGGCGAAGGTTGCCAAAGCTAATGCATGGGCATTAGTGGAAGAGTTGGATATAGAAAAATTGGGTGAGAAGGATCTTCCTGAAGGGATGGTTGAAGGATTAGAAGCTGGGAGTTCGTAGTCAGCTAAGAAGAGGAAATTATCTCAAGGCCTGGTAGAAGCCAGGGTCAAGTTGGGAATTCATTAGAAGGATATGGCCAAATCTTTGTCAGATTGTAGAGAGAACAAAAAGAGGGGCATGATTTCTAATCAAGAAAAATGAAAGTGGGATGGGGAGGCGAACGGTCAACAAAAATTTGATTCTATGATGAAAGTAGGGAAGATTGATGCTCTTCCTGAACAACAATGAAACTAATAACTTGGAATGTTAGGGTCTTAAACGCCCCTAACAAATGGTGCCTTCTAAGGAACGTCATAGAATCCAATCAGGTGGAAATTTGTCTGTTTCAAGAAACAAAATTGGGAGATCAGGATCTCAATAAATTCAATAGGAAATTAAAACAATGGAAGTGGCTGGGAGTTAGGGCTGAAGGAGCTTCGAGCATATTGTTAACGATTTGGAAGCCATTGTCCGTCTTGGTGGAAGATTTGATTACTTGAAGGCATTGGATGGCTTGTCGGTTAAGAAGTCTGTATTCTAATCTTCAGTTTTTGCTCATCAATGTTTATGGCCCCTCTTTGTGTTTGCTTAAAAGAATGGTTTGGCAAGAGTTGGATGAGATCCTTAATAGTTTCAATTAGGATTTTTGTATAATGGGAGCGGATTTTAATGCTATTTTGAGATTCGAGGATAAGACAGGTGGAGTGGGAAGGGCTTTGCAATCTCAATTAGATTTTCAGAACTTTGTGGAGAGAAGCTCCTTGGTGGAAATGCATACTGGTAATGGTAGTTATACTTGATCCAATCACATAAAAGGTTTCTGCAGCATAGCAGAGAAGTTGGACAAATTTTTCTTAAGGGGTAACATGAGTCTTTTCCCCTTTAGATTAGATAGTAAAATTATTCCAGGGAGCAGTTTTGATCATTATCTAGTTCATATGTGCATTGATGGAGACAAGGGGCTTGTTCATTGCCCTTTTAAGTTTGGAATGATGTGGTTCAAGGATCCTAATATTATGGAAATGATAGAATCTTGGTGGAAGGACTGCTCCCCGGGAGGCTCTAAAATGTTTAACATTGTCACCAAGCTAAAATTTGTTAAGCAGCAACTGAAATAATGGAACAAGGATTGTTTCAAAAACATCTTTGAGGAAAGGCTTCAATTGGAGGAAGAGTTGGGAGCTCTGTCTGAAATTATTATTCAACAAGGCATGGATGATGCTTGTTTTGAACAAGAAAAGGAGTTGACAAGGAAATTGAATGAAGTGTTAGCAAGAGAAGAAATTTTTTGGAGGCAAAAATCTAGAGAAATCTGGTTAAAGGCTGGGGATAGAAATACTAAAAAATTTCATAATTAAACTAAAGCTAGAAGAGAAGTGAATCGGGTTAGTTGTATTAAGGTGGAGGATGGACATCTTTTGGAGGACCCTTCTGAAATTAAAGCTTAGATGCAGTTACATTTTTCAGAATCTCCTTAATGATTGGGAAGGTTCGAAACTAGAAGCTCAGGATGCAATTTTGAAAGACATCCCAAACCTGGTCTCTCTTGTGCAGATGGAACTTTTGAATGCTAAATTCTCAGAGGAGGAAATAAAGGTGGTAGTCTTTGATGTTTAGCTGAAGAAGGCCCCTGGCCTGGATGGCTTCCTAGCGATCTTCTTCCAGAAGTGCTGGGACGTGGTGGGTAAAGAGGTGTCTGAGGCAATTGAAGACTTAAGGTGTACAGGAAGGGTTCTTAAAGAAATGAATAATACTGTAATTGCCCTTATTCCAAAGAAGGAGAAGCCAGAATTGTGGGATGAATTCAGGCCAATTTCACTATGCAATACAATATATAAAATTTTGGCAAAAGTTGTGGCCAATCGTGTGAAGAAGATTCTTTCGTTTATCATTTCAGATGAGCAGACTGGCTTTGTTCTTGGTAGGTCAATTTTTGATGGTGTGATAATAGCACAAGAGGTCATCCACTCGATTCAAAAGATGAAAAATCCTACAATGTTATTAAAATTGGATATTAAGAAAGCTTATGACAGGGTGAATTGGCGATTTTTGTTCAAAGTCATGGAAGCTTTTGGGTTTCAAAAAGTTTGGTTGGACTGGATTTTTGGTTGGATTGCGAGTCCATAGTATTTGGTGCTAGTGAATGGGTCCCCTAAATGTTTCTTTGCAACATCAAGGGTTTTAAGGCAAGGAGATCCCCTTTCTCCATTTTTGTTTATAATTATGGCCAAATCCTTGGGACATGCATTAGAGAACACAAGGAGGAATGGTTGGATTGAGGGCATTCAGGTTACAAGTAATCTTCCTTCGATTATGCATCAACAATTTGTTGATGATACGATGTTGTTTGGTGTGACTTTGGCAAGAGAATCCAAGAGGATTAAAGGTATTTTGGACAAATATTTCCAAGCTTCGAGGCAAGAGGTTAGTGTGGCCAAGTCAGAGGTTTTCTTTTTTAATTCTACATGTACGAAAGAAATACAGATTTAAAGGATTCTTGGTTTCAAAAAAGGACAATTACCATGTAGATATTTGGGCCTTCCACTTGAAAAGGGTACTCAAAATGGGGGCATATGGAACTCTTTGATTGATAGAATTAAGGATCGTCTCTCCTCTTGGAAGAATCAATGGTTATCCTGGGCAGGTAGGTTAAGTATGTTAAAATATGTGATCCCAACCCTCCCAATTTGCATGATGTCATGTCTGCCATTAACAGTTGGCATTAGTAAATCTTTAAATCGGATAATGAAAGATTTTTTCTGGAAAGGTAATTCGGATCAGAAAAAGTTTCCTTTAGTGAAATGGTAGAAGATTTGTGAGAAGGAGGAAGATGGGTCAGGTTTGAAAAATCTTCTTTTGCAAAATAAAGCATCGGGGGAAAAGTTGGCTTAGGTGATTCATTCTCAGCCAGATCTTAAATGGGTAAAAATTGTTCAAGCCAAATACTTGGATGATGACCCAAATTGTTTTCTTACAACCAAATCTCTCCCTAAGGGTTCCCGAATTTGGAACTTTATTAGAAACTCTAGAGATCTCATTTCAAAATTTTTAACTTGGGAGGTTAAAGATGGGAGGGAGGCTTTATTCTAGGAGGATTCATGGGAAGGACATCCCATTTTAGCAAAAATCCAGCTTTAGTTAGCATCAAAGAGAAATTAGTTCAAGTGTGGAGCTCAAAGGTAAGAGATTATTTTGTTGATTCCTTTTCAGAGGAGAATGGCTTTTACAAATGGAAATCCTTCTGTCAGCTGGGATTGTTTGAACAAGAAGTGAGTGTTGTTGAGCATGTGTTTTCAGAGAGACATATTTGGCAAAGGCAAGGAAGGGATAGGCTGAGGTGGAATGCATCGCCAACTGGGGTCTATTCATTCAAAATCGGTTACGATATTCTGGCTTCTTTAGGGGTTGAGTCTCCAAATCTTTCGATTCAATTGTGTTGGAATAAGGCTTGTTTACCTAAAGTAGGTATTTTCACTTGGGTGGTTGCTCAGGGCAGAGTATTAATAGGTGACAGATTTACTAAATTGGGCTTTTATGGCCCTTCTAGATGTCCTTTATGCCAATCAGATGAAGAGACGGTAAACCATTTATTTTTGAATTGCCAGTTTACACAAGGGATTTGGAATTGGTTATGTTAAAAGCTTCACTGGAAATCTGCCCTCCCTAATAAACTTTTTGAATGGTTAAAGTCATGACCGTCTTAGTTTAAGCAATCTTTGTTTGGAGATTTATGGATGTCAAGCCCATCAATTGTTTTATGGGAAGTTTGGAAGGAGAGAAATAGGCGTATTTTTTAGGAAAAGGAAATGTCTATCCCCAGGTTGCAGTACAAGATTGAGGCTTGTATTATTGAATTGTTCAATGCTAGATTGGAAGAACTGAACCCAAGAAAATGTAATTTCTTGGAATGGGACTTGTGGATTTTAAAGAATTGGTTTGGATTGAAAACTCCATCAAGTGGGGGTTCAGGTGGGTTTGCTTCTTTTGAAGATCACTGAAAGGTAGCTTGGTTTCCACCAGAACCAGGTTGGGTAAAACTGAATTTTGACGGGGCTTCCAAGGGTAATACTGGGCCCTCAGGTGCAGGTTGTATAGTAAGAGATTCCAAAGGTGAGATCCTGGGAAAATTAGCGAAGTCACTACCGAAAGGAACAAATAATGTTGTCGAATTTCAAGCTCTTCTTCTGGGTCTAGATTTTTATGAAGAATTAGGGGTGCGTCATCTCATAGTTGAAGGGGATTCCACTCTTGTGATTAATGCGTTGAGAAAAAAACAGATTACCAATTGGAAGCTAGGAGAAATTTTGGATGTTGCCTTGGATCGGATCGACAAGTTGGATCAAGTAATGTTTAATCACATCTTGAGGGAAGGTAATTCGAAGGTGGACTCTTTGTCTAATTTAGGTGTCTCGGGTCCTAATCTAAAAGAAATTAATAGAGAATGAATTAAATCTTGTGGGTGGAAGGGTGGGCGTCCCTCCAAGCTGGCGGAGGGAGGTGGCATTTGAAGCCACGATGGATGGGTGATGGGGCTTGGAGTGAAGCGTTAGCATTCATGATGGGAAGTTGTGTTTTGGCCTATCCTTTTGCAAGGCATACGACTTTCATCTGAGGATAGCTATGGCTCCCTCTCCAATGCATAGTTATGAGTGCATATTATGATGAAGGATTTTCTCCCCTTAGCAAGGACATCTTGCACACTGGATGGGGTACTATTCGTGGTGGTGACAATGGCCTTGTGATCTGCATTCTTTATTTATTGAAAGCCAAAATCAATTTTGGTGATCGACTTTCTTTGCAGGTGGGTGACCTTCTCTCCAAGCAGCCAGGTGGAATCAACACTGGTTTGCTCATGGCGAAGGGTTCAAAATTTTTCATTGAAGTCTCGGTGATGGGCCTCACTTTTTTTGGGGCTGATACTCTGATTTCATTGATGTCATCGGCGAGGCAAGCAACATTCAGGGATGCCACTGATCAAAGATTAAAGCGAATTATGTTAAATAATGATCTGTTGGTGGTGACGGTTGTGAAGATGGTTCTGGGCTTTGGTCATTTGGAGTGTGGGGAGTATGAGAGGGACAATTTGCACATCTCCTCTCATTTCCTGGCATCCCTCTTGGACAGTAAAGTTCTGAAGGCAGAAGAGAGAAGTTTGATAGTTAGAATGTTTAGAGAGGACATGGTGGAAGGAGTGGATGAGGTTATGAGTGTGGTGATTGAAGGCAAGAGCTGCCCGAGGTCGTGTGATTTGAAATGGTTTCAAACAGAGGAGAAGGTGAAGATCTTCCCATTCCTCCTGGACCTGGATGGGCCGGGTTTGATGAGGCATTGGATGTTAGTGGCGGTAGCAGTTGAATTTTTGAAGAAATTCTTTGGGTTGCAGGCGATTGGCAGAGTGGAGTGGAAATCCGAATTTGAGGATTTTGCAAAATTAAATAAGTTTCTGTAAGTTAGGCTTTGGGTAGAATTTTTTGCAATGTAGGGGTTGGGGTTAGTTTTTATCAATTTTGTTGGAAGCTCTGGTAGCGATATCACCATTAATATGGTTTTTTTGTGGTGTCTCTTCTGATTGGATAATCTATTGATCTGGTAGTTTGTTTTGGACACTAGTTTACTAAAGGGATTATGGTGGTCGGATGTAAATCTGATTTTTTTGAACAATCCTTTTCCCTGCATGGCAAAAACTTGTAAACGTGTTATTATTAATAAAATATATACTAATCTTGCGTATAAAAAAAAAACAAATTATATAATATAATATAACTAACAAATTATATAATATAATATAACTAACAAATTATATAATATAATAATATAGGTTAATATATGGAACAATCACCACAATGTCAATTTTATAAAATAAAAAACAAAAAACAAAAAACCTAGAAAATTGATGCTAGCATGTAATAGATTTAATTTTTATTTATTTTTAATATATATTATATTTATTTTATTAACAAAAAATATTTAATATATAAAAATTAGTAATATAATATTTATTATTTATATATCATTTATTTAAAAGTTACTGATTAAATTAATATTTGAATATGGAACATCAAATCATAGTAATTTTTTTTGGTACGTACGATGGAATTTTTATATTAAATTATCAAAAAAAGATTACATCCATGGCCCCCTGGGTAGTAGATTTTCCTGAGCATTCACAGTCATAGCCACCTCAAAATGACCAAAACATTGGTCGATACCCCTAACCCCTGACAAATACCATCCCAACCCATTACAACTATACACCATTATATTGCATTTTTTAAGGGGTTGCACCTATTCAGTGTCGTTACTAGTTCATTCTATCCAATAGACTAACAAACTTCACAGCACTAGGGGATAGGACCCAGTACTACCTGAGCATGTTTCAATAGTTGTGATAGTAGTTGTTTATATAATGTCTAATATTTTTATAAATATTAGATCAATAGTTGTGACTTTAAAGTTGTTAGTGTTGATGATGACTACCCATAATTAAACAAAATGTATTCATTTGATCTAAAAAGCAACCAATCATGTGATTCCACATCAGCGCTCAATAAAACATGCTGTGAATGCACAAGTATTGGTCTCACTTTTTTTTTGGGCCTTTTTGGACACCTTGACAAAAAGCATGCTGATGTGGCATCATATTTGATGATGTGGCCTTGAAACCTTAGTTATAAGTAGGGGACTTGCCAAGTAAGTTGCTGTAAAAAATTGGGAGTGATTTGAAATTTCCACGTAGGATAATTAGAAGCGCGAAATTAGGGTGCACAACTACCGGGTTCTCTCCCCTAGCATATACACCGAAGAAAGACCAAAAAAACCACTATTCACCAACTACCAATGTTTGGAGATGAACTTACTCAAACCCGTTTGCTTTGGCACATGCCTCAAATTTTGGGACCCAGTCGAACCCATCTGCAACCTCCAGCCTCAGGACTTTCTTTAGAAAACCATTCGTCATCACCGTCAGTTTCTTATGATACACCAAAGGCATTCCTTTCAATTCCAGCAAGAAAGGGTAATACTTGACCACTTCACCAGGGACCTTTACCAGTGCCAAATCACCCGGGCAAGGGATGCTCGTTCTAGGAATCATCGCCTGAAGAATTTCATCCAAGCCCTCGAGAAACTCTTCCTTGAGTAGACCACTCATCAGAGCCCTTGCCTCTGCTTTGGCCATATGCATGTCCAACAGTGACGTCAAGAAGTGAGACACAATGTGTGTGTTAACCCGCGATGTCTCACTGTAAGCCAAGTGACCTTTCCCAAGCACCATCTTGACCGCCACCACTGTGAGGTGATCGATGTTGCATAGAATGCGCTTTAGCCTCTAATTAATTATCCTCCGAAAAGAAACTTGTTGAAGATTGCAATCCTAATGTATTGGTGTATCCGTACCCAAGCCCACTAGCGACTCTACCGACATTACTACAATGAACTTAGACCTTTCCGCCACCCTCTCTGCCATTTTCTACAAGCCAAATACAAATGCAAAGGATTCTACATTGATGATGTCCAATTGTATATTGCCACCGAAGATCTTAATGTGCAACCCCCAACTGTCCTGACTGCAATGTGAAGTCTTTTCGTGTATGAATCACCTAGATGCCAGCCTGGAAATCAGGTTTGGCTGTCACTTGAACATCGAAGGATGCAATATGAAGCTCAAGAGAGGACTCAAAACATGTGTGCTAATCCTTCGTGCAAATAGAAATCTTCATCACCTTTCCTCGCCATAATTAGAAATAACTCTGGTATGTGGGAAGTAACACCATCATCTTGGATGGGCACTGCCTCTACAAACAACGTGACTCAGCCCAATCAATTATCCCACCCACCCAACAAGGCAAATCCCCGCCACCTCCGACTTGCCACACAAGCAAACCCCATAGCCACCTTCTCTCCTTCGATAGCCGCGGACCCCCGCCCTCAGTTGTGGGGGGTCAGCCACCCTTCCACGGGCTGGCTTAACCAGCACACTCGAAGTGTTGACCACTTAGGAGGCTGGTGTGGACCCGTTCCTTTCGCTGTCCATCCCCGTTTACACAATAGTCGCCTTTAATTATTTGAAATTCAAACTTTTCCCGCTTGAAAGTACAGTGGATGTTCATAAGCATTTGATATTTACCTTTATTCCACTTCATCTTTATTTTGCATACATCTCAATGCTTCTCTGAAAAATCCAACCACTCGGAGCAGGGCTTCCATGGAGATTTTGAGACGTGCGTATTTATTCTGCAGAAGGGCGCTTCATTGGCATCTATTTATGCAAATGGTTGCTGCAACAAGGACAATGGGAGCGTTGGAACAAGATATGGGCATCCATCAAACCATAACGAAGCGGGGACTATTGTCAGGTATTACTGTTGGAAATGCTCTGATAAACATGTATGCGAAATGTGGAAGCGTAGACAAGGCACATGAACTGTTTGACAGGATACCTCAAAGAAATATGGTCTCATGGAATGCTATGCTTGCAGGATATGCACAAAATGCTCTCCTTGAAAAGGATTTAGAAACTTCAATCATATTTAATTAGCAGGTGTAAAGCAAAATGCTGCAATCTTTGCCAGCATCCTACCTACCTGTGCCAAAATCAGAGCTTTAGAATGGGGCGTCCACAAAGGAATTTTGTCAGATCTTGTACCTGCAACTGCCCTGGTAGACGTGTATGTAGGAGTAAACCAAGAATTTTAAAAGGAAAAATAAAAAATCTTAGCACAATTAGATCAATACTCTGTTTGCAAAGATGTTAAGTTCATTTGGCATTATATTTGTAGCATGCCACTCTATTTTCATGTGTTTTGTTTTTTTTAAATGTTTAGAGTATATAAATGTAGATTGATACTTATTTTAATTTTATACTATTTTGGATTGATGCTTTGAATGTATTATTTTAGTATATGATTTGATTATTTTGATGCATTTATTAATCTAAAATTTAGTTTATTAAAGTAATATGTCATATCTTTTAGTTTAGAATCTTGTTGTTCCTAATTTGAATAGATTATTCAACTGCAATAAAATCTTGAACTTGCAATTTGCCATTTTATTTTAAAATCCAATCTTTTATATTACAATTTTTGACAATCTTTAAATCTAACCATTACTCACTTATAGAAGTGCCAAAATTTTAATCATATATCTAGAGTGTGTATTTAAAAATATTCTTAAGACATTTGCACATTATGGAGAGTATCAGTATAAAAATAATGTTTTGACAAAGCATTGAAAGCATTTTCCTCCTAATTTGCATATGCATCATTCAATCACATCATAAATCAATGGAAAATAAACTCTATACTATCAATTGCCATCCATTATCAAGATAACACTTCAAGGTACACTCTAGCACAAAATAACGATTGACTTCCATTAGCAAGATTAGCACTTGATATAGTGATATTCATTTTCCTATTGATTTAAGGGCATATGGTCGGAATGTGAAATCCTAGAAGTCATCAAATTTTGTGAGTAAACTTTAGCATGTGTGCGGAGGAAGGAAGATCATGCAGTGACACACATTGTGCCATGAGTGCTCCATGATTGATAAGCTCACATTGTATGTGTATAATAACAAGAAGATTTTGAGCACAAATGGTGATAGCTAATACAATTTCCACTGTCGATCAAAAAGGACCAATAGTTAATTGTTACGTGTCATTGGATGATCCAATCAATATTAAATAATACATTTTTTAGATTAGCAACAAATTTTATGTCTTTAATGCATTAGACAAAGTTTAAAATCTTGAATGTTGAAGCAAACTACATTAATAAAAATTGGTTGGTTTTGGTCACTAGAATCTCATTATAAAATTTAATAAAAAGTTGTTTAGTGTAAATAGTCAAGGTCTTCTTGTTGTCCTTTACAACGGGAGTTGAATCTGAATATATAGTTAGGTTTGAATAATTATGTATTTTATCTATAAATATGTAATCTTTGTCATTCAAATCATTGAAAAGCATTGTTCTCATACCATCTCTTTTTATTTTCTTCCTTATTGTAAGTGTGTTCTTCATTATGAGTCTCCTTGATATATGACTGTGTATACCTTCACTTGGGATCTCAAGTTAAAGTTGTATCGAGTTTGGCTCTCATTGCCTAAGGTTTGGCTTGTGGAGAGGTGAAAGAATCACATGGCATTGATAAAAGTTTACAACTAAGCAATTTATATCTTCCATAAAATTTGAGGATGGGTAGAAGGTAGTGCATATGTCCTCAAATGTGTTGGTCATTGTGTAGAAGGTGTGGTGTGCATTTTTTATAGGAAGAGTGTTGAAGAAGGAGAAAATGAACAATAAAGGAGTTATTATCAACAAATGAGGAATGAACTAAGCACCTAGAATAAAAAATCTCAAGAAAATTTGGTGTGACCTCTATGAAATGTTGGAGGAAATAGAGAACACTCAACAAAGAGATATGGGTGTGCACTAGAATGATGATGAGGCACAATCTATGCACATGAACAAGGTTGATGAAGACCCAACTAAGAGTTATAATGAGTAATCCTTCTACAATTTTCATAGAGTTAATGAACACCATACATATACTTGTGTCATATTCGAGTATAAAATCATAAATCTCAAGCTTCATGTGTTGATGGTATGAAGGATGGAAAAATTGTTTGGTTCCTCCACTATAATAAAATTAGAAAATTTATGCTAAGATTTTTCCATTGCATACACAATTTGACAATATTGAACACTAATTGGTATTCAATCATCCTACTAATTATATGATGTATACACATATGAATAAAGATCAGGTATGAATACAAATCATGTTTGTTCCTCTTCCCACACTTCTAAAAATACATTTATGGACTCATAAAATTTCACCCACTTATGTACCTTCTTAATTTAATTTAATGAGGAGATCCAAAACTACAATTATTATGGTTCACTTTATGGTCAACAATGTGAAGGTATTCACATTGATCTAGGTAATTAGTATAACATATGCACAGAAGAATTTTATTTAATTATTTAGCATCGAACAATTATACACATGTATGTGTTGCTCTAAACATAACCAATGACATTCTTATGGACACTTTGGGTTGTATCAGCCTTCCTCTTGACATCAAGATTAGTTACAATAATTAAACGCGATATCCTCTATGATACATCAACATCTAAAATATGTTTGTGAAGAGAAAATTATGAAAGAGACAAGAGATACATATGTACCTATTTTCAAGTCAACTAGTCCAAACTTAAAAATTATGTCAAGTCACTCTCAAGGATATTTGTTATGACAAAAAATGTAAGGAACATCAAGTAGGAGCTCCTTATGAAACCAACGGTAGAACTCATTAATTATAAAAAATGCAAGTACAACAAAAGAATTAAGAAAAAATAAAAAGGGGAAATAAAGAGAAAATGAAGCCCTCTTCATTACTTACTAATACTCCTCTAGCAAAAAAACCAACTTATAACTCTTGTCCTCCACCAATAAATAAAGAATAACATAATTAAATTCTTTCATATGTACCAAAGCAAGGATTATTTCCTCCTTATGCTCCAAAGAAGAATATAATAAACTTAAAAAAATCTGAACGCCACCTCTTTTAAAGGTGCTACTTTCATATGGGTTCCAAAGAAAAAGTAGAATATTCAAAAGAACAATTGAATCTAACTCCACAAGTACAATAACAATATTACAAAGGGTATGTCTCCTAATCTACATAAATTAAAAGCACATTCAATGACATCATATCATGACGACATTCAAAACATTAAAGGTGGTTGCAAACCACATAAATAATATAAGAGCAATCTATTAGATGGATTGTGATCTAATATTATTGGTTGAGATTTGGAGCTTCTATACTCTACATACATACATACATACATATATACTTTATATTACTTTGATGGTGTCCCCCATTTGAGAGGCATATCTTATGGCCTTTTTCAATACCCTACCATATCAATAAAAAGCTTCAATATTTTTCAATATGATTGTAACTATAATGATTATATTTAGCATTTTTTATCACATGTTACTAACATAATATTTCTCATGATGATTGCAATATTTTTAACATATTCCACATGATTTAAATGACTATGATTATATTTTAGAGTCAAGTCACTTCACATTTGAAAATGATGTTGGACAGTCTCAATGACATTTTTATGACTATAAGAGTAAGGAACATTAAATAGTTATTTCTTGTGGACAAAATGATAGAATTTATTAATTATACCAAATGAATCTAGGAAAAAGAACCAATAAAAAGTAAATAAAAAGTTAAAATAAGGATCATATGAAGCCCTCTTTATTTCCTCCTAATGCTCCAAAGCACAAAAAACAACTTATAACCCTTGTTCTCTACTAATAAAGAAAGAGAAAGATAATTTCATTCCTCCATACATGTTAAAACAAGGAATATTTCATCTTTATGCTCCAAATAAGAATAATAAATAAAATTTCAACAAGCCCAATGCCACCTTATTTGAAGACACTAATTCCACATGGGTTCCAAAATAAAATCAAAATATTCAAAAGATAATTGATCGTTCTACATTTATGAACTCATTTAATTTAATTAATCACATTGATCCCTAAAATCCTATAATAAACTCCTATCCATTCATCTGTTCCAGATAATCCCAACCCTCCACATTAAACATGTGTGATAGGACACTTTTCATGTATTTCTTCCCCATGTGATCTCTCACACATTTGAGAGAAGTCACATGTCTCCATACCTTATCCCCATGTGATCTCTAACATATGTGAGAGGAGTAAAATATTATATTCCACTTCCCTATGTGTTCTCATACATGTTTAAGAGTAAACTTGTCACAATAGCTCTTCTCTATTTGTTCTCAAGCATGTGCAAGAGTACACTTATCAAAATATCTCTTTCCTATGTGTCTTCATACATGTGTGAGAGGACACTTACCATAAGATCTCTTCCCCATAGTCTTTCTCACACATGTACGAGAGGACTCAATATCATCCCTTAGATCTAGTCAAACCAATATTACCAATTCAAATCTCTTTTATCATCTTCCTCTATAAGTGCACCAATCACATGGTTCAATTTGGAGGCTTTTCATTCACCCTAATATCTCAAACATTCCTAGCCTTTGATCATCAAATCAAATCCTAACCTTGATCCTCCATCCTCAATCCATTTGAATAAAACCACTCCATTCCAAAGTCATGTTGTCAAATTCAAGAGAAACCATATACCATCAACTTATCTAAGAGCGTATTAACATAATCCTTGGGAAATCATTGAAGATTTCTCAAGTTTTTGTGTGCTTCATCCTCTTTATCAAGATCAAAAAAAGATGTATATAGAGGCAAGCTATAAAGGTTTCTATTTTTGCATTTGAATCTTGTTTCTCATATACGCACAAACTAAAACAACTAACATATCACTTTTAACGTTGGAGACAAAGAATTTATGAGAGAACAACTTAAAAGGGAATATTAAAATAATAATTACATAGCCCCCTTGAAATTCTAATAAGACTTGTGACCTACACACTTGTTGTACCATCACACTTATGTAGACTACATGATTCTTTCTATGTGTGTAGGTTGCAAAAGTATTTTCCTAACCTAAATTGAATGTGATTAAGTAGTGTTTCTTGCAAATGGATGTAGATATCAAGTTTTAGGTAGAACCAACACAATATTGGATTGGCACATAGTTTGGCTTTGAAACTATAGCATTATACTCAAGATAGGGTGTTATGGGACTATAATAGGACTAATTTGGAAAAATGTGAATAAACCCAAGAAATGTAATTTCTATACCCATTATTGCTTTTAAATTCCAACTTTAAGAGGGAACTCCCTAAGAGGGGGACAAATGTAATGCCTTGATTTTTCCCATATTTTATTTTTATCTAAACTAGTATTAGGATATAATTCTTAGAGTCTTGTGAATTATGACCCTAAATACCATAAACTAAAACAATTTTAATTTTATGGCCAATGTATTATGATAAATTCTTGTATTAACTATATCATATTTTATAAATATATATTATAGCATAAGTAATTTAGAGTAGGCATGATGTTGATTAAGGTTTTGATTCTAAAATTTCTTAGTATATAACTTTAAATCATTATTTTTAGACTAGAACCCATATGCAAGGTAAGACACACTCATGA
This sequence comes from Sequoiadendron giganteum, assembly GCA_007115665.2. Lineage (NCBI taxonomy): Eukaryota > Viridiplantae > Streptophyta > Pinopsida > Cupressales > Cupressaceae > Sequoiadendron > Sequoiadendron giganteum. The sequence continues at coordinate 172,768,722 of CM021107.1, read as the reverse complement.
TAATAGTACTAAAAACATGAATAGTAAGAACCAAAATTTAATTCAAGACCCTATACCAATGAACTTAGATTATTTTTAAGTTAATGTTTAGATTTTTATAAATTTAAAATTTGATTAGATTTGTGTCATCCCTTGTAGGGATTAATAATTTTTTAAAATTATTTAATTATGATTTTGTAATGCTAGTTGCCTATTTGTGAAGAGAATCCTTATCAATAGTGTCCTAAGATTCCAATGTAATGCCATTGTGTTCATGTGTGTAGTGTGTAATGCCACATAGTCAAAGAATTGACTTAGATCCTTCATATTGTTTCTTAATTTAGGACTAAGATAAGATATAGATCATTAATACATAAATTAAAAGTTTAGGGAACCCATCAAAGCCTCATTATTAAGGAATAAACCCTACGTCATGTTTAGGTTTGAAGAGATTCTTCATGAGCTTATTTTTTATAATACATTAGACCCTTTGTATATTTATTCCCTTAAAAAAAAATTGGTTGAGCCCCTAATACTACTGATCAAGTTTCAATTAATATTCTTATTTTTACTTGTTTAGCCTCAAATTGGAAGATGGTATGCCCCTATGATGATATTTAATATTTTATAAGTTCTCTTTTGATGTTTTTTGTGATTGTGTAGCATAAATTTGACAAAGACATTGGTGGTCATTGATCTTGTTTTGATCCAATGGCTTGCATATTTGTAGTCATTATCAAAAACATATTAATAGCCCTAGAGTGAATTAGTCCTCTAATATTCACTTCATCCTATAGTTCACATTAATCCTGAGCAACCCCATGAATTTTTTCAAGGCCCTCATACACCATTTGATGAACTCCAATTTTATTTTCTCAAGTATGTATATGTTAGCAATGATTATATCTAATTACCACATTACATACTCTTGCAACCCACAAGGATTGTTTGGGATTTTTCCTCCAAGCGATGCACCAATTATTTGTTGAAAACATGATCTAATGTTATGTGTACTCATATAAGGCTCCATAGAGAATGTTAAAATAACATTGTTTTATTGGTTGATAGTATTACATATTAGCTACAATTGGTCCTCTATCCTATGCCTTATTAAGTTAGCATGCCTAATGGGTGATGATATTAAAGATAAATATCATAACCTATTTTACTCTATAAGTGTTATCAAAGCTTCCAAGCTCTTATAGATGCACCATTGGCTATTTCATAGCCATGACCTTTTATGGTGGGGCCCCTTTCATATAGGATTGTAGGAGAAGTTCTATTAGTTATTGTTACAAAGTAAAATTGATTATTGATCCTTGATCATTAAATTGTATATGGCCTACATAAATTTATTGAAGTATTGGTAAAAATATTTTCATGGTGGAACAAATGAGATTGTTTTCTTGAAGGAAAAGCGATTTCCTTAAAATAATGACTAAAAATATCTAGTATTGAGACATATATAGTTTGAAGACTATCACATGCTTAAGGGGCTCTCTTTGTGTCAAATCAAGATTGCATCAACTATTCATCTCACCTCCCATAAATTCCCCTTGGTTTTACAATTAAATTTAATTTCCCCTAACTTGATCATGAACACTTAATCATAACCATCTACCACTATAAATGATTAATAAATAGTATGAGTTTCAAACAAACACTAAAACCACCCATGTGTTCTTCAGCTCAACACCACTCTCACTAAATAGGACTAGAATGTTACTCACACATGCTAAAGTTTACATAAAATTTGATGACTTGTACGATTTCACATTCCAACTGGATATGCCCTTAAATCAATAGGAAAATGAATATCACTATATCGAGTGTTAATCTTGCTAATGTAATTCAATTGTTATTTTGTCCTAGACTCTACCTTGAAGTGTTAGCTTGATAATGGATGGAAATTGATAGAATAAAGTTGAGTTTTCATTGATTTATGATGTGATTGAATGATGCATATGCAAATTAGGAGAAAAATATTTTCAATGCTTTGTCAAAACATTCTTTTTATAGTGATACTCTCCATAATGTACAAATGTCTCATAATGATATTTTTAAATACACATCCTAGATATATGAAATTAAAATTTTGGCAGTTCTCTAAGTGAGTAATGGTTAGATTTAAAGAATGTCAAAATTTGAAATGTGAAACTTAGAATTTTAAAATAAAATGACAAATTGCAAGTTTAAACTGTTATTGAAGTTGAATAAGCTATTCAAATTAAGAACAACAAGATTCTAAACAAGAAAATAAGACATATTACTTTAATTAACTAAATTTTAGATTTATAAATACATCAAAATAATCAAATCATATACTAAAATAATACATTGAAATCATCAAATCCAAAATAATATAAAACTAAAATGAGTTTCAATCTACATTTATATACTCTAAACATTTAAAAAATAATAATCGAATGAAACTTGATATCTTTGCTAATAGAGTACTGATCTAATTGTGTTAAAGATTTTTTGTTTTTCCATTTAAAATTCTCGGTTTACTCCCTTGCGTGCACGTCTACCAGGGCAGTTGCAGCTACAAGATCTGACAAAATTCCTCTTTCCTTTATATTGTGATGGATGTGGACGCCCTGTTCCAAAGCTCCGATTTTACCAAAGGCAGATAGGACGCTGGCAAAGATTACAATGTTTGGATTTACACTTGTCAATTAAATTTGATTGAAGTTTCTAAATCCTATTCAACAAACGCATTTTGTGCATATCCTGCAAGCATAGCATTCCACAAGACCATATTTCTTTGAGGCATCCTGTTAAACAGTTCACGCGCCTTGTCTATGCTTCCACGTTTTGCATACATGTTTACCAATTCATTACGGTTCGATGGATTCCCATACCCTGTTCCGAAGCTCTCATTGTCCCCATTGCAGCAACCATTTGCATAAACAGATGCCAATGAAGCGCCCTTCTGCAGAATAAATATGCACGTCATAAAATCTCCATGGAAGCCTTATTCCGAGTGGCTGGATTTTTTTGCCATGGCCGAGAAGCATAGAGATGTATGTAAAATAAAGATGAAGTGCAATAAAGGTGAATATCAAATGCTTACAGGCATCGACCGTACTCTCAAGCGGGAAGAGTTTGAATTTTGAATAATTAATGGCGAAGACTGTCTAAACGGAAGTGGACGGCGAAAGGAACGGGCCCACACCATCCACCTAAGCGGTCAACGCTTAGAGTGTGCTGGTTAAGCCCAGCCCCTTTCCACCCACACAAAATCATATTAATTATAATAATAAAGAATAATAATATTTTATTAATTATAATATTATAATATTAATATTAATGATAAAATAATAACAATAATTTAATATAAAATATTATTGTAAATACAAAAATAATAACAATATAATATTTCTAATATTTCTAATATAAATATATTAAGGATTTATTCATATGTAAAATAATAATAATATTAATAAATAACATGGAGGGCCAAGAACTATGTAGAAAATATTAAACTATTGGAAGGTTCGATAGTAAATGACAGAGAAAGCATCAAGAATGAGGCGGTCAGGTACTTTGAGTCACTCTTAGTTGTGAGGAAGAAGAATTCCCAAGGCTGGGATGATTCAATTCTGGCATGTATTCCCTAGTGTGTTGGTGAAAATGAATGAATGAATGAAAATTTTTAATGACGTCCACGAGACTAAACAGTCTAAAGGACCAAGACACCAAATGTTAAATGCCCCTTTCACTATTGAAGGGGTACGATCGACCACTTTTGATTTAAATCCTGATAAGTCACCAGGCCCTAATGGTCTCCCTACTAAATTTTACCAAATGTGTTGACGATTTGTGGATAAGGACGTCCAGAATTTGGTTGAAGATTTCAGGGAAAAAAAAGAAATTTGGAAAGGATATCAACAGTACTGCAGTTGCCTTAAATCCCAAGAAGAGTGAGTGCACTTCCTTTGCAGATTACAGGTCGATTTCACTTTGTAATACCATTTATAAGATTCTTGCAAAAGAACTTGCAAATAGGCTAAAGAAGGTAATGGGGTTGATTATATCAGAGGAACAGAATAGCTTCACCCCTGGTAGGGAAATAATAGATAGCATCATCGCAACCTCTGAAACACTACATTCTATTACATCAAAAAGGCTAAAAGGTATGTTAATTAAACTCGATGTAAGTAAAGCATATGACCTTGTGCATTGGGATTTTCCATTAGCAATAATGCAAAAGTCTCAATTTTCTAAGGGATTGTTAGAAATGATTCATACATGCATTTTGACACCTCGATACTCGGTGTTGGTTAATGGCTCATTATGTGGCTTTTTTGGTGCCACAAATGGGCTTCGTCAGGGAGACCTTATCTCCCCATTCCTCTTTGTAATTATGGTTGAGGCTATGGGGCGCCATTTCAGACTACTACAAGAAACAAAGCTTTGGAAGAGTATTAAAGTTGCTGATGGAATTGAACCAATAACCCATGCTCAATTCACAGACAATACAATATTGTTCGGTGAAGCAATAATGAAAGAAGCACAGGTAATAAAGTAGGCTAAAGTAGGCTTTAGATAAATACTCTTCTTCATTGGGATAGAATCTAAACAAGGAGAAGCCTGAAATCTTTTTCTTCAGCACCGAGAAATTTTTACAAAAAAAGATTGCCAATCTTCTAAGATTATCCATTTCGTGCCTCCCCTCAAAACATTTGGGTGCTCCTCTTTTCCAAGGTTTGTGTAAAACAAAATATTGGGAAGAAACTTTAAGCCACCGTAGGAACAAATCCACAGCATGGAAAAGTAAGTGGTTATCTTTAGCCAGCAGGATTCTCATGAGTATATCAGTACTTTTTGTTGTCCCAATATATGTCATGTCTTGTTTCAAAATATCAAGCAAAGCACTATCAAGCTTGGAAGGATTTCTGAAAAAGTTTCTATGGGAAGGCTCTAAGGAAGTCAAAAAGATCCCACTTATAAATTGGGATATTGTATGCCTCCCTAAAGGTAGCAGTGGGGCAAGCTTAAGAAGAATGGAAATGCAAAACCTAGCGTTGGGTGCTAAGCTGAGTTGGAAATTGTATAGAAAGCCAGAAAGGTTATGGTGCAGAATCATTCAACATAAGCATATGGATGACGAAGACCCTAATCCTAACATTGGCTAATTCAGGAGGTGGCTCAGCCATATGGAAATTTATATGGGAAAGTATAAGGATTATCACAGAGCATTTACACATGGAAAATCAGAAATGGAAAAAGTGAAATTTTTTGATACGATTTGTGGAATGGCCACATCCCATTAATAAACAACTTCAAAGAATTCAATTGGGTGGAACACTTGATAAATCAACAAGGGAGATTTGTAGCAAATTATGTTTACTCAAGCGTAAGCAGAATTGGTGAATGTCACGCATGGATTAATGTTGATAGCTTGTTGATCCTACATAACAAAGAATCAAGTCTAAAGGAAATACTTGCAAGGAGGAGAATTTTGTTATCAGTTGAGGAGAACGAAGTGATCTGCCGCGGTTCAAAATCCAGTGAATAAATGGTCAAATTGGGGTATGAAATTCAAAAGGCCCAATGCTGCTTGGAGGGGTGGTCGTCCGACTTATTTTGGAAGTCGGGGATCAGGTTCCAAAAGTGAGAGCATTTTTGTGGACCGCTTTACATAAGAAAATGATAGGAGATAGACTCGCAAGGTATGGTATTCAGGGACTAAACATATGCTTGCTATGTCGTGAAGATGGAGAATTGAAAAACCATTTGTTACTCAATTGCCCATATGCATCGGTTTGCTGGGATTGGATCATGTAGTCTATCAGGTGGTCTACCCCAAGGCAGAGGGATCTATTGAAATTTTTAATTATTTAGCCAATTAAGAAGAGGAGGTACTTATGGGGAGATACTTGGATGGTGGCTCCCTCAATGCTTGTTTGGCATGTATGGAAAGAACACAATAGGTGGATTTTTTGTGAACAATACCTTCATACTAAAGAGATTATTCGAAAAATTAAAAATGGAATATGTGAAGTAGCCAATTCCAATTGCAGAACATGAAATCAGAAACTCGATTTAGCAACTAGGACAATGTCATTCAAAGAAGAGATTGGATAAACTAAAACCTCCAATGAAGAATATAACCAGTAAATCTAAGGCGAGAAGTGATGCAAAGTGGTTACCACCGGGGAAGGGAAGATTTAAGCTTAACTTCGATGGGGCTGCAAAGGGTAACCTGGGTCTGGTCGCATTATCAGAAATGAGAGAGGAGAGTGTATGGGATTTATCAAGAAAGTTAGGGGTGGCAACCAACAATAAAGTGGAAATGGAGGCTCTTGTTCGCAGTCTATGGTTATGTCTGGAAAAAGGTATCAGGGATGTGGATATTGAGGGTGACTCCCAGATATGTATTAATACCATAAGCAAACAATCAACATGGAATTCGAAACTAAAACCATGGATTAAAAAGATATGGCCGTGTTTGGACAGATTGGGGGTCTTTCCGATAACTCATGTTTATAGGGGTTGTAGACCAATTGGCAAATAAAGGAGAGTTGCAAGATAATCCTGAGGTGATATATGATTCGTTAAATCTATTTCAAGATTTGGAAGAAACAGTCCTAAAGGAAAAGCCAGTGGTTTGAATGGTAATTCTTCATGGGTCTCCCCAACGAGGCATGAATCGCTTTAGGCTGAGCGTCATGCAAACTCAAACATTGGACTAGTAGGGTGCTATATCTTGTCTTTCCTTTGTCATGGTACTCTAAATCTTTTAAGGATATGGTGTGGAATGACTGCAGTTGCTTGGTGTTTGGTGCTTGGTATGGAGGTCGACAAATGGATGGTTCCAATCAAAGTTATTATTGGACTCTACTCAGCCATTGATGATTTGGATATGGTTGGGGCTTGGCGTTCTATCCTAGGAAGGATATATATTGGTGTGGGGTCTGGAAGATGGTAAGTGGTTTGGATTGGGCAAAGGATTGGTAAGATGTTCATGATGCTTGTTATCATTTGGAGTAAAATGTAGATGTTCCAATGAGTCTCATGATGAGCAGGTGAAGTTCCTATTCCAAAAATGTGACGAGGAGGCTCAAAGCGTTATAAAAAGGTGGTTGGAACAAATCTTTGGACATATGAACACATCCACGATGGGTTGTTGTATAAAGAGTTCTTCTCCATGTACATCCAAGTGGTTGGTTACAATTTGTGGGGCGTTCACATTGCAAGGAGAATTGTCAGAGTTGAACATGTGGATGCTGTAATGGAGGCAATTGATGGTCTATCTGTTACCCCAAACTCTGGTATAATGCTTGGCATCTTGGATTTGGACGCCAAAAAGAAAAAGGGCAAGATGTAGAAGGCTTGGAATCTGTTTAAGAAAAGTGTTGAAAAGAAGAATTTAATATTGATGACTTCTTAGCATTTATGAATTCTAATCTTGGGGTTTTGTCACAAGCAAATATTGGTAGGCTGTTGGATATTTCTAAAGGTGTTGGGTTTCTGTATCATCAATTTTGATTACACTTGTGTCATATATAACTAGTTTTTGAATTTAATATAAGGGAGTTGCCCTTTATGGTAGCGCTTTATCTTATATATATATTACATATAATATATATTTTAATTGGTTATATTAAATTATAATAATATATTATATTATTATATTTTTATCATCGAATTTTTTGATTGTATTATTCAAATTAAAAATTCAGAAATTAAATTTTATTTTTTATCAAAACACATAACATTAATTTATATTAAAGATATGAACATTTCAATATTTAAATTAAATTAATAGAAACAATTTTTAGAAGATTTTAATATTTGTAGATTAGATATTTAAACATTTTTATTTTATATTATGGTTTGAGTTAGGGTTAAGATTATGCTTTAGAGTTTATTGTTTCTGTTAGAGTTAGGGTTAAGTTTAGAGGTAGGGTTAGGGTTATGAGAAATAAAGCTAGGATTAGGTTTAGATTAGGGTTTAGGATATAGGGTTAGGTTCAGAGGTACAATTATGGTTCAAATTAGAGATTAGATTAGGGTTAGGGTTTTCAATTACAATTAGGGATGTGGTTAGGGTTAGGATTAGAATTATAGTTTATGGTTAGGGTTAGGATTAGAATTATAGTTTATGGTTAGGGTTAGGGAAAGGTTAGGGTTACGATTATGGTTAACAATTTGGGGTTTAAAGTTAGGTTTTTAATTTTGGTTAGTGTTATGACTATGGTTAGGGTTAGGATAATAGTTTAGGATTTATTGTTAAGGTTAAGGTAAGGGATAGGGATAGGGATAGGGATAGGGATAGGGTTAAGGTTAGGTTGTGAGTTAGGGTTAGGTCATGCAAAGAACTAATTAATAAAACTAAAATACTATAATTAACAAAACTTACATTTAAATTTTTATTCACATTAATAAAACTTACATTTATTTTTTTCAAACCTATAAAACTATAATTAACAAAACTTACATTTAAATTTTTATTCACATTAATAAAACTTACATTTATTTTTTGCAAACCTATAAAACTATAATTACAATGCTATAAAGTAAGTATTGGCCACTACATGACACTTGTTTATGTAATTGTAGTGGATTTATAAAGTTTGTCTTCCTTGGTCATCGTTTTATTCTTAGATGATAATTAATGGTGGATTTCTCATCTATATTAAGAGGATATTTGAATTGTTAATTTTTTTTAAAGAGTTCTTGATGGGATGTAGCTTTTAATATAGTAAAGTTATTTTTTTGTTTGATTTTTTTCAACTCAAGGCTAACTTTAATATCTAGTGCATAAAGAAAAAAATGATGAATATTTATTTTTTAATATTTTTAAAATTAAATTTATTCAAAATATCATAGTTATGACAAAACACAACTTTTTTTTCTAAACTATTTATCATAAAAAAAAATTACCCTTTTGGAGAGGATTCTCTCTAATGCGTCATATTTTTTATTTTTTAAATTTTAAATTATATTTTTATAATAAATAAAAACTCTAATCAACCTTATGTTTGAGTATACCAACTTACTTATAGTAAATTATATATACAATATTAAAAATATATTGTCAAATTATAGGCTCCAAGCCCTACCAAAAAATTATTTTCAAAATTTCAATTATCATACATCTACTGTTATGTTTCCTTGTTGTTCTCATGGTTGAATGTGACTATGTAACCCCTATAAGGCATTGGCCTTGAAAAATTTGACCTTCCATATGCCTAAAATGACCAAAATATTTCATAAGTAGCTTGGGAGTAGATAGTTTTTTAATGCATTTCATGATCATCATATATCCATGAAAAAAATTGTACTAAACCTTGAAAGCATTTATCCTAAGAGAATCACGCTTTGCATACTTGTATCAATTGAATGAGAGGTCATAATTGTAGGTTAGTTTTGATCTAGTGACAAATTTTGGGATCAAAATTTGTATTTGGTTACTACTACAATTTTTTAATAATGTATATCATCAATTGTAACAAAAGGATTGCTTAAGATTACCTCTAATAATACCCCCTGGTCTAGCTAAGCCTAAAGTGAAGAGGAGTTTACCCTCTCAACAATTAACTTGTTATCCCTCATTCTTTGTTGATGATTTGATTTATCCACCTTCAAAAAAAATATTTTATTGACATTGAATATGATTGATTTCTCTAAAAGAGCGAGTAATGATTTTAGGACACACTGGAGATAATTCACAAAGTAAAATACAAATTTATATAAGCCTCTTGGATGCATGAATCAAGAAGATGGCATGTCCAAGAGGTATGAGTAAACTCTCAATCAATCTCAAAGAAGAGGTTATTTAACTTATTCTAAATGAGACAAGGGTGCCCTTGAATAAACATAGGTGACACATAATTACTATAAATCAAGAGTTAATGAGGTAGTTGTGGTGCTTGTGTATCTAAATTCAAGGTGAACACATGTCATTATTAGCTAATTAGATGAGTAAAATTAATTAATTTTAATACTCTAAGTAAGCTTACTAAATAAATGCAATATCACATGTAGGATATAACATATCCATGGTGAATTAAATGTTAAACTAACATGCCACATAAATGCAATTCAAGATAAATTAAAAATAGAGATGGGTATTAATAATTATGTCATGTTAGACACCTAAGTATAATGATGATCCCATCAAAATGAAGGAATGAGAAAACCCATAGTACAAAAGTCCCCTAAGAGAGGATGAAGAGAGAGTGTCTAGGTGACACCCCTCCTTAGGTAAAAAGTGACAAGGATAAAACCTCATGTGAGGAAAAACTCCCTTATATAATATAAAGAAGAAGGGACCATATGCAACACCAACTTACACCAATGGTAAATTCTTAACAGTGAGTGTAAAGATGGTTTAGGATCAAACAACATGTCTCCCCTTAAGAAGAAATAAAGCTAAAGGTGTATGCAAGATATATTTCCATTCCTAGAATGAATATGAGGGAAGAAAAATCATATTATATGGTATATCTCTAGAAGATACTCAAATTTCACCTTGTTGGTGTTGAGAGGTGCCACAATCAAACTAGAAGTCCCAAAGCCCAACTAAAGAAAGTGACAAATTAGAACCTTATGAAAATAGATGTAGAAAAATATCCAAAGATAAAGATGAATCCTTTGACTGCTACTCAAGAGTATCCAAGCTAATGCCAGACTATAGAAGATATAGATAAGATGAATTAGGGATCATGCAAGATTTAGGTATAACAACCATGGATATATGATGCTCACCATAAGTAAAATGATTAGATTGGTGAGAATTTGGTAGTCTCATAGAGGTTGTCAATAAGAATGATGATTGAGTTATATATGTGCACTCATGAATTTCTATAAAATCTATCACTATAGAAGAGAAGTAGAAGAAGAAAGAACAAGAGGGTCTTCATGTGCCCTCATGATATCTAAAGATGCAACTCTATAGGAGTTAAAATCAAAGAGGAGATGAATATAATCAGTAATATCACTAAGATATGAAAGATGCAAGTAAAAAAATAAATGTGAAATATCTAGTAAGTAGATCTCCCAATGAAGTTAATAAATAAAATTGATATGAACCTACTATGATGATACAAAAATATAGCACAAAATGTCTCTTACACAATGATATCAAATATAGACATTTGTACATTCTCTGCACACTCCTTGATTTCAAACTAAACAAAATATACTTGTGATCTCAATTGAATCCTCATAGAACTCAAACCATTAGAATTCATAAACCATTGGCAGTCATTAGTGATCATGTTATGATTACTCTTAAAAGAATAACATTCTTTATGTTCAAGTCTCCTTTTTTGTATTTGATCTTAACAAAGCATGGTACCCATAACTTCAAAACACTCTCACAATGCTTGAGCCTCCATCAACATTGAAAAAAACTTTCAATACACTTACTTTTCAAAGTTTGCAACCCAATATAAACTCTCTCTGTATTTTCCATTCAATCATCCGTATCTCTAAATTTTCCATTCAAAACAACTATGTCTCTACCATTGGTAATAATATTTTTTATTGCTCATTTCCTTAGAACAACATTCACCTTCATTAACCTATGAACATGTTCAAACCATTTCAATCTATTCAGAGGAAAAACATAGCTCTTCAACTACAATTGTTGAATGTTATCATTCATATCTACTTTTCACACACACACACACACACTCCAATCTCCTATGACCATGTTCAACCCACACTAATCTTTGCAAAACAAACATGACTCATGAATGTAATGAAAAACATACTTCATGTCTATAGCCATACAAAGACACCATAACTCTTTGGTATCCTGCTATTCAAGTCTTCTTCTCTATTCTTTCACATGTTAAGGACATGGTAACATCATCTTCAACAATATTTCACCAAGCCCATACCACTGTTGAAACCCACTTGATGCACTGTCATCATTCTTCAATCCATCATAGCCTTCAAAATAGTTAACAAACTGTGCATCACAGAATACCAAAATCCATTACACTTCAACTTCTCGTTAATATAAAAACATGGAGAAGTAACCATTCCCAGTTTTGATTATGGACCATAGATCCTTTATCACCCACCAAAAACCAATTGAATAATAGTTGTTGATTTGCTTTTAAGTGCCATACTAAGAGACTTTGACTTGTTGAGCTAGTAAACCCTAGGTGTAGGGACCGGTAGAAAATGTATTTAAAACCCTTGATTAGTCACTTAAGTGACTTTCAACCCTCAATAGAAAGTCAACATTAAATTAAAACAAAATTAAATTCATTGTAAACTTTGCATTGAAAACCTTGCTTAGGGTTTTAGAAATAAATATGTTTTGAATGTTTAAACCCTAGACTATGTCCAAACCTTAGAGAGTTGTGTATAGATGAATGCCTTTAGATCACTTTTCAATTGCATATCCTTGACATCAACACCAATCAAGATCTTTGTTAGAATAATTCCTTCTAACATTTTGTACCATTACCATGTGAGCAAGCATCAATATCAACTCCAAATGTGGATATCACAAACTCCAACTCTTTGTGACAATCAAATATCAACCATGAATTGAAGAGATGGGCCATAACACCTATCTTTGCATGGTGTTGCATAAAACACCAAACACCATTACTTGACTTGTATCTTTCACCTTTGGCATAATACCATGAAATGAAACATAGTATCATCACCTTGAAATGTAGCAACAAATCTGTATCAACACCTTTGACAAATGTCTTTGTCTGCCTTGAAGCAACACTGAAATATATCAACATTATCAACACCATGAAGCAACACCATAAGAAAATTCACTGCAACTCCTCTATCATCTTTGATAACTTTGACAAGTGTCCAATATCAAATCAACACCTTGAAAAGCATGAGCAAGTCATCAACATAAGATAGTATCAACATCATATCATTAACCTCAACACCCTATGAACAACATTTAACCTCAACATGTGATCTATCTTGCATCTATGACAACTCAACCTTTGACATCAATGATAAACTTCATGAAAAAAACTCCCCCTTTGTCATTTATGACAAATCCTATTGCAAATTATGCACTCAATCTCTCTCCCCCTTTGACATCAAAGACAAAGGGTTATGGAATACTTACTCCCCCTATTTATAATCCTGTCAAATTTTTGATTACCTCCTTTGAAATAGTGTAAGGTTTGTCCAAAGTTAAGATATCATCATGTAATTTGCTTAGTATGAACTTCATGAATTCCGTGTTCTCGAAGTACGAAAACTCATTCCAGATATCCAAATTTCCGTGTTTAGCTTTGCTCATTTTCTTCAACTCATTAGGTAGTAACAAATTTCTCATGGACCTAATCTTTGCACTATTATACTCATCTAGAGTGATCGAACCTTTGATTTGTTCCATTTTTATTTTCAAGATTAGGGTTCACAACCGCACACTAAATTGTATGAAGAATTTGAGATTAGTTTGAAAAACCTGATTAATTTTGAGATTTGTTGATGAATCAATTTCACTGCTTAAAACTTCTTCTGTTGAGTTCTCTCCTTCTTTTCTTCTTCATGCAAAGTGACAAATGACTACTACAACTTTTCTTTTAAAGCTCGCATACTTACAATAAATGTGTTTGCCCTAAATTTTTGGATACTCTATTTTCTCAAACAATGACTAAAAAATCTTTTGCGGACCTATGAGTTGTCTAAATTTCTTTTCTGAGAGTACTCCAAAACTTCTATACACCACAAATATACCTTCTTGACTATTTTCTGCATTCTGGTACCATCCATAGATAGGGGAGGAAAGATTTACTTGAAGAGCTCCCCTTAGGCCAATGGCCTAAAACCAATTATCGAAAGAGTTACCGGAAGCAGGTTCCCATGTAGAACCATTTCCAGCATCAGATCCATTCTTTCTTACCCATGTCTTCTTCATCTAATTTTTGATTTCATATGTAGTCACTTTTTCTTTCTCTTTATCATTTTTCTCTATGTCTCTTCCTCTGTATACCAGACCTCTTTTTTCTACATTTTTGTTTTTGCAGAATCTTGCAATATGACCATACTTATTGCAATTGTAGCACATAATTCTTTCTTGTCTATTCCTATCATTTCAATGGTTTCTTCTTGATCTAGATAGATTAGCAACATGCCCAAATTTTCCACATGTATATCATTCAACATTCCTTCTTAACACATTTTTGCATTCAATGGATTTATGACCATTTTTTTTGCATTTGAAATACTGATTAGAGAATGATGAATCTCTTGATTTCATATTACTTCTATATTGAGAAATCATATGACCAAACTTATTGCAGGCAAAACAATATCCATTAAAATTTTGAGCATTAGGCTGTCTTACCAGATATCTTCCACTTTTGTTCATCTATCTGAAGTTATTTTATCCTGATCTAGAGCTTTCTCCCTTCTCATATCCAAGACCTCTTTTATCATTTCCAATCTTCCGTCCTTGAGTTAGCTCATCAAGTTTTACTGAATTGATCTTAAAATTTTCTTTGTATTCATTTGCAATGATAAGATCATTCTTAAGAGTACTAATCTACTTGCCAAGTTCTTCTTCATTTTTTCTAGATCTTTGCAACTCACTTTCCAACTGAGTGAATTCCCCATTTATTCTGCTGCATTCATTAGATTTCTCTTTCAGGGTCTGAGCAAGAGTTTATTCATTTCTCTTCCTTTCTTCAATCTCCTTAGTCATTTTCATCATCATAGATTCCATCTCATGTTTTAGGTTTATATTGTCTCTGGAAAGTTTTTCACATTCTTCAGTTATTTCCTTCAAGGTTTGATTCAAGTGAGCATCGTCAATATTTTCGTTCTCCTTCTGTTGTATCTGATCATAGAGATCCTTTCTTTTCTCCCTGGATTTAACAATATGATCTTTCAGTGATTGAATGAATTTCTCTGCATCTTTAAGATTCGCTCTCAATTCATTAAATTCTACTTTAGATTGATCAAGGTCATCAAGTGCCACCAGAAGCTGCTATTGAAGACCATCAGAGTCCATTACATTCCAAGATCCACCTCAAGCTAGGTGATCCCACAAAGTTGGTTTACAATTTCTGGGAGATTCTATTTTTTGCTGAAATTGCATATTTTTAGAAAATATAATGATTTAAGCCTTAAAAAGTTTCATTTTAAGGATTCCAATTGAAGAGGGTTTGATCAAATCCCCTTGGATAGAACCCCGCTAGTTTTAAACCATACCTACAACGGAGTCTCCTTTACACCTATCAAAATGCTGATAAAAAATCACTTTAGATTTACCTTTTGGGGGATCAAATGAATTCATTTAAAATTTATTTCAAATGATCATGGTAGTCCTTAGAACTAGCTATCCAACGAATATAATTTTAATATGTTTTGGTTTTATTATGTATGTGTTTTTTAGTTTTATTAAACATAAGCTTTTCATTGAAAATCAAACTCTTTGTTCTACACATGTGGAAAAATAGAATATTATCAAAATAAAATTTTAAAAAATATGTTCAGGCTGGGTATTGATGTCCTTGATCTATTAAAAAAATAAAAAATGAATATTGATACATACAGAAAAAGTTATGTTGTATACAATCCGCCTATGTTTCAATTGTAATTGGTTTGACTTCAAAAATTGATTAAGGAAAAATTATTTAATAAAACACTATGAAACCAAATGAAAGTGCTAGATATCATAGTTACAAATCTAAATTCAAAAAAATATAATTTTATCCTTCATAAAAAAAGAGTTATGTTGTATACGGTGAGCGTCACTCCTTAAAAATGTTGTTTTTTAAAAAAAGCTAGTTTTCGAAGGAGATGGAAAAATAAGTGCAATCTAATTCCAATTTTTTTTAAAAATATATATTTAGAATCTATAGATAATTTTTCACAAATCACTAGTTTGCATCATCTTCAAATTCCTCATGGTTTAGTCGCTATAGGAGCCCGAAAGTGAAGATTTAGTTAAAAAAAATTAGTTCAGTGTCTAGTTTGCCCAAAAATTGTAAACCGGTATTGTGGGATCACCCAGCTACTAAACTTCTTCTAGAGGAACTATGCTCTGATACCAATTTTTGGACTCAAGGGAAAACTGAGAGGGGATGGGTGAATCAATGTTCAACAATATTTATCTTTAAGCATCAGAAACTTGAAACCAATACAACATAATATTAAAAGATAGATGTATGCATTCAAAGTAATCATTCATGACATCATAACACACATATTTTTGCATGGAAACCTTGTTAGGGAAAAAACCATGGTGGAGGTTAATCCACAATTTGAGTACTCAAATATAGTTGTATACAAAAGGGGAATGCACTTGCATTTAGGCACACTACTTAGAGCTCACTGCTCAAGAAAAATGCTCACTTTCATACAGAGGATTCAGATTAAGACCATCTGAAGGTTGAACTGAGATGATAGCATCTACTCATGCCAAGTTATAGTTCCAGTGAAGCTCATAGATTGAATTTTGGAATTGCGGACTGATTCTGCTCTTCGCTTTGCTCTGCTCTGCTCTATTCTTCTCTTCGCCCAACATCAAGATGAATCCACACTATTACTCTACTAAATTTCATATCACTCTAATATACCTTTATTCGCTCATCATGGATCCCTCTACATTTTCTGCACACCAAAATGATAGAATTGATCTCATATATATATCCACAAACAAGGGTTTGTTCATTCATCAGCCAACTTCATAGAATATTAAGTTACTTCCACCTTGTCGGCTAGATCCACCACAAATTCTTTATGCGCATCCTCCAAAGTTGGTTAAGCCAAAGAGAGGACCCAAACAAACATAATCCAGCATGAAAATATTTAATTAATTACTTCTTATACATCCGCGGTTACTATATTCGTCGGGTCGGCCTACTAGGAAAGATAGCCAACAAATTAGTATATTGGATCTCCTAGATCACGAATCAGTGAGTGTTGTTATGCCTTGCATAACCACCCCATCTTTTGCCTTGGTCAAAATGGGTCCCCCTTTTGTGTTTTTATCTTTTGTTGTTTTTCAAACAAAGTTTGGAGTCTTTTGCTTCCAGCACTTTGTTTTATTTTGGTTTAGTTTGTCGAAATTGGAGCCGGAACCAAATCGGGTTCTGAAACTTCTTTCAAAATTCATTCCGATTCCCATCCCGATAGTCTTTCTTTTTGACCTTTTGTTTTGTTTTTATCGGAGCCAGAACTGGAGTGGGCGTTAAGTTGGTGTTTATTGAAAACAACAACCTCAAAATCCATCCCGTCTTCGCCTCCGCTTTTTCAACTTTGGTTTTAGACTAAGTCCTTGTGTTAAGTTTTATTGTGTCGGTCTTTTGTTTTACTTTTTGTGTTTGGTTTCGTTTTGTGCTTTGTTGGTGGACCCGGACCCAGAATGGGAACGAAGTTGGGAAATTCCTTAAGTTTTCGAATCACTTTCCATTCCGATTCTACTCCCACCATTTTCTGGTTGTTGACTTTTTACTGAAGTCGCACTGTAGTGAAGTGTTTGTTCTTCTCCAGTTTTGACTCCGCTTAACTGCATTTAATGCTTTAATGACAGCTGCCATGCATAGGTAGAAACTCTGATTTTTACCTTCATTAAGGATTAAACACATTATTATTATCATTGTTAAACAAATCGAAGAGTGAAATAGAGCAGCTATGGAGTCTATCTGAGTGAATTGATTGAAGAAGGAGAAGATAATTGCTTGCGAATCAATTTAGAAGGTTAGCCAGGTTTGGCGTTCCAAGTAGGGTTCCTATTCTCGTTTCTTTTATTTATTTGCTTTCGTGTTTTCTATTCGTGTTGTTTGATTTAGATCTTTGGGCAAGTTCGTTGTCTCAATAGGATGGTGTGTTTGTGTTTCTTTCTTTATTTGTTGTTCTTGATTTCGTTTTATGTTTGTGTTTCTGGTTTTATAGTGAGTATGGGCATGGTCGCTTTCATGTTTTGTCGTGATCACGTCGTGCTGCGTTAGGTTTTAAATGCGTAGGTTTAATTAGGGGTTTCACAGTGAGGAGGATTAAATTAGTGTCTTATAGTGAGTTAGGGTTTGTAAGAATCTAGTTTTACTTAGGATTTTTATGCGCATTCATCTGATTAAATTAGGAGGGGTTGAATCCGTGCCCTAGTTTTATATCACGTTTTCTAGGTTAGGGTTTTATGTGTTTTTGTGATCATGTTTAATAATTAATATGATGCCCTAAAATACAGTCGTCCCCACGGTCATATGGGTATAGTCTTTTTTATGATATATTTTAAAGCCTCGTTTCATTTAATATGACCTTAGTCTTTAATCATAGAGTTATGCGTTAAATTGATAAAATTATTGATGACATCATGGTCAACATAGCTAGAAGCGGGATCAGAATTGATTTAGAGCTTTGGATATGTTTTTATGTTTAGTGTCAATTCCATTTTCCATCCCATCTCCGACTCCGCTTATAGTAAGAAGCTTTACTTCATAAAAATGTTTACCTAGCAGAAGTGGAAGTGGAACTGAGACAAAATATGAAAACAAAAAATCTGAAGGAAACCGAGTCAGTTTCCATTCCGGTTTCGATTCCGATCAATGTTTCATTTCCGACTCCAAGCCCGCTTCTTATTAGTAGAGTGACAGTAATAGTTTTTGCTCCGAGCCTGACAGTATGTTAAAAGAAGGTTATTTAAGATGTTTGCTGCTTGGTTCTGCCTCCGATGTATGTTTGAAAGGTATGATTTTAAAGACACATTTTTGAGATGTTTCATTCAAGGATCTAACTAGAGATTTTGTTGCAGGAAAGCTAAGAGGATGTCGGGAACATCAGGAGAAGCCTCCCAAAGAAACCAGCCTGCAGGAACATCAAAGGCAGTACCTAAACCAAAGAAGATCAAGCCAGAACAATTGCCTTATACCTTGAGGTATAATCACAGGAGTCCTGTTGTGAAAGTGAGCAAAGTAGAATCAGATTGGTTGGACATCACTGATACCAATTTGGGTCAATATAATTTTGAGGAGCTATATGCAGAAACCTTTGCGGAATGGGAAGATGTAACAAGAAGGACACAAAGAATTGTTGATTCTGGCTTGGCCCATATCACCGTGTTTCCTTTATCAATCCAATGCTCGGAGTTGATCTTGACAGCAACCAATGCCTACAATCCTGCTACTAGACAATGCATGGATTCACAAAACAATGTAATTATTGATCTCACTCCTCAAGCATTTCAAAGTATATTTAATGTCCCCGATCCTAAGAACTTGGTGCAGTTGGGTGAGGCAGAAGCCTTGGAGAAATATAGTAAGTATAAAGAATCCAATAAATCTCATTTGAACAAAAAGTGGTTGAAGATAGAGAAGAAGTCTCTAACCAAGCTTGCAGACTAGCCAAAGAGGGCAGATTTCTACAAAGAGGTATCAGATTTAATAATGATGCTGTCTAGGGCTTTTGGGAAGAGAGATACATTTCGTTTCAAGGAGTGGATGTTTCCTTTCATCCAGACAATTTTACATGGCACCCATTAGTTTGATTGGTTGATGATTGTATCAAATGCTATTCATGAACAACTGACCAACATCAGGGAGACTAAGTGCTTCTTTATGACTTCTTATATTGTGTATGCAACAACAAGGTTGGGTATCTTCCCAGGTTTAAACAGAGTAGGGATAATGGGAGTCTTGGATGGACAGAAGAAAGTGTGGGAGCATTATAACCAGCTGTCTCTACAGGTTGCTGAAACTCAATTTAGAAGAGTTAATGATGCATTCATATATGTAGTCATTAACCAACTAAATGGAGATGCAGGGTACAAGCTGAGTCAAGAGGCCATGGCATTTATTGCTGAATGGGGATGTTGGTACATTCAATACCCCAAGTTTACATATTTCAGGATAGCTGGTTTTGAAGGCCATCCACATTTGCTTCCAAGGTGTTGCAATAACAGGATAGTATTGATGGAGTTTGTATATCAGGCTCTTGGAGTTAATGCTCAATTTGGTTTAAAAAATAAGACAGGATCTCATAAGTTCCCCATGAAGTTGGGTGAGTATAGCTATCAACATTTGGTAGGAGCAAAGGTAATCTGTAGTGAGCTGATACAATTAAAGCTAGGCTTATACACAACTCGTAAGTATTTTGACCCGAAGGGGAAGATGAATGCCTTGCTACCTTCTGTGTTTGACATGAACTTCAATTTATTAGAAGATTTTTGGAGTGACCAACAAGATGAGTATGATTTAAGGAAAAAGAATTATGAAAGACTACCTATTGCACTCATATCAAAATTTGGAGTCAAAAATGACATTCCTGACACATTGGTGGATGATGGAGTGGTACTGGATCCATCTTATGAGGCTTTGAACATTGGAACTAAAAGTCTGGATCCAATTGATTGGGATAGTGAGGAAACTATTGATATTAAGCAGATAGGAAGAACAGTCTTGGATAGAAGTGTTCACTGGTTGGTGCTAAGAACCAAAGCTCCTCAAGGACTAGTTCCTAAAAAGGGGAAAGGGTATAAAAGACTCAAAAGAAAAACACCTCCCGAAGAGCCTTTGGAGTTCTTTCCCCCAGACATTGAAGAGATAGAACTTGAAGCAGCAGGTGATGAAGCAGAAACACAAGAAGGAGATGCTCAAATGGGATTGGTTGTTTCAACACCTACATTAGGTGAATCTTCCACACAGGTCCCACTTGCAAAGAAGCAGAGTGAAGAAGTTCAAAAGGGGGCTCTTCATAGTATGGCTGAAACTACAAAGGGAAAAGAAGTGGAGAGGGAAATTCATGATGTTGGAACATATTCAGATGAGACTGTGTTAGAGAAGGATGTGCAAGAGAATATGCCTCTAGAGGAGGATGTTGAACAGGTAATGACACAAGAGGAGCAATGGGCATTATTTGAAGAAGTTAGAAAGGATGCCGAGGCAAAAGCTAAAGAAATAGAAAAGAAAAAGTTAATGGATGCAAAGACACAAGATGATGCCATACTACAATAGCAACAAATTGAAGCTAAGTCAAGAGCTGATGAAGTAGAGAGGCAGAAAAGGCAACAAGAACATGAACTCAAGGTGAAAGAGGAAAATGATAAGTTAGAACTGATACAAAAGATTCATGACCTTGAGGAAGAGAAGGCAAGACACCGAAGGGAAAAAGAAGTCTTGGTTGCCAAGTTAAAACTTGCTAAGGAAGCTCACCGAAAAGAAGAAGAAGCATAACGATTAAGAAAGGAAAAGGACACCGAAGAGCTGGTTAGAAAGCAACGAGACGAAGAAGAAAAGGTAGAAAAGCTTAAGGCTTTAGAGGCAGAAAGACTAGAGAAAGAGAGACTAGAGGCTTTAGAGAAAGAGAAACTGGAAAAAGAAGCTCTAGAGAAAGAAAAATTGGATAAAGAGAAACTGGAAAAAGAAGCTCTAGAGAAACAAAAATTGGATAAGAAAAAACTGGAAAAGGAAAGAATAGAGAAGGAGAAATTAGAAAAGGAAAGATTGGAAAGGGAAAAAGTGGAGAGAGATCGATTGGAGGAAGAGAGGTTGAAGAAGGAAGAAGAAGATAAGAAGATACATGAACAAAAGGATAGGGAAGAGGCTGAAAAGCTTGTGCAGATGCATATGGTGCAAGAACACCAAGAGGAACCAAGGGTTGATTCTCAACCCCAAGTAAATGTGCATCCACCTTCTACTACTACTATTGCTTCTTCTTCCACTGTGATGACTACTGCTCCATGTGCTCCCACTTGGCTAAAATTGGACTTACAGAAAAGAACGGTAACACCTTCACAACCTCTCAATTGGGAGGATATGATGAAGGAGATTGAACAAGAGAGGCCTAAAAAGAAGGCCAAGATCCTACACTCCACCAGGCTCACGAACAATGGAGAACTTGTTGCTGAGTGTGCCATACCGATGACAAAAAAGGAGGTAGGAGACATGCAGTTAATGGATTATCAATTGAGTACTATTAACTTGGGAAGGCCTACCAGAAATCAACAGATGAATCTAATTGATGTGGTAGCTTCGACAACCAAGTCAAGAATGTTAAAGGATAAGCAGAAGAAAGATGAGTTTAAGGCTCAATTAGATCAATTGCATTCCTTTTTGAAAAGTGTCTCTTCTCCAAGATCACAATAGGTAGCTGCTATTGAGAATCCAATTTTGCTGAGCAAAAAGGAGGTGGATGATTTAGTACAGGTAAGAGACAAAGCAGAGATGTTAGACAGGTGGGTTGACAAGTTAAATCAAGAAGTAGGTGAAGTTTTGGTCGAAGGTTTTGAGGTTCACAAAAGGACATAAGAATTGATAGGGGAAATGCATCAATATATTGAAACAACGGAGAAGCAGGAAGAGGATTATAAAGAGTATAGTTAGAAATTGGAGAAGGTTAGTAAATTCCCTTTGACTACTCTTCTGGAATAGTCAATACTCGAGGACGATAACAAAGATTTTGTGGAAAAGACCTCTCGTATACTCCTATTCAGAACAAATTTCTTGTGCAAACATAGAAATGAAGTCCAAGATGCTGTTAAGGATTTAACCGAACAATTTGAGGAGTTAGAGGCAGTCACTGCTATCATAGTAGATGTTAATATACTAACAAAGGAAGGCCTGCCTTTGAGCCAGATAAAAGAGAAATGGGGCGAAAGGTTTAAAGGACTCATGCAGAAAGGAGATGATGGTGAAGATTTGATGATAGATCGACTGATGGATGTCAAAGAAGAGATAAAGGCTACTAAAAGAGAGTTGACAAAGATAAAAGATATGAGAGGGTTTACTGCAGCAGAATTGGATCGAATTAAATTTGAAGACAGCTGGGTTGATGGGCCAAAATTAGATGTATTACAACAAGTCTTCGCCAGTTATGATGAGTTTATTGCAGACCCAACTTCACATGCATAAATCTCTTGCATGCATAGCTTTGTTCTTCTTTGCATGTTGCATGCAACATTGACAGTTTTGAAGTGCATGACACTTTTTCTCTTCTATTTTCTATTCTCTAGTTTAACTGAATGTCTAATGTAAGAACTCAAGATCAAATTGATCTGAGTTTCCAAGAGAGTTTTAGTTCCTAAAAGGGTGGATGACTTAAAATAGAAGTGGAGTTCGAATTTTGTATATCTATAAATACCCTTTGGGTATCATATTGTAAGGGTCGGCTGATAGAGAATAGAATTGGCCACATAAGAGTAGGAGATAGAATTTTGTAGTGATTACAGAGATACATTGTTACTTAAATTTTACAGTTGAATAAAATTATAGGTTTACGCAATATGGTGTTAGAATTGAATTTTACTTGATAAGGCTGATAAGTTATAATCTATCTGTATGCCAGCGATTGTGCTAAAGCATGATTGTTTCTTATGTGATGAAATTCATTAGAAGAAACCTGATTTAAGGATTATCTTGTTAGATTATCATTGGATTAAATTTATTGAAGTCTGTTGATCTATGACCTTGGCAATGAATGAATGTGTGTTCTTTTAAAAAAATCTTTGAAGTAGTTGTGATAGGCGAATTAAAATAAGCACCTTAGATGCATACAATGGTATAGATTATTTTGTGAATTGTATCATGCTTTGGTTTTCTTGATCTGATTGGAAAAAATTCATTGTTGAAGGTATATGTCCGGATGCTAGATAAGTTTTGTTCATGTTTACTGGTTTGCCCTTTGATCTATCTTTTTTCTTTTGTTTGAAACCCCTTGATTTACTAAAAAAGTTTGGCAAAATGAGTCATTGCTTGCATTACTTGTTACCAGCACAAGCCCCTTGAATATTACAGATGCATGAACCAATTGGGTGACATCAGACAGTTGAGAACCAACTACCAGGACCTTGGGAGTTAGGCCACTACATGTTGTCTTTCTTTTTCAGGAGAAATAGAGTAGAAATATTCTATTTATACGTTGTTTGTGTCATTTTCACCATCAACAAGTGTGTATCAAAGCAATCCTTCACCAAGGTATTATAGACATCAACAAACCTTCCTCAGAGATCCACAACCCAAAATATCTGTCCGGTGAGGTGAGGTGTTCAGATCAACTTTTATGCTTATAACCAGATGTCCTGTTCTTTACTCTGTTCTACCAGTAGAAACCAAAACTATATTGCAGACTGGATGTCATTAAGGTTGTCTAGACTGACTTAGGTTGCCATCAATGAAAACACTTACAAGCCATATGCCAACATGTACAACCTTGTTTGTGAAATGAAACCTTTTTCATGTTAAATTAATTTGTTTCTACTTTCTTTTGGCTTTGATTTGAGGTATTTTCATGGTGAAATGAGAAAGTTGCAGTGATTTTGGTGAAAACTATCCAAACCCTAGCTAAGGCTGGCAACAAGCACTAAAAAAGTAATAATTTTTTTCCACCCGTCCAAAATTCCTGAAATTTTATCAAAAATTATGTATTGATCTATATTTTTATTTGGCTTTGGTTTTATGTCTTCAAATGCTCATGTTTGGGAGTAATCTTCACTAGTCCGCTTCAAGAAAGCACAAAAAAGGGTCTCTAGTTCTATAACAGTCCATTTTTTACCTATTTCGTACAAAGTAACCTTATCCCATTTTTAGATATGTGTAGTAAAAGACAAAAGGGTATTCCAAACAAATCTTACATTTTTAATAGTAGGTATACAATGAAAGTTATGACCAAAATAACCCAAATTGTCGCCCCATGTTTTAGGCTTTAAGAGCGAGTTGTCAAGAATGAACAAGAATGCATATTTTCACCATTTGTATTGAAACCTTGTTTGTGATGTGTTAAGTCTTTTTTAAGTAAGGCCTTTTCTCTGCATCAAATACTATCAATTTCTATTATCTCTTTATAATTACTTCATATAAAGATAAAAATCAAATAAGTAATTTTTCCAAATAAAAATAAAAATGTTGTTATAAAATCACATCTATGATAAAATTAAGTATTGCAAATATGCTATATTTCTTTAAAATACAATTAACAAAACAGGTTATGATTTCCCTTTCACTTTAAAAACATTTCTTTGTGAATGTAACAAAATAATAGTGGAATAGTTATGAAAATATATTGGGATCATTCTTAAAGATTAATAGTCGATGCTTTGTTCAACATTACAATAGTGGAAGTATCTCACTTTATATGTGAGATTTACTATGTAAACTGAAATTAAATTTTACATGATGTTTTACTCAATTACATAATTCTTGAGTCAATCTAATTGATCTATATTTCATTGGTGATGGTTCATACAAATTCATCTCTCAATTATGAATGATCCAATCAATATTTTATCCAAATGAGCATCACTTAGATGTAATGAACTTGTTAAGTGGACCATTCATGTTCATGAGAGATTGGTTCTTCTAAACTACTAATCATGAATTTTGAATCTATAAGATTGACTCATATACAATGCAACTGAATTAAGGTAAAACATTACATTATTTAACATTATAGAAAACATCACCTACTTGATCTTAAATCTACTATTGTTTCAAAGTATAGATAGGAAGTGGGATTATCTAGGACTCAAATATGTTATTGTTACATCATTAATAGATGGGAGGATTGAATGAGTGGCAATTGAAGTAGGTGAAGTTGAGCTTGCAGTTCTAGGTATTGATGTAGATATATTTGATTGAACATCTCTTTGTGTAACACTAACATAAGTGGGCTTTAGGGGATTAGGTATGTTGCTGAGTGAAGAGTTTGAAAGCATTGTGTATACACTGGTCATTGGTGGGCGAAAACATGTATTTGCTTGTGTACACAAAAGACCCACACGAATACATCTTAAAACTTGGTTGCTAGATAAATTTTCTATTATTGCTTTATCGATCACATCCACAATATTTCCTCCCTCATAAGATCTCCAAACCTGCATAAGAATGATGTATTATACTCACCTTCATAAGAAACATAGCTTTGTAAAATAAACTATATAGATATTTATTAATTTTATCTTACCCATTCTATTAGGCTTTGAAATTCGGGGAACGATCTATTATCAGTATTTTTTCTTCCACCTATAATTTCTAAAATAACAACCCCAAAACTATACACATCAGCTTTGCAAGATAATTGACCTAACATAGCATATTCTAGTGCCATATGACCACTGCATAACCATTCAAAAATTCATTAGACAAGGAATAAAAGAAAAATACTTAAAGATAAAAAAATCAAACCTTAAATTCTATTTATTATTTTCTCTTGTAAAATGTAGTTAAGTCTAAAACTACCAATAGGTGTTCACCCAACGAGCCATTGCATCATTTTAATTTTTAAAATATTATAAACTTATGCGACTTAGAAATAAATCTGTGTGAGCGGTGGTTGGATTCTTACTATGTTCCTGCAAGCCTTGTTTCAATGCGACTCTCATCTTGAGTAATCAATCGTGCTAAGCCAAAATCTGATATCTTTGTCTCCATTTTCTCATCAAGTAAAATATTGCTTGCTTTAATATCTCGATGAATGATCTGCAAATAAGAGTCCTCATGTAAATATAAAAGCCCACGGGCTACTCCAAGTATGATCTTCAAACGCTTAGACCAGTCAAGATTCTTGCTCTGCTGCGGATTTATATCCATGCATTCCAGTAAATTACTCTATATATAAAAACAAATGTTCTATGGCATTCACTTGATTTGCTTAGAGAAGAACAAATATTATATGACATCTTAAATTTAGGTGGAAGAAACTCACGAAATAGTATTTTGTCAAGGCTCTTATTGGCCAAGAGCTCGTAAACAAGCAGCCGTTCCGATCCCTCTGCGCAACATCCAAGTAGCTTCACAAGGTTACGATGTTGAATTTTAGCCACCAGCTTAACCTCGTTTAGAAACTGCTCTTTTCCTTGCGAAGATTGTACGGAAAGTTTTTTTACTGCGATTTCTATTCCATTTGGCATTGTCCCCTGACATAAAAGAGAACACATAAATCTTTTGTTTACTGGAACTCTAAATTGAGTAAAATACTGCTTCAAACTTGTTTTTGATACATTAACCCAGGGAAAAGGGCTCTCACCCGATTATAAGATAATCATGAAGATCAATCTAGAGACTGCTAGCACACAGGAAACCAAATGACAAAGAAAAGCTCCAGTAAGAAGAAAGAGAAGAAGCAGCTGGCATCGAGCAGAAGTAGACAGAGCTGCATAAGAAGAGCCAAGCAAACAGCATAATCGGAAGCAGAAGGAATCATAACACTCAGCAAAGAAATGATCCTGAAGCCATTAATGCCGGAATAGAGACAGGACGAGGGCCAATTATGACAGGTAGAAGCTGCAAAGCAAATTTTCCTAGAAGCATAAAATAAACAGGGAGAATCGAGAGTGAAGATCCTATCTGATTCAAAAATAGAGTGTAGGCAGCCAAGGCACCAAATTTTAAGGTACATCAAACCCTAAACCACAGAGAAAGCCCTGATAGTGAGCAGCAGCATGCAACAAAAAGGAAGCATAACAGAAACGCCAAAGTGCCCAGTGGAAATGATCCTGAAGCCATGAATGCTGAAACATAGACAGGAGAAAGACCAATTATGATAGGTAGAAGCATAAAATAACTAAAGAGAATCGAGATTTGACAACCTCATCTAAAACAGAAACAAGGTGTAGGTCCCCAAGGCACTGGATTTCAAGTTACCAGCAAACTCGAGGCCACAGGAGAAAGCCCTAATAAGAGTAACAACAAGAAACAAAAACAATCCCCACTTGTAAAACAGAGAAGGGCAAAAGCAATCGTAGTCACTAGACAACAGATCAATCAACCCTTCCGTTCCTCCGAGTAAGCATAGAATTGGCTCTGTAATTAGCAAGCAGATCAACAAAGCGGTTTATATCTCTGTAGAATTGAGTAAAAGTAACATATCCGATTAGATAATCTGGACCAGCCAATCTTTAGTGAGTTTTATTAGATAACACATCCGAGTAAATATTTGAACAAATATATGGAAAACAACGAGAGTGTAGATAAATATTTTTTAACTCTATGGGAAAATCCTGAACTGTGGACAGATCCGTAATAAAATTCAAAAGAATCTTTAGTGAACTTCATCAAATAACATATCCTAGTAAATATTTGAACAAATTTAGTTGAAACAATGAGAGGCAGATAAGTATTTCTATTTATTGCGAAAATCCTGAAGTGTGGACATATCTGTGCTCTAAATCAAAACAGAACAAAATAAAATTAAAATGTCCAATTTGTATGGCTTCGGGATTCATCCCTTTCTTTCATTCATAAATTATTGTGAGATAATATATTAATCTCTTTCTTAAAAGATCAAAATAAAATAGTAAATCAGGCGTAAAGAATGGATAGGTGACGCTGTTCAATTTAATAGTATATTTAATATCCCTGTCTAAACCAAGAAAACATGATCGGTAGGGTTATCTTACCTTGTATACAGAGCCAAATCCTCCCTGTCCAAGCTTGTTATCTTCATGGAAATTGTTAGTTGCAGCCTTGATGCTTTCCAAATTAAAGATTATTCCCCGCGCTTTGCCGATCTCTGAGTCTACCTCTCTATCTAGATTCTCTGGATAAGTAACGCACCAGGGATAAAATAATTAAAATTTG
Organism: Sequoiadendron giganteum; assembly: GCA_007115665.2. Taxonomy (NCBI): domain Eukaryota; kingdom Viridiplantae; phylum Streptophyta; class Pinopsida; order Cupressales; family Cupressaceae; genus Sequoiadendron; species Sequoiadendron giganteum. The sequence continues at coordinate 172,740,277 of CM021107.1, read as the reverse complement.
GTATCTAATTAGAAAAAACAGTAAAAACTGAGCACAATTCGATGATAATGAGGAGATAAATTCTTGATTCTGTTCTAATAATCTTACTAGCTTTCAAATTAAGGACAAATTCAATAAAATTTCGCCGAAAAAGTACCTTTCCCTAAGAGGGCTGGCTTCCATATTAATGCAAACTTTAATTTTCTTCGCATTGCAAACAGGCATAACAGTGACATGATCAACACGCCGCCTGCAGTACCTAAAACTATACCTATTTTGTTTGGAGACTTCTCTGCACAGGAGATTAATTTGAGTGGTTAGTCATGCAAAATGGTAGGAAAGTTAACTTCACAAAGAAAAATAAACACAGTTGTGGTTGTTTAAAGGATTTCAAGGAACCACTGGAATGAACTAGAAATAACAGCCATAATATTTACGGGATCTTAGTTACGGTTGATTTGGGTTTTGAAAGAATTATAAAAGGCAGGTTCTCATGCAGCTGTTTAGGGTAACGTAAAATTTAAGTTCTCAAATTTAAAGAATGAAGTGTAATGTTTTGATAAAAAATAATAAAAAAATAAAAAAAATCATTTTTATTTTTTTATAGGAATTTAAAATTTTAGATGGTAAGTGGTTGAAATCTTTAATCTTAAAAAGTAGGGGCTGTTATTTTCCAATTAATCTTGTAGCACAATTTTTTTTTCCCATCAGACCCTTCTCCATGAAAATAGATGCCCAAGCCCCCCATGGGACCATACTGTTAGCTTATTTTGGCTAGCAGTTAAGAATGATTTGTGGAGCTGTTGGCCCCATAAATATTGGATTTTTGTGCTTATATTTAAACAAGTCATTTTAAATTTGTTTTTATAATATTAATAATGATTTGTTCTGGAAAATTAAAATTGAAAGCAAATATTTAAAATGAGGGAAAGAAATTTGTGGAGCCATGTGGATTTTTGGCAATATGTGCTTATTTTCATCCCCTTTTTTTTCACAGCTTATTTCAAATCCTCAGCAGTATCTGTTCCACGAAAAATAATATTCCAAATTATCCTATTCCCATAAATAAAAAATTTCATGGAGATACTCTAAGACTTATTTTTAAGCAGAAAATGGACTCCATAATTACATGGGAACAAAGAGTTATTGTAGTAAACAAGAGATTGTTTTTCAATAAATAGAAGATTCTTTTATTCAATCTCAAACATTACAATTTATTTGAAAATATCATATGAGAAAATTTATAATTCTACTAATTACAAATCTTAAAAACATCTAAACATTTCTAAAAACTACAAAATTTTAGAAACATCTATGAACTTCTAAAAACTTATCATGCAATTCCATACAAATATTTAAAAATCCTAGACTTCCTGCAAAGTGGGAGAAATTACTAAATATTCTAACAGGTTTCTTTGTCATAGTTCATATGGATACTTTTTTCTATTAAATTTTGTCATCACATTCCTATTCTATGGAATTTGTCAGAATACGAGAACAATTAAAATTCGCTATTATGATAATTGATATGTATATTACTCGCTGTTGGAGGTGATAATGGTGGTGGAGAAAGCAGTTGGCCAAGAGACAAAGTCGGTGGAGGGCTAGGATGAAAGAATATGTCCCTTTCGTAATGAACAACGCAACTACCAGAATAGGTACATCCTCCCCGAGAAGTTCCATCGGCTCTGAACGTCACATTCAACAGCTCATCTTTTCTTCTTGCTAAGCATGTTTTGCAGTCCTCAACAGAAGTTAAATCCTTCCAACACTGTACCAGACTGTATATAGAGATAGTTGGAGAGATCGTTGTTTGTCTAGTAGAATATCGTAATGGGGATTGAAGGGCTCCGTCTCTCAGGTTTCTGAAAAGCTCCCTAACTGCAGCACGAAACACATTAGGCTCATCCGTTACGTTAACTACATAGTAAAAAGTGCTTATAGTGTTATCTAGTTTTCCGAAGAAGGAATAATCCTCGTAGCGTAAGAAGCACTTGTACGTCAAAGTTGTAGATTCAAAATCGAATCTCCTGTTTCTCACAGCCAGCTGATAAGCTCATTTAATTTAACAGAAAACAACTGAACCACAATAATTACTTACAGCTGCAATGAATATCAATGATCATTAATAAACTAAATTAATCATACAAAGAATTCGTGAAAAAACAGAGTGCAAACATACTCCTTTTTATTGCAGCTTATGCAAAAGAAATACAAAGGGGATAAAATAAAGTTGGATGCACTCAGAAAAAGAAAGAAAGTAGATCTACAATACTTAGCATGCAACGCATGCTTTATTTGTTGAAAGCAAAAAACTAAGCTTTTAAAAAAACTGCTTTAAATCAAAATGGCTAGCTAAGAATAGCAGATGTCTTTGCCACGCTGAGCAAATTTTGCCACGTTAAAAAAACAAGAATCTTCGTAGCATCAATTATCTTCATACTCCCCCTTGATGCTGAGAGGGCTCACGATTTGATCTCGAAGAGTCAAAAACTGAACTTTTGCAATGGCCTTGGTGAAGATATCAGCTAACTGATCCTGAGTGCTGATGTGTTTCAACTCAACTTCCATCTTCTGTACTAAATCACGGATGAAGTGATATTTCAAATCAAAATGTTTTGTTCTGCTGTGATGGACTGGATTCTTTGCTAACTTGATGGCACTCATATTGTCACAAAATATCACTGTAGGTTGAATCTGCTTCTCTCCAATTTCTTCTAAAACTTTTCTAAGCCAAAGAGCTTGTGTACCTGCTGAGGTGACTGCAACATACTATACTTCTGTGGATGAGAGAGCAACAATGCTTTGTTTTTTGCAACTCCAAGTAATCAAACCGGAACCAAAAGAGAAACAATTTCCAGATGTAGACTTACGATCATCTATACTACCTCCCCAATCTGAATCACTAAAACCAACAAGATTGAGTGTTTTAGAAGAGTAGTAATGAATACCAAAATCTATAGTGCCTTTCACATACCTTAGAATTATTTTAGCTGCCTTCATGTGTATTTCTAATGGATGTCATATACCTTGAAACAAGTGAAATTGAATATGCAATATTAGGCCTTGTGTGGGTTAGAAACATCAAAATCCCAACTATACTTCTATAATCAGTCTCATCAACTAATTCAACACCATCATTCCTACTCAACACAACTCCATGAGCACTTGGAGTGGAGTACGGTTTACAATCAGCCATGTCAAACTCCTTCAACATATCTTTTGCATATTTGGTTTGGCAAATGAAAATTTCCTTCTTACATTGATAAAATTTCATTCCTAAAAAATATTTCATGAGACCAAGATCCTTCATGTCTCAAATTCTTTCATCATAGAAATTTTGAACTCATCTTTCATCTTAGAACTGCTACCCATATACAACAAATCATCAACATACAAACTTATAATAAGAATATCTTTACCTTCTTGTTTGTAGTAAAGGGTAGGTTCACTCTTACTTCTCTTGAAGCCATTCTCTTGAAAATAATCATCAATCCTTGCATACCATGCTCTTGGTGCTTGCTTGAGGCCACCCAAAGCCTTCTTCAATTTGTAGACATGATTCTCTTTTCCTTCCACTTGAAAACCTTGTGGCTGTTCCACATATACTTCCTCTTCTAAGTACCCATTCAAGAAGGCACTTTTCACATCCATATGATGTATGCTCCAATTCTTTTGAGCTGCTAATGAGATCAACATTCTAATGGTCTCTTGTCTTGCAACTGGTGCAAACGTCTCTTCATAATCAATACCATACTTCTGTGTGAAGCCTTTAGCAACTAATCTTGCCTTATGTCTTTCAACACTTCCATCATTGTTATGCTTAGTCTTGTAGATCCATTTGGTGCCAATCTTCTTCTTGTCATGTGGAAGCTCTGTAATCTCCCAAGTATCATTCCTATGAATGGAATCCATCTCTTCTTGCATTGCTTGCATCCAAACCTCATTAGTACACGCTTCTTCAAAACATGATGGTTCAAAATCAGCCTTGGTAAATAAAGCAAAATTAATTGTCTCACCTATTGGATTTTCTTCATGTGCTTGATTGGCACTCCTTTGATAAATATCACTCAAACTTTTTACCTTCCTTCTAGAACTTGGAGTTGAAGTTGGACTTGAAGAATTAGATGAGGGGCTACTTGGTGGATTTATAGCACTTGGAACAACAACATTAGTTGGCTGCTCATGATCAACATCATCATTCATAATAGATTTTGACTTCTCCATATGGCCTTTTTGATGACCATAAACTCCCCCTTCATCAAAAATCACATCTCTTGAAATAATAAGCTTATTAGTGAGAGGATTATATAACATGTAAGCTTTGCTTTCCTCACTATACCCAACAAAAATACATGACTCACTTTTTGCATCTAACTTTTGTCTATTCTGATCAGGTACATGAACATAGACTAAACAACCAAAAACTTTGAAATGATTAACATTAGGCCTTTTCTCATACCATGCTTCATAAGGAGTCATCTTCTCAAGGGAACTGGTGGGACTTCGATTGAGAATGTACACTCTTGTAGCAACTGCATCTCCCCAATAAGAGTTACTCAATCCCTTAGTTTGTAACATGCTCCTTGCCATTTCTACCACTATGCGGTTTTTCCTTTCAGCTACCCCATTCTGTTGAGGTGTGTATGCAGTGGTGAGTTGCCTCTTGATGCCATTCATATCACAATAATCTTTAAAGGCTCTTGAACAAAATTCACCTCCACGATCGGTCCTTAAACATTTGATGTTGCACCCTTTCTCATTTTCCACAAGTGCTTTAAACCTCTTGAATGTATCAAGGGCTTCATCTTTAGCCTTCAAAAAATACACCCAACATTTTTGTGAGTAATCATCAATAAAAGTGATAAAATATGATGACTTACCCAAACTTTTTGTTTGCATAGGACCACAGATATCTGAATGAACAAGTTGAAGAGGGTGATGGGCCCTCCATGCAGTGCCTTTTGAAAACTTTTCCCTTGCATGCTTTCCTTTAGTACATCCTTCACAAACCTCCTTGTGCTCTTCAACCTTGGGCAAACCAGAAACTAGTGCTTGTGATGTCAAAAGCTTCAAACTGTGAAAATTTAAATGGCCATACCTGAGATGCCACAACCAACTTGTATACTCATATGCCATATTGGCAAGGCTGCTGTTATGTTCACCAAATCTCAATGGGAACATCCTATTTTTTGTCATAGGCACAATTGTGACCACTCTATTTCCCTGACTCTTATCATACATTGTACATTTCTTATTTTCAAATACAACTCTATAGTTCTTCTCACACAATTGTCCAACACTTAACAAATTATGTTTTAACTCAGGAGTGTAATAAATGTCTTTAAAACTCTTCATACCTTCTTTTGTGTGGACTTCCATAGCTCCTTTTGCAGCAACCTCCAATGATTTATCATTACCAAGCCGAATCTTTGACTTGAAACTTTCATCCTTTGTTGAAAACAATTTCCTGACATATGGTTAGAGCATCCAAAATCTAGGTACCAAACATCTTTACTAGTATTTTCACTTTTAGCATAGGATAAAAATAAATTATCTGGAGGATTTTCATCACTTTCTTGAGCATAATTAACATTTTTACCTTCTTTTAATCTGCATTCTCTTTCAAAATGGCCATACCTATTACAATGGTAACATTGAACATTCCTTTTATCAAATCTACCTCTACCTTTGCCTCTTGAACCACCTCTTCCTCTTAAGCCACCTTTGCCTCTACCTCTTGAATTATTCTGATTTTGACCTTTACCTTGGCTTTGATTGCTTTTGCTACTACTGCTGCCATCTTCATTCTTTGTGATTTGTACTTTGGAGGAAAAAGCTTTCTCAACACTTTCTCCAAAATAATCTTTTAGACTTTCTTCATGTGACATCAAAGATCCAATGAGGTGATCGAATTGAAGGGTTGTCAAATCCTTGCTTTCTTCCATGATTATGGCAACATGATTCCATCTTGGTGTGAGAGACCTTAACACCTTTTTTATCAGAACCTCAATGTTCACAGTTTCTCCAAGTGTAGCCATCTTATTGACCACATCTTTTACTCTAACACAATACTCACTCACACTTTCTCCTTCTTGCATTTTTAAATTCTCAAATTCTCTCTTCAATTTTTGTAGCTTGACAACTTGGACTTGATCACTGCCTTGGTAAGCTTCTTTTAGAGTCTTCCAGGCGTCCTCAGCTGTCTTTGCACCTGCGATTCTCAGAAATAGACTCTTATCTAGATCTATTTGAATATGAAACAATGCTTGAAAATTCTTCTTGTTAGCCTCCTTTCTGGCTGTTCTTTCATTTGCTGTGAGGGCATTCCAATCAGCTGGCTCTACATAACCTGATTCAACAATCTCCCACAAATCTTTTCCTATCAAAAAAGTCATCATTTTTATACACTAATAATCATACTCATTTCCATCAAATTCTGGAATGGGCAAGCTGTTAGAATTTGACATGATAATCTTTGGCAAAATTCCAACTACTAGATCTTAAACCCAAAAGAAAATACCTGCTCTGATACCAAATGTAGATTCAAAATAGAATCTCCTATTTCTCACAGCCAGCTGATAAGCTCATTTAATTTAACAGAAAACAACTGAACCACAATAATTACTTACAGCTGCAATGAATATCAATGAGCATTAATAAACTAAATTAATCATACAAAGAATTCGTGAAAAAACAAAGTGTTGTATTTTTTATCAGACATACTCCTTTGATTGCAGCTTATGCAAAAGAAATACAAAAGGGATAAAATAGAGTTTGATGCACTTAGAAAAAAAACAAAGCAGATCTACAATACTTAGCATGCAACACATGCTTTATTTGTTGAAAGCAAAAAACTAAGCTTTTAAAAAAATTGCTTTAAATCAAAACGGCTAGCTAAGAATAGCAGATGTCTTTGCCACGCTGAGCAGATTTTGCCAAGCTGGAAAAGCAAGAATCTTCGTAGCATCAATTATCTTCAATAGTTCTGCTGCTTCTGGCATTTTCACAACTCTCACGAATTGGGTTAGCTATTTCTCGTGAACAGTTGGAGCATTCCTCCACGGTTGTGCCTCCAGCACATTGGAAGAGACCATAAACTCTCTCTGGACTTTCACCATAGACAAAGGTATTGAAATAAGTGGCTGATGATATATTCCTTACAAGATTATTAACAACTACCTTCAAATTACTCTCGAAAGTAGCGCTTGTCTGGTTATTACTGTCGCATGTTTTTGCTACGTTGTGAACAATAAATAATAAGAACACAACACAGACCAACTGTGAATACTTTGCACTGTAGGCGATCTGCATGTTGTTTTCCCCTTAAAGAATTCTTTCAAAAACTAGGGTTTTAAAAAAAATGTGAAGGTGATATTTCGTTGATTTCTTCGACCACGCGGGGTTTAGTCTGACCGTGTATTTCAAAAGTCCAATATTGTTTTGAGAATGTATTGGAATTATGACCTTAAACACTATATTAATTTAGCTTTAAAGTATGTCCTAAGGAAAAGGATTGCAATTGACGCATTGATCATCATGAAGCTTAAATGTTTTTAATATTTTTATTTGTTATAATCTTTTGAAAGTCATTATGTTCTAAATGAAATTTGTTTATTCAATATACCAGTCTACCCGCACATTGAATGCCATTTCAAAATTGCAATTTTTTTCTAAAAACACGTATCGAAAATCTGGCCTTCAAAGTAGCTGTGATCACAACTGATGAATGTTTGGTAAATTAGTACGACTTCTCATACTTTTAGATTGTAAAGTACATCTTCATTCATAGGTCAGGGAGTGTTTTAATAGGAATTGCGGTAGAAAAACAGGGTCAAATTTAATTCAAGCTTGTGGAACATGGATGGTCAAGCCAGATTATTGACTGGAAATGTAGTTCATGGACCTAGACAAAAGAGCAATTACAAGGAAGGCCATTGATTTTGTAGCCTTTGGTTATGAATTAAACTTCGTGAGGATTTTTTTTTCAAATCATGCCAAAAATTTAAGGCAAAGCCTATAATCCCTTAGCAATATTCTTGAGAATGATAGGTGTATGGTTGTTCCTCCTCACCCACTTGTTCCTCCTCACCCACTTGTTGTGGATGAACTCATGCCTAAAGGAAAATATTTTCCAAGTAATCAAAGAGAATATGTCGTAGTTTATCCACCCATATCGTATAAGAGATCAAGAGATAATTGAATTATCTCTTGTGCCTCCAAAAACAAAGCAAGTGTATAGATCTAAAGAGACAGTGGTTCCCCAACCCCTAGTGATCCCTTTAGTTCCTCCCTTAAGGGAAGAAAAGAGACCGATGGTTGAGAAACTTGCTCTTACCCTGTCATAGATGGAAAACCATGCAAGAAGAAACATAAATGCTAAATAACGTAGGCATAGACATCGTTCTATCACTCATCAATTGGAAGAAAAGAGCAAAACAACACCTCAAGTTCAAATATCTATGCAAAAAATTAAGAAGAATTACAAATTTCACCAAAACAAAAATGAAACAAGAACATACAACCGTCATTATCATTAAACCTCCAATGGTCATAAATTTAGATGATGAAGATGAAATTGCTATTATTGATGAGAAAGTGCACAATGAGCTTAATTTGATGTTTTCAAAGTCTATGAATTTAAATGGGGGCAAGTGTGATGATCCTCCTAATGAGAGTGACCCATCACGTGTTGAACCTAGTGATGATCCTAGTACAAATATTGTTGTAGTCCCTTTGGCTAGTTGTCTTCCTTCCCTATATGATGAGCAAGATTGGGATGCAAATGACCTACTTTAGGTCGGCTCGCATGTGCGGTACTTTTCTTTATGTTTTCTTTGTTTGTTCTTTGTGTTTGTTTGTACGTAATGTGATCTCCTATATTATGTTGCTTGACATGTCTTTATGTTTGTGAGTTTTCTTTGGATGAACATTGTTGCTCAATTCGTGCAAGGATGCAAAGGAAATGAATCTGTCGTGATATTCTTCTATTTGTATCTCTATTCTTCTATATGTCATTAATTTTTTCTTTTTATCTTGTATTTCCTTTTGGGGACAATGCAAAACTTTGGGATATTTAGGTCTCTTCCATGTTGACCCAAAAGTTTGTTTGCCTTCTTTCTATTAGTCATTCCTCCATTGTGTTCGTTGTTCCACGAGTATTTGGGGAATGATATCAATTCTGATCTCTATTATATCACTTTATCAAAGACATATACTGACTCTAAATCCATGGATCTATATGTGTTCATCTTTTATGTTGTTTATAGTATTGAATTTGGGGGCAACCCTTTATCATGATGTAGCTTTATTTTGAAACATATAATTGACATAGGGCTTTCCAAATAAGCTCTTGTGACCCTTTATTGCATGACATTTATCATTTTTCTACTTTAAAGTATTTCCTCACAACATGGTGTTTAGCACTTTCTTTAAGGTGGGGGAATACATTAGCATTTTGGCTTCACTTTATTCACGTGTTGGACTTAGTGGTGTGTTTAGATTGACATTTTTGCTTCACTTTGTTCACACACATTAAACTTAGTGGTACATTGACACTAACTCTTTTTCTTTTTTTTCTTCACTTTGCTATTGTGTGAGTCATGAATGCCTTTAGTGTGGATCCTAACATAACAAAACTTTCTATCCCATGATTATCCATACCCTCCTTTTGCATTTTATTTTGACATTGTATATGTGTATGTTGTCTTGTTGCATTTCACATATGTGTGTTCCTTGGTGCTTATGTTGTCTTGCCATAGGATCTTTGATCCTAAGGGCTTGTGCACTCCCTCTCGATCTTTGTCATCCTATCTATTTAAAATTTGTATATTCAAACCCCTCTTGACATATATTTTTCTACTTTAGTGTGAGTCTAAGTATAAGTTCATACTCTCACTAAAGTGGGGGCTAAATGTAGCATCATAAATTGTCATTCATATCTAAATTTCACACTATGTTTTTCTCCCCTTTAAAATTTATTGGAACTAATTAATCACTTAATTTCCTAAATTATGCATTTCACAACTTATTTTAAAATATTTTTTTGACAATTTGCAAGCATAATTTTTTTTCTCTCATTTAATACTTTACCCCCAACTCCTTAAACTTCAAAAAATATTCCTAGGACATGGGTGCCTAGGGTGCCTACTTACTCCTATTTTGGCTCCAAATTCAAATATGTTGGTGTCAACATTTTATTGTTTAAAATTTAAATATCTAGAGTCAACTATCAAGATTTAATTTTTAAGAAAGTAGAATAATAGCATATAAATACCTAGTTATTGTATTATTTCAAATCAATCTAGAAACTATTAAAAAATTTTAGAGATCAAGAGCATTATTTAGTAAGTCAAGAGGAACCATTAGAGATTTATTGAAGCAATTCAAGATCCAACATCATGTCAAAATGTATACATGTGAGTTTATGTATGTTCATGTTTTCATATTATTTGTGAAGGCTAATCGTTGTAGGTCTCTAATCATTTCAAGCCATTCAAGAAATCAAGCAAGCAATATCAAGACCTTGAGGAGATGTGTATGAATTTAGTCCTTCAAGGAAGCCATTGAAGGGTGGTGAGTTGCAGGACTTTGTGGATCCATCATTCCTTTCTATCATTTAGTATTTATGTCATAACCCAATTTTATTGGATATTTATTATAATATGGTAAATTGAATTATTGAAGAAATTCAATTAAATATTAAATGAAAATTTTAGAATTTTTAAAAATTGAATGAAAGAAGTTGATTGATGTTGACTTTGCGACCTTTTGAAAATTATTTTATATGTTACCAAGAATTGAACATTGCTAATAAATCTGCAAGTGCAAGTGTGTGTAGTTGCAGGGTGACATGTTGAAGGATGAAAACATGGTTGAAGTAGGAATGTTTAGTCAGATTGAATGGTAAGCTAGTTGGAATCTAAGGTGTACACACCACAAATGGAATGATGACTTGGATTTGAACTATTTTGCATATATAGAAGAACGCAATTTCATGACTTGAGTTGTTTCAGTGATTGAAAATGAATGGCTTGTAGATTAAATTTTCTACTCAAACTCTATGTTTTGAAGAAAAAGAAAGTAAGTATTGTAAACAATGATTAAAAAAGATAAGGTTCATTATTAAGTGAAAATAAGTTCTTTTAGTTTACATATATGGATGCTTGAGATGAAATTAATTTTTCTTACTTAATTCAAATGATAGCATATGGAACTTATAAGCTCTTCTAAACAAACAAATTTTCACAAGAATGTATATATATATACATACATATGTAAATAAATGCAAATACATATATATATAAATATATGCACATATTATTTGAAAACATGGTAAATATGAATGAAATCATTTTAAATACATATATATATATATTTATGTATGTATATATAAATTACATATATATACATATATACGTACACATATTCAAATTCATATCGAATTCAAATTCGATAACCGATATATTCTAAATCAGACTATTTGAAATCAATGAAAAATCACCAAGGAATCCCATGAAGGACGTGGTCTGTCATGAGCTTAATGAATATATTCAAAACAAGTAATGGCCAGCGACAGGCAGTAATGCCTTCGCCCAACAACTTGCAAAAGAAATGGTTGTTTCCATTTTTTGAATAGGGAATTTTGGCAAAAAAATAGAGAGAAGAAGAAAATCGTCTACCTCGAAGGAAAAACATAGTGAAAGAACCTGAGACAAGGAAAAATTTGAGGAAATATTTAGAAAAACTCGAATTGGAGGTAATTTGGTCTCATGTTTTATTTATCATTGTTAAAATATGCTTAAGGTATTCCTTCATTTTTATTGTATGTTTTCATAGCACAAAAAAATGTGAGTCATTATATGTGTTTGAAATGACCCTGAGCCAATTTGCATGAGTTTTTCAACCACTATGTGGAAAATGCATGGCCTATGACCTACATAGTATGGAAACCAAACAATGTTTTGAGCCTTTGCGGCTATTTGCAGAAGCTTGGCCGAGGCTCGAAGAGCCTTGGAAAGCCCAACCTTCATTTTATTTTGCACGATGGTGCTATCCTTATTAAGTCTATTAGAATTTACTTCGATTGAAAGTGTTATAGATTGTGTAGATTACCCTTGATTTGGATCGACAAGCGATCCAGTGGGAGGGGTATGAATCCCAATATTTTATTCTTTTTATTATTTTTAATGCTCCTTATTAGATGGGACGATAATGGAATGGGGCTTTAACAATTGTTATTAAAATTTTGTATCTATATATGTGTGTATTGTTCTTTTGTGTGAAGCTAATCTCTCTAGAATGAGAATCGACAAGCTTTGCTTGGGTCGATCTAAAGGATCGACAGGTTGATTCTTGATTATGTATAAGAAACAAACATAAGTCTACATGTTGATTATAATTGTATGCATGGTACAAACCAACAAGCCCACATGGGCTAAATTGAGTATAACTCTTGATGCTAAGAAAGAAAGCATCCGAAGTTTATGAGATTGGTCGAAATCCAAAGCATCCTTAGATTGTTTTGTTGAAGCCTGCATAGGCATGAGTATTGTTTAGAACCAAAAAATTCTATGCCTTTCTCTTGACCAAAATATTAGCTCAAGTTTTTCATTGACAAACATGTTCAACTTAGTTTTCTTTATAATATTAAAGTTTCTCAATGAATTTTTAGTGATAAAAGTGTTCTAGATCTGAATGATAGACATTATATTCTCATGTATGAATTAGGGCTATTTGATTTTCTAGATAAATCTCTTGGCTTACTTGAAATTGAAAAATGAGAAGCTATAGATAATATTGTTATTGGCAAAACAACAATGATATTTTTCAGTTCACTGTGGGAAAAACCCATTCTATTTTAAAATAGTGAAAAATAAAATATAATGTTACCATTTAGCTTCTAAGTTCAGTTTGAAACAAAAATAAGTAAACATTGTTGTACTTTTCAATTGTGGATAAAATTACATTGTTGTACTTTTCATTCCTAGCATTAGTTCATAGTTCAATTAGCTTAGATTACATTTGGAATTCATTAGAAAAAAAAACCAAAAACACGTACAAAATGGTGAATCACTTGGAGAAAGCGTAGTTATTTGAGTATGACAAATATCCTTTTCCAAGTTAACGGGTATGTGCAAGATCATGTTGGGCCAAAAAGTGGCGATATGTAAGTGATATGATGGTCCATGTGGGCTGACGACTTTTTTTTTACCCAAAATTGATAAAACGAAAAGGGTTTTTAAAGGAGATTTTCAGCTTTCCACCAATATAAATTATGCTTTACTTTGAATTTAATAAATAATTATTATTCATTTTCTATTTGAATTACAACTAAAGTTCTGATTGATAAGATGATTGAAAAACATCTATAGCTTTCAAATAGTATCACATTTTTTGAATCCGAAATATGCGTCACATTCTATGCTTTACATACTATAGGATTAAAAAAAAAAAGAATTTCATGAATTTTTTACCAAGTTAAGGTGGTTAGGCATACGAGTTTTAATATTTTTTAAAAGATGTAATAAAAAATTCATAGTTAATTATTTACTTGGAAAAAAATTACAAAAAAATATGCATCACATCGGGACATGATTCCTCTACTTATATCTAAAATCTTATAAAAAATATTATCATTTTATTGTCGTAAGGGTGGTTAGACAGACACCTACTTCTAATTTTTTCCCTGAAATTTAAGTACTACTGCATTGACATTTCAAATTTTCACCAAATAGATTTTAAAAAATAAATAAACCTAGTAGTTTAGAAACTACATTCAATTTTCTCAGATTTTATTCTCACATATTTTTGAAATAATATAGATAACTTATTCAAATTTTTATGTCAAGTTTCCTAACTCTAATTTTTTGAATTTTCATCACCACTTAAGGGCCTGTTTTTTCCATGATGATCCTGCACATACCCTAACCTAACCCTAAAGCCTTTTAGTAGTGATGACTTTGACCTGTTAGATGAAACCCTTGAGGATTTCATCTGTCAAGGTTCATCCACTAAGGCTTGTTACAACACATAGACACAAAGAGAAGTTAATGTCATCCAACCTCAACTCATCTTTTACCCACCTTCACACAAGCCTCAAACTCAAAACAAACCCATTTTCACCCTTGAACCACCTAAGAATAATGTTTCACAACAATCAAGTTATAATACCATTGCTCATACATATAACACTAGAAACAATCCACAACCAAAACAACCAACTCCAACATCCTTACCTTTGCCTAACCCTGTCTTGCCTAGCGCTCTTCTTTTTCCTTTGAATAGTGGGAAGGAGTATGATCTTGTTGAACAACTTAAGAATACTCCTACAAAGATATCCCTATGAGACCTAATTCAAAATTCACTTAACTATCATACTATGCTTCAAACTGCCTTGCAACAAGTTGTGGTTCTCTCTAGTACAAATGCAAGTGATGTGGCAGCTTTAATTCAGGGAATGAATTTAGTTAAGGTAGACATTACTTTTCATCAACATGAGCTACCCCCTTTGGAAATGAGAAAGAAAAATGATACCTTCATGATAATATCTATCTATAATAGGTTGGGATTAAAAAGAACCCTTGTTGACAATGGTTCCGCCCTTAATATGTGTAGTGTGACCCTTTTGGATAGACTTGGTGTGGATAAATCAAGAATTGAACTTGAATCCTTATCAATCTAAGGATTTGACAATGTAGGAAAGCAACCGCTCAGTGTGATTACTTTACCTATTAGAGTTGGAAAGGCTACATTAAAAACTCCTATTCATGTCATGCCTTATAATCTTTCATACAATCTTCTTTTAGGAAGACCTTGGATTCATGAGATGCATGCAATGTCTTCAACTCTTCATTGTATCATGAAGTATGTCTATAATAATAAAGTGTACCAAATTGAAATAGACCCCGAGCTTGGAAGTTGCTTATAAGTTGAAAAAGGAATGACAAGTCCTCTAAACACATTAATTCCAACATTGAACATATAACCTATGAAAGAAGAGAAACAAGAGATGGAAAAAGTGTCAAAGTTATTGGAAGATGACTGGGGTTCCTTAGACTTCACACCTTCGTTTATGGGAGAATACACAATCACAACAAAAGAAACCAAAAAACAAAAGCAACCAATGGTAATGCCAACAAACAATTTAGAAGCAAACTCACGAGAATCTATCCCATCTACTCTAGAAGAGGACACAATTTATACAAAAAACTTTGATGAGATACATTATCAAAAACCACCAAACCCAAAAGAAATGGAGAAACTTTATGGAAGAGGTTATGAGCTTATGAAACAACTTGGTTATAGTGGAAAAGGATGTGGAAAGAAAGAGCAAGGCATTCGTGTTCCTATAGAACCTAACACACAAAAAAAAAAAAGTGGTTTGTGATATTGTCCTTCTAAGATAACACAAGGAAAGAAAAGACCCTCATTAAACATCAACACCATCATGTGTAACTCTAAAACAACTCTCAACTTGAAGCATCCTGAATTGATTGATACAAATTGTGACTTGCATCATTGGAATACTTTGAAGATGATGAAGCCTTGAAAACAATGTTAGGAGTTTATGACAATCCATCTACTCCTAAAAAGAAACGGGTTACATGTGCTATGATTAGTGCTAAGCAAGAAGATGGAGAAAAGGAAAGTAATGAGATTGATAAATATAATAAAGAATACAATCTCGAATTCCTGAAACCAAAAACACTCCCTTTGGGAGATACAATTAACATACCGATGGATATCACTAATGGGGAGAAAGTGATTAAGATAGGAAAGTGCCTTGATGAAGATGAACAAGAAGACCATGCAACTTTACTTCATGACTTTCCCAAAATTTTCACTTGGACTTATTCGGATATGCTAGGAATTGATGCTAAGATAGTGACACACAACATAGTCCTTGAAGAAAATGCTAAACCAGTTAGACAAAGGATACAAAAGATGAATCCTAAGATAGCCTTATTAGTTCACAACAACACAACAGGAAATTAGCGCCTAAAATAGCACCATATTTTAGTGTATTTGAGTCCATCAATTGAGCACGCCCCACGATGCAAAAGTAGGAACCATTTGGTTTGTTAATTGTGGCGCTTGATTTAGCACCAAATTTAGAGCCAGATTTAGCACCAAATTTAGCGTCCACTTTAGTGCCAAGTTTTGCACCTAAAAAATGGTGCTAGCAATAATGTCTCCTTTAGCGTCGGGAATAGTGCCGAGAAATAACGTCAGAAATAGTGTGTAAATTAGCGCCCAATTTGGCTTCCGATTTTGCTTTCAGTTATGCTTCCAATTTTGCTTCCATTTTTGCTTCAAGGTTGGCTTCTAGTTTTGCTTTCGGTTGTGCTTCCAATTTTGCTTCTAGTTTTGCTTCCATTTTTTCTTCCAGGTTTGCTTCCAGTTTTTCTTCCAGGTTTTCTTTCAATTTCGCTTCCATTTTTGCTTCCAATTTTTCTTCTAGGTTTGCTTCCATTTTTGCTTATGGTTTTTCTTCCAGGTTTGCTTCCGGGTTTTCTTCCAATTTTTCTTCCAGATTTGCTTCCAATTCTACTTCCATTTTTTCTTCTGGTTTTGCTTCTAGTTTTGCTTCTGGTTTTGCTTCTAGGTTTGCTTCCAGTTTTTCTTCCAGGATTGCTTTTGGTTTGGATTTCATTGTTGCTTCCTCTTTTTCTTCTAAAAATGCTTCTTGTTTTGCTTCCATTTATTAATTTAATGTTTTATTCCAATTTAATTAGTTAAATATATCATACCTCTTAAATAACTCATATGATTATAGAGTAAGTAATTTAATTATTTAACTCATATGATTAAATAACAAGATAATTATTATAACATGATCATCATTAATTAAAATAAGTGAGTCAAATATCTATAATTTAATTGAATTTGACAACATCCATCCTGAGCAGTAAATTAAAATAATCATACGTAATAAATATCCATCCAAAAATCATCAACCACTTTTAATATATATAAATTGACAATTCAATACTGATAAGATCATTGTCATATATAACTAAAACAAGTGAAAGTCAAATATGCCAGTAGATCAATAACATGTCAAAATGATACATGTCCAACAGTCGACATAAGTCAAAATGATACATGTACAAATGATATAAGTAAAAATGATAAATTATGTAACTCAAATTGATACAAGTCAAGATGATACATGTCCAAATGATATAAGTGAAAATGATACAACTCAATAATATGGTACTGTAGGCTGTGAAAATGACATATGATAGTAACCATGAAAAGAGGCATCATAAAAATATATAAAAAATGATCCATGATGCATTCTACATGATCATGAATGTCACTAGGTACTACCAACAACTGCCTCATCATCATCACCACCATTGTGATCATCATCATAACGATATATCAGTAATGATCCATGATGGAGTCTATATGATCATGAATGTCGCTGGGAACTACCACCAACTACCTCATCATCATCATCACCATCGTGATCATCATCATCATCATCATCATCATCATTTATCATCATCATCGTCGTCGTCGTCATCATCATCGTCATCGACCTTAGTGTATTCTGTATCTGTGTCATCATCATCCTTTTCCATGTGATCTGTACCGACAGAACCAATATTTTATGGATCTATATCATGATGAGGATCATCTTGATCTTCTGGAAGACCAGTGTTTTGCAAAAAAAATTCATTTACAATGAAAATTTATTATTTATTTCATGCAATAATTTATTTTTCTGTTATATATCTAATATTATGACATATGAGATGAAACCATAATCATATTAAATCATATCAAAGTGCACATACCATAATAAAATTTCAAAAAAGTTACAACTAATATGTCATTCCAATGATGTAAAACATGCAACAATTCTAATAAACGCTAGTAAAGATCATAAAAATATTTGTTATACAATTTACCTATCAATTGTAAATTCTGTAACATAACCTTAAGTGCCAACCCTCTGCAAAAGAATTAGGAGACTGCAAGAAGATTGGCTACAGGGGGTATTGGTATAGGAGATGGACATGGATCTTCCAAGCCATCCACTGAGATGGTTTTGTACAAAAATGTGGATGATATCCCCATTTCTAGAGAGCTCATGATTCAAGTTGATACGAAAAAATGATGTTGTTCTGGTACCCATATATGGCATCATGGTTCCATTTCATGTAGCCACCATCAAGAGTGTTACAAGCCAACAAGATGGAGGGAACTCTTATATAAGGATAAATTTTAATGTTCCAGGTACCAACTTTAATGCCAACTACATGCCAACATTGAAGTTCCCTAGTATTATTTATGTTAAGGAAATTTCCTTTAGATCCAAGGATTCAAAGCACATCAACCATGTGGTAAAAATAATTAAATCCCATAGAGAATCTGTAGAAATGAAAGAGTTTGAAAAGGCAGAGAGAGCTACACTGGTGACTCAGGAGAAACTTTAGATTTCAAAAACAAAGGCAATTAGGCTGGAAGAATTGTGGATCAGGCCAACATTTGGTGGAAGAGGAAGAAAGACGAGTGGAAATTTGGAGGCCCACCTAATGGATTTTGATATTCAACCATGAGAGCAGAAGAGAGAGCTGATATCATGTATCAAAAAATTAAGCATGCATTCTTCCAACTAGCAGAGAAGGAGATGATTACTTTGCTTCATTTTCATTTGCATAACCATATCATGGCGTGGGAACCAAGAAGACCAAGGATGTCTAGTTTTATGTGGAGGTAATGGATGTGGTCCAAAATTTAGGAGGGGCAAGAAGGTTAATGTATGATCCTGATGAAATTGAGGAAGAAAAACAAGAGAGGGACAAGAAAAATAAAATCAATGCAGAGTTTCAAGGATTTTTCAAGCGAGTAAGAGAGCTATGGGAGCAACCTCATCTAAAATATTTTGAACTATAATTTGATATACCATTTAGAGAGCTTGGTTTTAATGGAGTTCCTTTCAAAGCCTCTGCTTTTATTTTTCCTACGGTAAACTATTTGGTAGAGTTGGTGGAATTACCTTTCTTAGTAATCACTATTAGTGAGATTGAGATTGTTAACCTTAAGAGAGTAGGACTTGGGCAAAAGGAATTTGATATGGCTATTGTTTCCAAAGACTTCAAGCGGGATTTACTTTGCATTGACGCCATTCCTCAATCTTTGCTTGATGGAATCAAGGAATGGCTGAACTCCATGGATATAAATTATTATGAAAGCAGAATGAACTTGAACTAGCAGCCAATTTTGAAGACTATTACTAATGATCCAGATAAATTTATTGAAGATGGTGGTTTTGAATTTTTGAATATGGAAGCTAGTGATTCTGATTATGATAATTCAAAAGAGGCAAATCAAGGATATGAACCCTTTGATGTAGAAGAGGAATCAAAATCAGATGAGGAAGGTTCGAAAGATGAATCTCTTGTGGAGTAAGATGAGGACGGAGAAGAAGAAGATTCTAAAGAGGAGGAAGATAAAACATGGGATGCATTAGAAGTTGAAGCTAAAATTGAAGATAAGGAAAAAGGAGATGAGTCTAACAGTGAAGAGGAAAGGTGGTGATGAAAGGTAAAAGCTATAGGGAAGTCTCGGGCACCTGATAAATTAGATATTCAAGAGGAATGCCTACCAAGAGGCATAAAGTCAGATGAATTGAGTTCATCTACATCCTTCTACTATTTATTCATGCACATAAATAGTTCAACTATTTATGCAAATGATGCATATATGTTAACTTGATCAGTGTTGTTACTTCGGTAGTTTGACTTCTATGACAACTAGCCATTAGGCCATTGTGTGCGGGAGAATGTTTGTGCTTTTAGTTAGCCTTTTTGGATATCTCTACTGGGTGTTAAGGACAATCCATTTATCTTTTGAATTTTAAGAAGTCTAGTATTACACACTTTTCTATGTTGATCAGATCAGGTTGCAGGTTTTTTACTGCTGATTTCTTTATTTATGGAGTTTTTTAACTTGGAAAACACAAATTTACTGCCTTTTTTTAAAATTAGATGGAAAAATTAAGTGGCTGGATAGCTGTGCCAAGTGATGTAGACTAAAAGGATGTGTTAGATCTATAGGATACCTACCAAGATGCATCAAAACATTCTTACATGTTAAAAGAATGGTAGCATCATGAGGAAGGATGACAAAGATGCATGTGGATCACTTAGTAGAATGACAACATGAATTTAAGGAAGCACTCCTTGAGATACCATGTTTGAGAGAAAAGAAGATAAATCAAATCAACATGGGACTAAGTTACTCAAATGAGACAACTCATAACTTAAATGAGGACACTTAAGAGATATTAAAAGACCATGGTCATTAATTAAAAGATGTGATGAAAATAAGACATGAATGTCACCCACTACCCTTTAAGGCAAACAATAATTTTTTCCTCAACATGAAATAATGGGACTATTGAGTGGGATCTAGGGCCAACAAAGAAGCACTTTAGAACTCATCCTACGCATCAATAAACAACTCAACACAAGAAATTAAAATTGGCATATTAACAGAACAATATCCAACTAAGTTATTGAAATTCAACTATTGATACCTCGTTCTCCATCTAGATTACAAAATTGACCCACTTTTTGCTTTGTAATTTTTCCTTTTCAAGTTGTTTTGGATGTCGGCCATATTTCTCCTCCTGTCAAAAATGGCACATGGACTAGTTAAACTAATTAATATGCAATCATTTACTTTTTCCTAGGAAATTAAAAAATATCATTTAACATATTAAATGTACTTACAAATGTACAGATCAAGGCCTATAAACCTTTCTGTCCACTGTGATGCGTGGCATGAAGTTTTTGAAGCCTAGCCTTGGAGGCGTTGTCCTGAAACATATACCAATTCAATTTATCTATGCACAAATAAAATTAAAAAAATCGTTTAATAAATTTGATATAATCTTATGAGAAAATTCAAATACCTACGTACTCTCCTCACCAGACTTCCTCCGTGCATCAGACTTCTCATATGCTTTTACAAGCTCTTTCCATACTTTGACACTTACATCAATTGGTATTTTTTTTAGCCTTAGCTCGGGAGGGATTTTTTTTATCTTCTTTTTTTGGTTGCACCAAAATCTCTTGCAATTTTGAGACATTCGTAGCTTTACCTTCTTCACAGACCAACCTATGCCAAATTCAATATCCATGTCATTGATAACTACTTTTTGTAGGTGTATGGGTATCTTTGAGAATGGTAAATGTAGATGGTCTTTGAATCGTTGAAGGCATGATTCCTTCAACCTATTCACAAATTCTTTTCCAACATCTGTCATTCGGACTTCCCCTGAAACCATATTGTATTCTATAAGTGGTATTGTAGCTACCAATGCAAGATGCAAAACTTGGCGTGGTGGAAGAAGTCTATGTCCCAGGAGTGGCTGGGATAGTGGAAGTCTCTACTCCATGTTCTACATTCCTAGAGTTTACTATTATTGAATTCCTCCTGGATCTTTTGCTCAATCCAGGACTGCTTGGGGAATCAATTGATTCCTTTTGACATGGTTGATTTGGTTGCAATGTTCGAGGGGCTTCAGTAGATCATTTTTTTATGTATCTGGCAAGCATTTTCCACTCCACATCATTTAATTTGTTCAATTCTTTTGCCCCCAATATGGAATCCAATGCCTCTTTTTCTTTGTCAGTCTCATGTCCCTATATATATAAATAAATTTCTTCTTTTAAATTTGAAAATAAAAAACTAAAAACTAAAAATGAAAGAAACAATGGAAACATTTACAAATCTATAAATTGACAATAAATTACCTCATTGTGGCCAAAGTCTTCTCTATTTGTTCTCTTCCCTCTATTGCTTTACATTTTGAGGTGACCTGGGGAAAATTATTTTCATCCAGTCTGTGGAGGCAAATGAAGTACACACTGTCAGGTATGAAAGTTTTCATCCAGTTTTTGGTATGAAAGTTTTACCTTGAATGACTCTCTTTCTAGATTTAAATTCCTATGAATCAATTGCTTGCGCACCTGTATAGACTATAAATATATTTGAAAGATTATAAATATATGCAAAATGAAACAAATGTATTGTAAAAAAATCAACGCTTGCACACCTGTATAAAATGGTAATATTTGGGGGATAAAAAGGGTGTAGAGTGTGATTTTATTGAGAGTTAAAACATATAGGTCCCATGCTAGGATCACATCCAATGATTAGAAAGAAAATGAATGTGTGTGCACAATCAATTTGAAACCATGAGCTCATTATTTTGTAAAAGAATAAGTGAAAATTAGTAATAGCTAATTTAAGCCTGAAGGTCTCACAAATTTGAGGAAATGATCTATTATTTAGCTGTCATCTCAAAAGCCCTATCTCCTCGTATTGTCTCGACCAACCTCTATTCCCACAGGACCTAGTTGCACTGGGGCAGATGTAGTTTAACAACTTGTCTTGAAAGCACTTGACTACTTTTTTAGGAAGGAAGCGAGAAAATTTTCTTCAAAAAAAAGGTATGGAAGGAAGGTTTGAGAAATCGATCTGGAAACTGAAAGCTTGGGATAGGAATAATAAGGGAACCAGGGCATTGGGGTTTCAAAAACGCGTTCATTGCTCTCGAATGCGGAGGAAATAATGCAATGTCTATAATTTTACCCTCCTCCTTTGCAACCACATGAGACTTGAACAATTCACATGTAAACAAAACAATATTCACAACCCTTTCTTCACAATCCTCTCCATTTAATCCAAACAAAAATATTTGTGGGAACGAAAAAAATAAATTGTAACCTTACCTATGGTGTCGCAAAATAAATAGAATTTCTGATCTACTTGCTTGTAGCCCTCCTTCGTGTTGTTTTCCCCTTTTTTCTCCTCTCTTCCTTTGCACAACGTTTATCTCTCGTCATATCTTCCTTGACGCGTCAAGAAGTTTTAAATTTTTGTTCTTGATTCAATAGTCAGTGCTATAGATGTCATTGTTAACACCAACTTTCAGCCCTAAATGTAATCTGTTTGGGGTGCAAAAGGTGGTGCAAAGTGAGCCTAATTTGGTGCCTCCTTTCAATCCTAAATGTAATTTGTTTGTGGTGCAAAAGGTGGCGCAAAGTGCATCTAATTTATTGCCAACTTCTGACCCTAAATGTGGTCTATTTGGGGCACGAAAGATGGTGTAAAGTACACCTAATTTAGCGCCTGGCAGTGCAAAATGATGTATTTTTCTTGGAAGTTGATAAATAAATTGATCCTAAATTGACTTCATTTTCATATGTTCCAAGGGAGCAATCATGGTTCCCTATTTTATCTATTCCTTATCCCATGTCAATTTTGTGGGTGCAAAACTAATAGAGGTTAGATTTGTGAACTCATAAACGACCCCTATACAACTAGATGAGTCATCTAAAGTGTGAAATATTTCAAATTTCATGTTACAGATTTGTATAAGAGGATAAAACCTAATTCATTACTATCATCTTAGATATAGATCTTATTGGGGAATTATGAAAAATAATCTATGAGAACTAAATCATTATCATGTGACATTGACATTGCATCAACAACCTATGTGTATTGCATGCTTCCTAGAGAGATTTGAGCTCTAGTTGTCAACATTCCGCGTGTAAAATTTTTGTGAAGAGAAAAATGTTGCAATGTCCTATTTTGTTTTTCATAGTGTGTCTTAATGAAAAGTGAGCATATTAACAAGATAATTTTATGTGACTATTGTCATTGTTGTGTATTACAGGATCCAGATGAGATCATGGAGAGAGGACACATACGACATAGATCTACTAAATCGTAGAGAGGAAAGTGGGTGGAAATAGATATGACAACAAAATCTGTAGATACAATAGAGGTAAGAAGAGAAAGAAACCTCAACCAAAGGAGGAAGGTGTTTATGAATTTACAAATGCTACAACATAGAGGCAATAAAGTCATTTTTTTGTCCATGAGGCCTCTAAGGTCAAGGGAAAAGTTTGAAAACCAGGATGGCCAAAACATGATATCAATATGTCAAACATATGACTAAAGTGAGGTTTTGTGTTGGATAGCATATTCGTTGAAATGATATAATTGGTATACTAAACGTTATTTACTATGTTGTGTATTAGAGGGGCGAGACGAGGCCATGACAATAGATCGTGTCATATCAAATGAGGACACAACGGATGAAGTGGGACATCAGGTACTCAAATTTTGACTTAACTTAGGAAAAAATGATCTAATGGAATTTTGTGATACGTCCATATTTTTTCATAGTATTATTGAAATTTATAATGTATTATCGAATCTTGACATAAATTAATGCATGTTGTTGATTATTTTAGATGGAGATTGGAGAAAATGTAGAGCTTGAGTGTTCAACTAGCAAAAGAAGAAGATATGTATGTGGACATGGACCTAAAACTATTAAATCACATAGACAACAATGGGTGGAAGAGGATATGACATTGGATCTTGGAGACACAACAAATGATTACACTGAACAAGAGGTTGGCCAGGACTATAGTACATGGGATGAATACTTTGAGAAAATTGTTGTTTGTGGATGTTTTGTATGTCATGGAAAGAAACAATTGAAATGAGAAATTATACGAAGACATTAAATATATGATGAGCTTCCAGTCGGTAGTATGCCTCCTACAATCAATTCAAATCCAATAGGAATTATGGTAATAAATTTTCCAAATTTGATATAAATAACATGTATACTTCATTAAACATTGTTTTATATTATTTAAATAACTAATTTTTTTCTTAATGGATACTTGCAGGATAAAGTTATTGGTTTAAAGTTTCCTGGATCATCGACTTCCAGCCTAGAGGGAAATGATCATTTATCGGATGATACATCTAACAAAATATGTGCCAATATACCAGCTCGGAAGATGGGGAATTGATGAAAACAAGTCATAGAACAAGAACCGATTTAAAGATGCATAATTTTCTTAACAATAGGGGCAAGGTGGACTACATACCCTTTGAGAATGAATGTGATGGAGATGATGAATTGCCCCTAAGTTTGAGATCAATTTACAAAGACATTTGATTGTCGACTATATTATGCTTGGCCTAGTGATCAACAAATACCTAGAGTGTACAAGGTGTTTCAATTTTGGGGATACAACTACATGATATGACCCTCCAATATTCATGGAGCGAATCTAGGCCTCTTTATTGTCCAAAATGTACATGTGGGATCTAAACATAAAAACAATTCAGTAAAAACCACTAACAGATTAATGACATATTATGGTCCATCATATTACAATGGTGAATGGAGAAGGCTAACAAAATATAAGCCTAGCATGTCAACCTATGGTCTAAATTCGAATATGTATACACATCGTCTCCAATTGGAAAGTGGAAAATAAATTAATAGAGGTCATCTTATGTATACAAATGGATGTGCATACACACAAAAAAATATTGCAGGATAATTTATAAATAGTAGTAAGGGAAGGGACCCTACTGTAAGACCGAATTGTCAATCTGTTGAGGTTATAAATGATAAAGATGGAGATATAGAGAGAGAGGTTGATAGATTGATAATGGTTGAGGCTATTATGGACCTTACAATTGGGGATGAGTTATTGATTGATTACCCCTTCTTAAAACACACTCCTGAGTGAAAGAAAAGGGAAGAACAAGGTCTCCCTAAGGATGTTCGTAAGGGCAAAAAACTAAAGAATAATAAATGAGTGTGGACTGATGTTTTATAAACTATGTTTTCAAAATTGCGTTTTATTTAAATTATTGTATAAAAATGGTAGTCTATAAAATAATGTTCCATTATTCAATTGATGTATATATGTTCATACAATTTATATTTTTATATTTTAAGCCATATTTGATTATATTTCTTTGAAATTGATACATTTATGATTTATCCAATTTTTTCCAAACATTAAAAAATGCTTGCATTTGTTAATAGGTAGAAGATTTTGATGAAACACATACTAATACCCAAGATCAAACTGGGTTATTAAGATTTGGATGGGATGATCCAAACCATCCATTAAACCATACTAGGGTGAAAAGAGCAAGATTGAAGAAAATGCTACCACCTGAGAAATTTGAAGAGCTAATGAGATTCACATACACTAATGACATGCCACATAGCCTTCATCATGGTAGTGAAAATGCAGTGCATGAAGAAGGATTGAATGAAATTCTTATAGATTTCTTTGGGGATGGAAACAATGATGATAATAATGATCATACGGTTGATGGCAATGATGATAGCAGGGGTAATTACCACCAATGTAATGTTGATGATACCAACGTGAAAGACTCCATCAAGCAAGCATCAAAGACACCCGTGTTCAAATTGGGTGCAAGTAGAACCTCAAAACTAACATGCACATTAATATTATTAGAAATCAAGTCACTATTTGGTTGGTTAGACAAAGGATTCACTACCCTACTGAAGTGAGTTGAAATCTATTTCTTACTTTCCATTGTCAATTGGTGTACATAATTCGTAAACATTCATCAACTTCATTTATATTTCTATAAGGGTATTTTAAAACCATATATTGTATATAAATAGTCCTATTATAGATTGACATATCAAACATGTTCATCATAAGTCAAAAATTCAATTGATTTAATCTCTGACAATCTTACAAGGCACTAAAAACTAAAATATTCCCTGAAGAGAATGTGTTGCCATCAACTTGCTGAGAGGTGCATTCGTTATTGGTTGAGTAGCAAATTTATTCATGTAAAAATGATTGTATTTTATACAAAGATGAATATCAAAACAAGGTAGAATTCCCTGTATGCAAAGAAAAGAGATATCGTACAGATGTACAAGGTCATACAGTTCCAAAGAGGGTTTTACGTCACATGCCAATTATACCTATACTTCAACGAATGTTTCATTGCAAGTCACTTACACAATTGATGGACTGACATGCAAAGAATAGGAGTAAAGATGGATTCATGTGAATTTTGGTTGACTCCAAAGCAATGAAACACATAGAGAAAAAATGGCCAAGAAAATTCAAAGATGAACCCCGTAGTATCAGGTTTGGTCTTGCAATGGATGGAGTGTGCCCATTCTCTTTCCCAGAGCTCAAATTATAGTGTTTGGCCAGTCGGTTTGATAGTTTACAATATTCCCCCATGGATGAGTGTTAGAAAGGAGCACCTTATGTTGACTCTCATTGTTCCAAGAAAACATCAAGTTAAAAACATGGATGTTTATCTTCCGCCTTTTATTGATGAGATGCAACTGCTATGGAAAGGCATAAGAATGTATGACATATCACATCCTCCATCAAATAGGTCCTTCATGTTGTATGGTGTGCTATGTTGGACTATTCATGATTTCCCAGGACTTGGTGTTTGTTCTGGTAAGATAAAATATTTATGTATTTACACTCATAATTTATTTTCATCCCAACTTTCGTACTTAGTTTTATATTTTTTTTTTGATGTTATTAACATTCCTTGTTGAATTGCAGGGCTTCAAACAAAGGGGATATTTGCATGTCCAAGATGTGCAGAACAATTTCAAGGGTGATTTCTAAAGATCTACATAAATTTATTTACGTTAAAAATAGGTTTTTTCTACCACTAGATCATAGGTTTAAAAATCGCCTGAAGAATCAATTTGATGGAAAAGTTGAAAATAGAGGCCCTCCCATGATTATGGGTCCAAGTGATTGGCTTAAGAAGTATGAAGATGCTAAATTGAAAGCTTGGGAGGATTTTTTTGATCGGGGTGATTCAATTGAAGAACCATATCAAGTTGTAGTTAATATGCCAGAAAGAATGAAAAGGAAATCCATATTTTATGAGCTCCATTACTGAAAGGATCTATTAATATCCCACCTATTAGATCCTATGCACATCTTAAGAAATGTCTCAGAGTCTATATTTTGACATATATCAGGCAAAGAGAAGGAAACCTTGTCTTTGAGGATAAATATTGCTCTTTCGCATACCAAATTTGATAGAAAATATTTGTGGCCAAACAAGGAAAATGAAACATATGCAGAAGCTCCATGGATTTTGAAAAAATAAAGAGCTAGACCAACTAAAAAATGTCATCCGTTCAATAAGCACACCTACTGGCTATGGGTCATCATTGGCTAAAGCTTTTACAATTGATGGACATATCACAAGATTTAAAACACATGATTTTTATAATTTTTTGAAGGTATTATATATCATCATTTAACATTTACTGGTAACATTGATTAAGTACTAAATATATTTTGAGATTTTTTTGTGTGAGAAAAAATTACTAATGACCTTTACATAAATATGTTTGATATCATATCATGCCATTAGAAATTAGGGGGGATTCTTGTCTTACAGTTGACTTAAGGAATGCCATAAGTTGATTGTTAGCATTTACAAGGTATGTGGTTATATGAAATGTTCATGTGTGAGAGACATAGAGATAGTATATCGCATTTTAATTTTTGACTAAAGGTTCATACTAATTTACTATTCTTATATTAGGTGGGTGACCTCCAAGGAGATCCACAAATGTGAAGTGCCAAAGTGGAAGAAGGAAATTGCAGAAATTGTATGTGTATTTGAGAAGGAGCTCCCTACAAGTTTCATGGACCTACAAGTCCATTTACTTATACACCTAGTCGATGACATTGAATTGGTGGGTGTTGTATCAACAAGGTGGATGTTTTTCTTTGAGAGGTATATGAAAACTCTAAAAAGATATGTCCGATAAAAGGCACATCTAGAGGGTTGCATGGTTGAAGGGTACGTATTGAATGAAACATTTTTCTTCCTGTGTGAATTCCTTGGTAAGGATTTTGAAGATGGGCCACACGTATGAGATGAAGAACGAGCATCATATATTATTTATGGAGAAAAACCAAAATCTAATGGTGTTCATGTAGAAATTAGTAAGTAAATTCATGATCAGTGTGGTTGTTTTTCTTGCAATCATTAATTTACTTTGTAATTTATTTGTCAAATTAACAACATAAAATTTGGAGTTTGAAATAAACATGTTGACACATGTAATAGGTGTAGACAAAATTTCTATACTCGACAAGTTCATTCTGTACCACATGGACTTTATGAACAAATGGATTGATCTGTATGATAAAAAGAGAGAAGTGTTAGAAGCAAGGAGATAGTTTAAGAGATCGAACCCAAGGAATAATCCACTTCCCATTGATCTGCTTGGGGAATGGGGCAAATATTGCACAATAGAATTGGTTATTAAAAAAATTCAAAATCAAATAGAAGATGCAAGTATAGATTCAAACATAACAGAAGATGAAATCAACATGTCTAGAGGATGTGAAAGAAAGGTACAATTGGAATTTTACAAAATGTTGTTTCCTTATAGTTTTGACACTATTAACTATTTTAATATTCATCGTTATATTTGTTTTCACTAAAATAAATGGTCTTTCATAGGCGAGGAAATATCCAACAATATGGGCATATGATCGACATTATTGTGTAGAAAGTGTAAATGTAAAGAGACGATCCTTCGATTGTGGCATCATGGTTGACTTCAAGCAATACAATCAATCAAGCTCAAAAGATAAGAATATAATTGAAGGGAATCTACAATATGTTGAGAAAATACAAGAAATTATTGAGTTGGATTACCGCTCTTTTAAATGTTGTATTTTTAAGTGTAGATGGTATGAAGCATTTGAGAGGACACGAAGACATGATACCCATAGTGGATTTTTTTCTATAGATTCCTCATGCTTCCTACCGGAGGATAAGGAGCCTTATGTTCTACCAATTCATTGTGAGTAGGTATTTCTTTAACTCAAACAAGAAGTGGTAGTGATCATTAATCTATTAATTCATAGTCTATTTTGAATATATACATGTGTTTATTAATCAATAAAATTATTATAACATACATCTAATATATGTATGTCATTTTGTGCAAGTATTTTTCTATGAGGATATTTTAGACCCAAAATGGATGTTTTTCATACATTATGATCCAAGATTAATGCATGTATTTGATGAAACATTAGTGGATATTGAGCAAAACAATGATGGTGAACAAAATGAGAGAGAGGGATTAGAGAACATCGAAGAAATTGACATCCGTGATGATGTTGAAGATGGTTATGTTCATGCACAAGAGGACAAAAATCTAGAGTTAGATGATGTTATGGAAGACAACAATATGGATGGTATAGAAAATGATGATCCAAATACATCTAGTAACAATATAGATGGTCTACAGTCAAATTTCAATGATGATGAAGATGATGCAGGTCAAGATGAGGATGATGATAGTATTAAATACTTGAAAGAACATATGAACATTGAAAATGATACACTGGATGACATTGTAGCAGATAATAATGTTAATGACCAAGACTTCTAAATTTTCAGAATTATTTGCAATCCATGTTTAAAAAAGGATGATTCTTATGGCCTAAACTTTGAAATGCTTGAGTAATATTAATTCAAGTGTTAAACTATAGAACTGCCACTCTCCATTTTGATGGTATATAACTTGTTTATTAGAAATATTTTATTAACTATATATTTAGCTAGATATGTATCTCCCAATTTCCTTAAAATAATTGCTATAATGGTCTCTTCATGTACATTCAACAATATTGAACTAGCATACCTATATTTAGAAAAATCTATGTAAAATAAGTCGAGAGATATCCTTCCAGAGACCCTATTGCATTTATATGGTGGAAATTTAATTTAATTTAACTTTAAACATCATAAAATTTCTGAAAAATAAGCCAAAATCAATATTGTATTGGCAGGGCTTACGTTTTTTTTGAGGTACCTATTTCAAATTTCATAATCAAAATTCATAATGAATTTTGCCTATTTTACATGTAGCCAACAATAATGTTAATGATCAAGACTTCTAAATTTTTAGAATTATTTGCAATCCATGTTTAAAAAATGATGATTCTTATGGCGTAAACTTTGAAATGCTTCAGGGTATGTGCAAGATCATGATGGGCCAAAAAGTGGCGATATGTAAGTGATATGATGGCCCATGTGGCTGGCGACTTTTTTACCCAAAATTGATGAAACGAAAAGGGTTTTTAAAGGAGATTATCAAATTTCCACCAATATAAATTATGCTTTACTTTTTATTTAATAAATAATTATTATTCATTTTCTATTTGAATTATGACTAAAGTCCTGATTGATAGGCTGATTGAAAAAAATCTATAGCTTTCAAACGGTATCACATTTTTAAAATGTAAAACATGTGTCACATTCTATGCTTCACATACTATAGGATTAAAAAAAAATGAATTTCATGAAGTTTTGACCAAGTTAAGGTGGTCAAACATACGAGTTTTTATATTTTATAAAAGTTGTAATAAAAAAATCATAATTAATTATTTACTTGCAAAAAAATATGCATCACATTGAGACATGAGTCCTCTACTTATATCTAAAATCTTATAAAAAAATATTATCATTTTATTATGGTTAGGATAGTCAGACAGACACCTACTTTTTATTTTTTCCCTGAAATTTAAGTACTACTACATTGAAATTTCAAATTTTCACCAAATAATTTTTTTTCTTTTTTAAATAAACCTAGTAGTTTAGAAACTACATTCAATTTTCTACAGATTCTATTCTTACATATTTGTGAAACAATATAGATAACTTATTCAAATTTTTATGTCAAGTTGCCTAACTCTGATTTTCTGAATTTTCATTGCCACTTAAAGGCCTATTTTTTCCATGATGATCTTGCACACACCCTTTAGTAATATTAATTCAAGTGTTAAACTATAGAACCACCACTCTCCATTTTGATGGTATATAACTTGTTTATTAGAAATATTTTATTAACTATATATTTAGCTTGATATGTATCTCCCAATTTATTTAAAATAAGTGCTATAATGGTCTCTTCTTGTACATTCAACAATATTGAATTAGCCAAATAGAGTCTAATGAGACTCTTATCTTTTTCTTCCATTTTTTTTGCCTTATTATGACATTCCAATAAGATTTTATCTAGCTACTATAAAATTAAATCTCAAGCATCATATAAAATTAAATGGATTATGATCTGATGATGATGATTTCAAAATCGAGCCCTGGTTTCTTTGAACCAGAGCTAAAATCAAAGCATACATCAAAGTACAATAACGATGATGATTAATGAAATGATCTTTGATCAAGGATTTCATTAATAATTTAGGTACATAATAAAATTGGAGAGACTACATACTTCAAAAAATTGCATTATCATTTAGATATGCTTAGGAACCATGCATTTGAAAAAAATTACTAACTAGACTCAAAGCATAAGATAAGTAATTCTAACATATTCGCTCCATGTTTTTCAATTGCACCATTCGATTCTACAATTCAACAAGAGACCTACATTAATGGCCTTGAATTCCCTTTTATGGAAACAAGGGAGAAAAACAAGCTTCAAGCCAAGAGTACACATGTCACATCCCAATTGGACCGCTACAAGACACATTCCCATTGTAGTTATATTTGCATTTTCCATTGGAGGGAATACATATGAGACAAAGATTGTTAGCCTTTGCAACGAGAAGAAACTTTCCCTTCAAAAGGCACATGTTGGAAAGAATAATCTTCAAGTTGTTGTCACTCATTTGTTACATCGAGAAAAATGACAAAATGACAAGGCCAAAAAGTGAGTTAGCATCCCTGTCAGCACTCATATCATCAAAAATTAACATTTATCTGTAATAATTGCTATCAAGAAACATATATTTTTTACACATTATTCTTTCAAAGGCCAGACCTACGTTATACTTGACCAATCATATATGTTTCCCTTTCTGTACTTATAGACCCAATTGATCAATAAATTTTCTCTTCCATTATTCATATTTAGCGTCAGATGGCTAATTGAAATCAATGATTTCATCCATCTTCTTGTATGGAGAATATTTTTTCATTACTGAATTGGATTCCTTATCAAAATCCTCCAAAAAGTTGATGATAAAAGGCAATTTCTCCAAAGTGTTATTTAGAATATTAATATCAATTTTTTCACAAATAAGCTTTGCTTGAGAGGCAATGGTGCTATCCATCTGGTTCTTCCACATCTGTAGGGGTTTCACTTCATCATAAATTTGTTGAATTCCTAGCAACAAGGACAAATCTGCCTGGTCATAATCAATTTTCAATTCCCTTATTTTCTGTTCCAGTGGAGCAATATATCCTTCAAAACCTTGTTCATTAATTTCATTAACAAATCTATAAGTTGGGATAACCTTTGGGTATCTATCTTCCTATTGATTGGCCCCAACTATCATGAGCTTCAACTTCTCAGCTCTAGGAATCCATTTATCAAGGAGTGGGGTGGCCAACTCCTTATCCCTCTGAGATAACCTTATTGCTCTCAACATCAATGAGTAATTGGCATGAACGCTATTCAATTTAATTTGAATCTTTCTATTTAGGTGTTTCAAGATAGTATGAACAATCCTTGAAATGTTCTCATACATCATGTTTTATGTCTGCTCAAGTAATTTCTTATACACTTCAATTTGTGTGAGGAGTTGTGCCCTTGTAGGATCATCTGATGGGATGATACCTGATGTGCTTGGCCTTTCAATTGTGAGTAGCTCCTACCCCAAGTTATATGGCACTATTGCCAAAGATTGATTCGGTGAGGGGGATTGAGAATGTGCAACTGGAGAAGTCGGTGATGCATGACTTGAACTAGTTTGACCTTGCTTTCTTAATAATTTTGCCTACTGCTTATACAATGCTACCTCACTTTCTAACATGGCCACCTTTTACTGACTCTTATCGTATTCACCTATAAGATTATTATATTTTTTCTTATACTCATCTCTTTCAAGAGTGAGGTCTTCCACTGTTTCCTTAGTAAACTTCGTAACATTCACAACCATATCATCTGCCTCTAAAGATGGGGTGTCAGTGACTCTCTTTATCAATAATTGTCCACTAAAATCTGATGGTTCAGCCACTATCGGCTTCCTAGATCCCAAAGATAATGACAAGATTGCTAATGCATCCCATTCTTCACTAAACATTGATCCTCAAAGCACCATCTCTGCTTCTTGTTCAATTTGTAGCAAGGGCCTTTCAAACCTCCTTATATTATCAAGTACTATAGAGTCAACAATGTCCCATTCAGGTAACAACAATATACCACTCTTCTTCACAAGCTCTTTGCCCTCTTTAGCAGTCATATTCTAGAATTTATCCATCATAGCCTTCCTTACATTTGTCTGAATGATAGCTTCAGGGAGTTTCAGATGTAATCTCCTCTCAATAGCAACCTTCTCTGCATATTGTGGAGCATTATCTCTCCATACAAAACCTTTGAATGCACTTGTTTCAACAAAGGTTTCATTTTCAATGCTTTGTGGGCCTCAATCCTCAGATCATATGCACTATTTAGACCTCTAAGGTTATCCTTTCCCATTCTAAGGCTATCCTCACTTGAGCTTGAAGCAACTTACCTTATGGGAGAGGGCATTCCCTGTTGTATCTCCTCAAAAGTGACAAGGATATCATCATCCTTTGTATCAAAATAATCCACTGCTCCTCTTACCTCAGTCTTTTTCCTTTTAAGGGGTGGTTGCTCCAATGGAGCACGATTTCCTAAAAGTGAGTCAACATCAATCACAATAGTAGGGACCTATTTTGGAGGTGATGGCACTGATCTCTTAGGAGAAGTTTCCCTCATTTCCCCAAAAGTGGCAAGGGATGAAAATGATTGCTCCTCATATGTTGTATTCTCTTCCTAGAGTAAATTCTTATTTGCTTGGGTGGCTGATAAGTAGGCCTCTCTTCCAGTACCATAGTAGTGTCTTCTTCAGTTGCCATTGATTTTCCTTTATCTATGACCACTTGTTTTCTTCTCATTATACCCACTATATCCTCAAAATTATTCAAAACATGCATAATCCTATCAAATGTACTCTGTATATTGGGCATAGGGTCATACTTAGGATCTCTCCTTTGAGCCCTCTCCATCATCTTATTGAAATCAAGATATTTAGAATTCCTTTCATCTTGCTCTCAAAAGTAAAAAATGTTCCTGATTACATCCTCTGGGTAGTAGAAATTATGCACAAAAGTACTAAGCCTTTTCTCCATCCTCAATGCATTAATGAAACCTTCTAGATCATAATTCCTTGGGTGCATACGATTCAATATGTATGGTGTTAGAATATGTAACAACTCTTTCCATCCTCCCTTTACTATAACAAAGTCAACAAATACAATCCATTTTGGGAAAAATGATCCCTTATTTGTTGTATCAGGCAAGTGTGCTGCTTGGGAGGCTCCCAATTTCCTTATGACTTCAAGAAACCCAATCCTCAATGGCACATCTCTTGGAAAGACAAATGGGTCTATGTTAGTGCCATAAATTATGAAGATTATGGAATCTGGGAACAAGAT
The DNA here is from genome assembly GCA_007115665.2 of Sequoiadendron giganteum. NCBI lineage: Eukaryota > Viridiplantae > Streptophyta > Pinopsida > Cupressales > Cupressaceae > Sequoiadendron > Sequoiadendron giganteum. The sequence goes on along the minus strand of CM021107.1, from coordinate 172,704,949 downwards.
TAAATCTCCCCAATTATGACCCAAATTCAAATCAGTTCTCTTCTCCATAGGCCTCAAGAACTCATGTATCTCCTTGGGAATCCTTGGTGGTCATAAACCAAATATTTTCTCAATTTTGATGCGAAAGCATTTCAGAACACCACATAGTTATATTTTTGGTCATCCTTATCAAGAATTTGAGTCCAACATTGGACATGAAAATCAATACCATCCTCCTTCTTTCTCAATGTCATATCCCTCTCAAAATTATTTTCCCCTTTAAATAAACACATATGCATCAACAAGGAATACCACCAGAATTTCACCCAGTTCTTTCCTCCTTTCAACTCAACTAGGCCTTTATGGATATTCTCTATCAAATATGTGGCGTAGTCATAGACAATTTTGAAGGCTAGATGTTGTATATGTGTTACCAAGTAACTATATTCCTTTCGAAATGTGTTAGGCAGAGAGAAACTAATAATTTGGTAGAAGGAATATACAGTCTTCTTAAAGTAACTTGAAAATACCTCATTGGGAAAGGTTCTAACTCATCTTTACCAATCCTTATTTGTTTTCTATTTTTCCTAGTGCTTGTGCTAGCAGTATGTGTAGGTAACATTCTCGTCCTAATCAAAAATTTGGTGTTCTCATACTCCTTTCTAATGATATCCATATCAAGAGACACCATATCAGTGTTCCATTACTGCAACTGGAAAACTCCTACAATTTCTTCTTTGGTTATCCTCACCATATCCTTCCCATCAAATGTTTTGATTACCCTTGAAACCGGGTCATACCTTGAAACAATGTCCTTCAAAAAATCAACATCCATATACACGTTGGGGAAACCTAGTTTTCCCATGTGTAGTCTCTAAGGGTTGCAAAGAGGAATAACAAGATTTCTATTCTTGAACCAATGTTGAAATAACTACCATCCACTATAAGGTACTTCAACATATTTGATAAAAAATTATCTGCCAAGTACCCCCTCCTTGAATTTTGGGCCTTGAAACAACATTCTTCCCTCAACCTTTTTATTTGTGGAGGGTTTCAGTAAATCTATTACATCCTCGAATAGTAGTCTGGATTTAGTTACAGAGGTAGTGGTTTCTGCTTTGGGTGCCATTGGCAGTGGGGAAAACTTAGGCCAAGTTAGGGTTACCAACACAAAAGGTTTCAATAATTGGATTCAAAATTCAAACCTAGGGCTCGACTCAAACATAAATTCTAAAAGGTCCCGCATAATTACAACCTTTTAAAGATAAAATAACCCTAAATGACAATTAAGCATAAAAATTGTGTTTACTTTACTTATGGATTTTACTCGCAAGAAACCCTAATGCTGACTGTGCCAAACTCTGAAAATAGCCTCTCTCAATTTCTTGTACACTCCAGATGTGTTTGCATCTCTTAATTATGCAAGACCCGATCATCTACATCTAGTTTGGGAAAAATTGAAGTAGTTTTAGAAGTCACTTCCATCATTACTGCTCGCTCATACGAAGCAAGAATGGCTGCAACGGTTGAACTTGTCAGTTTTGAATATTCATTGTTGATTTCCCATCGAGATGGCCTTTTGGATGACTCAGATTGAGTCAATTATGTTTGAATTCCAATATTTGTCACACGTTGTTCCACTAACCAATGAAACCTTGCCAACTGGGTACTCATTCATTTGTTCGTGGGCTCCACCTTTCCTTGTTTGCCTGTGACCTGAAGAAAACATGTGGTAGCTTCTCATAGACCTCACAAATTTTAACCAGCCCACAACTTAATCCTACGAGATGACGGGGAAAGGAAATGATTGACCCTACCATCACATCATAACCATTGATTACTATACTGAGGATGTCAGATGGATGAAGTGGAGACCAAGCCCCACACTCACGGTTGTACACGCATCAACATCTTGCAGACCACATGACGTTTAACGAGCCACCATTTGAAACTTGCGAGCTAGCGGGGAACGACCCAAATCAATTCCCGTGATTGGAGGATCTCCCAACCCGCACACACGATAAAATTAGTCCAAATGGGGCCATGGCTAGGCTGACAAAAAATCGACCCCAGGAAGATGAATTAAACGTAAGTCAATTAAAAAATATTATGGATCGACTATAGGGAGCATTTAAATGATTAACCATACGTGATGACCGACTAAATTAAGACTCGGGGCCGGTGCAAAGAACGATTTTAATGACTCAACTCATGACTTAAATGACTGATAATCGGATGTAGTAGGTCAACATGAAATTATAAGGATGGAGGTTTAAGATTGATTACTATGAAGTGAGGGTTTTTGAACTAAAACCTTAAACCCTACTGATGGACATAGAAGGCAGAAAACCTCAAGAGGCAAAATTTTGCTAGGATTTTTTTAAAATTTCTGCAGCACTACCAGATGGGACATGTTAGATTTTCTCCTCGACATGTCCAAGTCTCTTAGACATATCATTCTTTAGGCTGGCGAGAAGACATTTGAATATGTCTCTTAGTCATTCGGGAGTCTCATCTACATTTCACAACATCCCTTTTTGTTCTTGTCGAAGAGACAATGGTGAGACTCTCTTCGATATAGCATTGTCTTGGTGACATACCATGTGCTACTATGGGAACACTTCAAATAGGGAATTCAATTTAGTGTTATGACCAAGGGAGTTATTTGTTGGATTATACTAGCATACATATATTAAATATTAATATATATATAAAATATTCCAAGAGTTATCATTCTCTAATTTTCTTTTTTGATTGATTTATCTTTGTGATCAAATCTTTGATTTCTTCTTGCAATCAAAAAAATTCTTTATTTATTTATTTGTTCTTTTTGTTTCATCAAATCTCTTTGATTTTTTTTTTCACCAAATCTCTTTTATTTGATTTTTTTTTTCATCAAATCTCTTTGATTTGATTTTTTGTTTCATCAAATTTATTTTATTTTTTGTTTCATCAAATTGAGTATAGTTGAACATGACTTCCACCTACCTCATTAAAAAAAAACCCCAAAATAGGCCCGCATAATCTTTGTCATCATTAACATGAAAAGAATTCTAGGTCAACTCCAAAATTAAAGTATGCCATACCAATATTTGACATCCCAACAAAAATTGTTAAAAATTGAAATATGCCTCTAAATACTGAATGAGAGAAGAATTAAGAAAGGGAAAACAAAAAAGAATAAAAAATCATAGGCTTTATAGGCAACAAATCTTTATCAAGCAATCACAATTTCATGATACCCATTATTACATTTTGAAATTTATTTTTAAACCCTTAGATTATTAGAAACCAATTAAATAAGCCCATTCTTTGGGAGCTAATTTTATATTTTAGCATTAAATTTTTACATCAATTGTATTAGGAGGACCATCCTTTCATTCAGTTGTATACAGAGGACCAAAAGATGTGTCTAGATATCAAATCTAGTCCAAGAGTTATATAACAATCCCCCTCTGCTTTGTTTGACACATATATTACATCTACTCTGAAATTCAAAACAAAATGAACCTATATCATGAACCCTAACACAAATCAACAATGTCTGAGTTGAAATGAAAAACAACAATCTCTTATACTGCTTCCGAGAAGAGAGTAGATTAAAATTCAACATTCAATAAAGTTGAATCAAAGCATAATGATAGGAGTTATTTTATTTTACTTTAGAACTATTTATTTTATTTTATTTCTATTGTTTACTTTATTTTAATTTTTTACTTTTATATTAACTTTGAGAAATATAGTAATAGTTTTTATGTAAGTAGTACCAACATGTATAATGCCTATGAGGTAATAGGTATGCAAATGCTAATTTCACCATTATAAGAAGATTCTCACTTGATTTCCAGGTAATATCTAATATCAAATATGGATAGCTTATTTTAAGTTAATATGTAATGTAAATTATTGTATTTTATTTTTGTCTTATTTTATTATTAGACTTCATCAGCATCATAATAAATCAACATTGTATCCCATGTTTTGAAGGTTAAGCAGAAGTGGGTGATAATTTAAGCTTGCCTAGCAGACATAAGAGGTAGACTGTAATCTCGTATATATTTTTCTTGAACCTACAATATGATAAACACATAGATACCAATCAAAACAACTTCTTTAAAAGGATTTTAACCCTGGGCAAAGACCAATTATAGTAAACTATCAGAAAGGATTTTAATTCACATCAACTTAGAAACCAATCAACTCTTTCACACAGTAACATCAAATGTGCTCTGAAAAATCAAATAGATTTAAATAACTTGAATAGACCACTTTGGAGACAACAAAGTAATAAATGAGCATTAAAATCAACAAATTAATTGAATGCTGAAAATGAATTACAATTTATGAATAGTTTGCTCCATTGTATTACTTCAAAATATAAGCATTATAATAGAAGTCTTTGAAATATGGTATGGATGGGCGAATTCTATAATCTATTTTCTTACTAATGCCTAATCTAATGGAATGGAATGTGATGATGATGATATGATATCTCAAAATTGGGCCTTGGTTTCCCTATTTGCATGGGAAGGAACAAGCTTTAGGCCTGTTACAAAAAGTCATATTGTTTCATAACTAAAACATAATTACAATAAACATAAAAATATTAAGAGTTTTCTAGTGGATGCACTGTAGTCCGTTAATCTCCAACAAGCACCTGTGGTCATCTAAGACCCGTCCAAGGCCCACACACCATGATTGTGTATCCAAAACTATCAAAATATAGCCCCTGTCACTCCTCCCTTACTTGGCCCGTGAAATGAACAAGTTGAACTTTGACAAATGCTCCTCGTACCCTCTTTTAGCAGGAGTGTCTACATTATCTATGATATATTTCATAGCATAATCCAATTGGAAGATTTTCCCAAGTTGCTAGTGTGTCTTCTTAAGCACTTCCTCTTCATCATTAATCACATCAATAATAACTGGTAGATAGTTGGCAATTTCGTCTTTCCATGTATCCTGATCTTTCAATTTTGTTTCTTCAAAGAAATTGGGTAAGGCCATACTCAGTGGCTGACTAAAATCACTCAACTCCTATGTCAAGATATTGTGGAAGTCCCTATGAGCTTTCATGAGTTCCTAGTATTCTTGTAGCATAGCAGAGTTATCTTCTTTCTTTGTAATGATCTGAGACTCTACCTCCTTCATCCTATCACTCAATTTGGTGTTTTCCATTAATACTACATATGTTTTATCATGAATTTTTCAAACTTGTTCAACATGTTTGTACATGTCTTTGAATCTCATGCTGACTATTTCTAATGCCATCTCAAAGTTAGTGGTTTTGAGTTTTCCCTTTAATTCTTCCCGTTCCTTTTGCACTTTCTCATGCCTTCTTTTCTAATATGTTGTTTGTGACATTGCCTCAAGCACTTTCATTTCATGTTCAATCAATGGAGAATAGAGCCCTGAAGAAGAAGAAGGTAGTTTATCCCTGTAGCTGATCAACTCTTGTTTCAACCTTTCATTTTCTTCTATCAACCCCTTGTTATCCCTTACCAGTTTCTGAATCCGAGCCTTTGTGAATTTGGCCACATTCACATTCAAATCAACATTTTACATGGGATTTGTTTCTCCTACTCTCTGCACCAAAAGATGTCCAAAAATTTGATCATGATCAACTAGGGAAGGATTTTTACTTGGTGGATAGAGTGCCCATATCTGCAAGGTAGTATTGTCAGGATTAAATCCCGATCCATTGTAGATCTTGTCACCAGCTTCGTTTGTTAAGTGCAAGGTTTTATTTTTTATTTTTAGAAAACTATCAAATACAATGGCTGAGCTGATATCCCATCCTAGAAGGAGCATAACCCCATCCTCTTTCAACAATGCCCTTCCTCTCTCAGCAGTCATATGTTTCATTTCTCTATCAATTTCATGTTGAAGTTATTTTAAAGCATATGCTTCCTTCTCAGGGTCAATGTCCTTCAACCTTTTCCTTACCTCCTTTCCTTTATATTCATATATGAAAGCTTTAAATTCAGGAGTGTGGAAAAAGGAATCATCTTCAATGAACTCTTGACTGGCTTGATGCCTCACATCATTAAATAGCTCATCAAAAGCTTTAAATTTTACTACACTCATTTCCATTGGCATTTCATATGGAGGAATGATAGGAGTATTGATCCGTGTGACTTCATCCTCCTCTTCAACATCATCTTCTATTATGATTGGTGTATTAACTGAAAAGCTTACCTCTGGAGTAGGCTAAGGTGACAAATGGTCTAATGGTGCTATATTTTTTTCTTTCCTCCAAGAGCCAACATTTATTCTTCTCTCAAATGCCACTAGAGGTACATCCTTTATTATCTCTTCTTCATGCAGAAGCAACTGTTCAACTCTCTCCATGGGGTCCTGAATTTCATAAAAAGCTTGTACATAAGATGGGTTAGTTTTCAATCTCCAGGCCTCAACCATAACAATCCTATTGTATGTATTTCCTCTCATGATTTCTTGACTATCCTCACAATTCCTAACATCATCAACATCAAACTTATTCTCATATCCTTTTAGTTTCTAAGAAATTTTGGCATCACTTATGAAGTGCTTAGGGTCAAAATTCTTCCTCTTATTTCCAACCGGAAAGCCATAATAATTTAACTTGCTTCCAACCAAGTCATACCCTGTATCAACAATAATGGTGAAATCACCAAAGGAAAAAGTAGAAGGCATGAATGTCTACCTTCCATAGCTTTTCAAACTCATAAAGGATGAAAAATACAATTATCTTATAATCTCAGGATAAGCAACTCTATCTGGCACAATCTTAGGCAGCAAATATGGTTCTGCCTCAAATCCATACACCCTAATGATAGTACAATCTGAAAAATCATACCAATCTCCCCAATTGTGGTTTATCTTTCCATCATGGCCTTTCTCCTTTGGTTAAAGAAACCTCTGTACTTCGGGGGATAGATTATAATCACATTTACGACCAAGCAATTTATACAAGGGTTTGATAAAATGCTCCTCAAAGTACAAGTAGTAGGATCTCCCACATCTACTATCCCAGACCGATGTCCATATTTACACTAGTCTTGAATTACCATCGCTATCTATATATTTTACTCTTAATTCTTCTCCCCAGATTCCCATAACCTGACCCTTGTACAATATCATATGCATAAAAAGTGAATAGTGCTTGAAATTGATAGCTTCAATGTTATTATTAATAGCATTAAGAGCACTATCAATGGTCTCCAATAGATACTCTGCATAGGGCCTGGAATCTTGACTCTGAATTTCTACAGCCATAACCATGGGAGCTATAGCCATGTTGGTAGGGGCCTCAATTCCCAACACTTGGCTAGCTGAATAGTATGTGTACTGATAATATTCATCAAACAATTCTACAAATAATGGGGGATTTTCATTGCTAGCAAACCTCATAGGTTGATTTCCTGGACCCTTGGGTCTGTGCAGAGGCAACTTCCACCTCTTGTAACACGTATCCATAGAGTGATACTCCTTTAGCAAGTCTCTCACCCACAATTTCATTTTCAAAGAATTGTCCAATTGGAAAACCATGCAAATATAATCCCTCGTTATGATCATAAATTGTGAGCCATCATGCAAATGAATTTCCCTTGTTTTGGAATTATAATTCTTTACTATTGCTCTAATTAACTCTATGTTCACAATTTTTTTTGGCATTACTAGCTTCCCTAAATTAAAATTCCATGGGTTCAAGACTGGGCTATATCTGTATTTCTTCCTATAGTAATATATGAATAAATTGTAGCCTCTATGTGGAGTGCATACATCTCCCAAATTTTTATGCTTGTCTTGTAGGGTCTCACATGATGGGTTTAACTGAGCAATTATTCATGCTTTAGGCCCAGACCCAAGACGCTGATCTAGTAAGTCTTGATTGAGAGGTCTACTTTCAATTTTTTTCCTTTTTGCTCTTGTCTTTTTTGGGGTTTTATCCACTCTAACCCTAACAATGTTGTACTTCAAGCTATATTCAAAAATTTACGTTCAACTGAGCCAAGGTGTACTTACTTGAGTGAATGAAAGAATTTATGAGCTACTTGATTTTGTCCAACTTCGTCCTCTAGATGCTTAGCTATAGCGTGTAGTGAATTTTTGTTTCTTAGAGGCTACTTTTATTGAATTTTAGCATGCTTAAACTAGCTCTAGTTCATAAATGTCACTTGCACCACCCTAGTTCCTATTAACTTGCATATTAGTGACAATTGTCTCTTCGATGACTTAATCCGTCAAATCAATCCAGTGACAATTATTTCATATTTTGTCGATGAGAATCTGATCACAACATCTATATCTCTCTTTGATATCCTTGGCCATCTTTTGAGAAATGTCTAACAGACATTTAGGCTTCTCTCATTGATATCATAATGTCTCTTCGATATTTACTTCTTAGTTTGCTCCTTGATGATTTTCTTTTTTTTTCGATGAGACTAGTGGATTTCTCTTACCGACAAGCTTATGTCTCCTCGACATGTCTTTATTTATTTCGTCAATGGTAATAGTTGTTGTTGATGTCTATGTGACTTTGTTATGTCGGGGAGACCTGAGGTCACCTCTCTCCGACGTCCCTTAGTATCATCAATATTTTGTGCTAGAATGTCAGGGAGACTTTGGATAATGTCTTCTCGATATCTTTGTGTCTCCTCGACATATCATTTTTAGGATGTCGATGAGACCTCATCCAGTGTTTGTTTGATATTTTTGTGTCTTGCCGATACTTTACTCCTTGAGTGTCGAATAAACTTCTTTGCTTCTCTCCTTGACATTCTGATGTCTCTTCGACATTGTTGTTTCATCAGTGCTTGTTTCGCCAGTGATTTACTATTTATTCTATGATAACCTCTTGGTTTTTGAGATGTTTTTTTGTTTCTTGAATGTTGACACTCATATGATTTGTTAGCAAAACATGTTAGATTTTCTCCTTGACATGCCCAAGTCTCTTAGACATGTCGCTCTTTAGGATGGCGGGAAGAAATTTGAATATGTCTCTTAGAAATTCACGAGTCTCATCTACATTTCTTATCATCCCTTTTTTATTGTGTCAAAGAGACTATGGTGAGATTCTCTCCGATAAGGAATTGTCTTGGTGACATGCCATGAGCTTCTAGGAGAACATTTCAAGTAGGGAATTCACTTTATTGAAATGATCAAGGGCCTTATTTTGGTACTTTATACTAATGTTAATTATTATGAAATGGAAATGGAGCATATGGTGGATATGGGAGGATAAGTGAAAATGGTGGTGGGCAGGACAACCAATGTGGAGTTTTTAGCTCCAACAACATCAACACATACTATTCTAGGATATGGGAATTGCTATGGAAATTTTATCTCCTAAGGCTCTCACATTAGTATGAGTTAGTAATATAAAAAAAATTATGTAATTTTTATTTTATTTAACACCACTTAGTGTAAATAAATGATATTTATTTTTAGTTTGATTTGTTTCTTCATTCTTTCCATAAGAGGAGCCAACTCCACTTTGTGAACCTAGCCACTTTTTTATATAACTATTTTTTTTTTGGTTTAATTATTTTTCAAAGATTTGTTTGATTGATACTATCCACTTTGTTATATAATATATTGAAAAATTCTAAGTTGCAGATGGAAATATCTTCATATAATTTCTAAATTAAGATATTAAAAAATATAAGGATAATTCCAATCTATATCTAATCCTTTTGTAAAGCAACTCTTCTTAAATGAAAGGGAATTTTATAAAAAAAATAATTTAAAAGAGACAACTCATGTTCCACTAAAATAAATTACATTTAAAAAGAGAAAATCCATTTTATTCAAAAAAGTAGGTAGATCATTACTTATTTCATTTTATTCAAGATTTCTATACTATTGTATACATGGTTTAATTGCATTAATAGGTGAAGCTAAATAAATTATTGAGAGCTATAATTATGATATTGATTCTCCATATTCTTAACAAAAAAAGAGTCATTGATCAGAGTATTGTATTAGCTATAAAAAAAAATTACAGTATGTCTGCAAAGCAGAGAAGAACATATCAGAGTGCAACCCAATCCCTGACCACAAAATTGCAGAATTTGGCCACCAAGACTCATAGTCGACTCCCACCATAAGCGCAACCAACTAAAAATAGAACCCCAAAAAGGAAATCGAAGCATCAAAACAATTTACAGACATATAATTATATTAAACCACCCAACAGATCACCACACATGCCACCATACCCGACCCACATAAATAGGCTATAAAAATCCATTCAGCTTTGCGAATTGATCAAATTCCACCACCCAGTCCAAACCTTCCACTGTCACCAACCCAAGAATCTTCCTCAGGAAGATATCGCCATAGGCCGCAATCTGGTGGTGATGAAACAATGCCAAACCCTTAATCTCCAACAGAAAAGGGTATATGTGGATGACTCCTCCTGCTTCCTTCACGAAAGGCAAATCGCGAGCCTGTGGCACGCTCCACCCCAGCAATGCCGATTTGAGCACCTCGTCCAAACCACCCAGAATCTCGTTATTGAACAATTTGCAGATCATGGTCTTTGCCTCCACCTTTGGCATTCTCAAGTCTAGGAGAGATGCAAGAAAATGGGAGGCAATGTGGGTGTTAATCCTAAAGGACTCTCGGTTTTGCACAAAATATTTCCCCAACACCATTTTTATTGCCACCACCACATAAGGATCATTCCTCAACATAATGCGCTTCAACCATTGATCGGTAATGTGCTTGAAGGTCATTTGTCGCACCTTGAAATCTAGCTGAATTAGAGTGTCAAGTCCAATACTAACCACATCATCCATCGAAACCTCCACAACGAATTTAGAAACTTCTGCCATAGCTCTTTTGCAGAGCAAGCTAAAGACAAACTTAGATGAAAATGGGTGAAAAGAAACTCGATCATCCTGTATTAATAAAGAGCTGGTTGCCGAGAGTTTATTATGTTATACATTAACCATCATGCCCGATCGGATTGATTGTTCATCGTCCATTCACCCATGACACATTAGCTTGCCTCTGTCTGATGCCAAGTGGGCTTACAACCATAATGTGCCCAGTTCTTTGGATGATATGACATGATTTCCAACATCGCCAAACTATGATTGCCAGTGGTGCCAAACTATGTAATAAAGTTTAAAGTTTGTTGTTTCATTATGTGTTAAATTTGGGTGGACAAGATGTAAAAATCATCTCTATTAGGGTTGAATTCAATATTTTTACATTGAGTGCAAATTTAATGTTTTGTGTGAGTTGTTAATGACATGGAAATGCAATTGTATTTGAATCGGTTTTTCTTTTCTTTTGTATTTAAATTTAATTAATTTTATGTCTTTCTTTAAATTTATTGTTAGATTATGTAGTAATTTTGGGTTATAAAACTATATGTCTATAATATAATATAATTATATAATATAATAATAATATATAATATGATATATTATAGTAATTTAACTTTTTATATTATATAATTAGAATTTTTTATAATATAATATAATTATATTATATAATTTTTATATAATATAAAAATAACATAATATACTTAAATATATAAGAGAGATAACCATCTTGAGGCTCTATGCACTTTTATGTGACAAATTAATTGAAAAATGACGCCTCAAAAGGATATTTGTTGACTTTTTTTATAAATATTATTAATAAATAATATATATATATATGCTAGTTTCAATTTCCATGAAATGTAGAGGTATATCATTGTATATACCTATATGGATTTATATGTATGCATTTATATTTTACCAATGTGTACAATTGTATTCCTATATGAATTTGTTCATTGATCAAATGCATATATGACATTGTAGACCTTATAACACTATATGACATTTTCAATACATTATGTATACCTTCATGGCCTTATTCAGATCTATATATATTGCATGTATTCAAGACTTAAATGGTTAAATTATCTGAGTAGTTTGAATAACAAGGCTTAATATTACTTGTTAGGAGTGAAAATAAATTATTAAAATGGTTTCAACACTAATTAACTACAAACTTAATATTATTTTTATTGTTGATAGTGATAAAAATATATAGCACCATCCCAATAAATAGAGTCGAATTTTTCAAAAAATTAGAGAAAAATACATTAAACCCTTAATTAACCCTCATGCACTCTACCCTCTACCCTCTACCCTCAACCGTCAACCCTAGTTAAACCCTAATCCCTCATAACCCATATACCCTCTACCCTATACATTGGACCCTCAAACCTAATCGCTCAACGTACCATATACGTACCCTCAACCCCTATACCCTCTACCCTATACAATATTGGACCCTCAACCATATACGTACCCTCAACCCTCAACCCTCAACCTGCTTAAACCCTCAAGCCTCAAGCCTCAACCCTTAAACCCTCTCCCCTCTACCATCTGATCTACCATATACATTAAACCCTCAACCCTTAGTTCTCAACCCTCAACCCTTAATCCTTGAACCATATACCCTCTACCCTAGTCGACCCTAATCCCTCAACCCTCAACCCTTAATTAGCCCTCAACCCTCTACCCTCTACCCTCAACCCTCAACCCTAGTTAAACCCTAATCCCTCAACCCCTATACCCTCTACCCTATACATTGGACCCTCAACCCTAACCCATCAATGTACCATATACGTACCCTCAACCCCTATAGTACCCTCTACCCTATACATTGGACCCTCAAACCTAATCCCTCAACCATATTATACCCTCAAGCCTCAACCCTTAAACCCTCTACCCTCTACATCCCTTTGATCTACCCTATACTTTGAACCCTCAACCCTCAATTCTCAACCCTTAACCATTAATCCCTCAATCCTCAACCCTTAAACCCTCAACCCCTATACTCTCTACCCTCTACATTGGAACCTCAACCCTAATCGACCTTCAACCATATACCCTCAAATGTCCTAGCTATACCCTAAACCAGCCTCTACCCTCAATGTCCCTTAACGTCCCTAAACCCTAAACCCTTAAACCCTAAATCGACCTTGAACCTTCTACCCTCTACCCTCAACCCTAACCCCTCAACCCTCAACCCTAAACCCTAAACAGTTAAACACTCTACGTCCCTCTACCCTCAACCCAATACCCTCTTATACCCTCGACCCTAATCCCTCAACCCTTAAACCCTTAAACCTAAGTAAATTACTCTCTACCTTAATCCCTCAACCCTTAAACCCTCGACCTTCTACCCTAGTCTACCCTCAACCCTCTGCAAGTACCCTTAAACCCTAATCCCTCAACCCCTATACCCTCTACCCTATACAATAATGGACCCTCAACCCTAATCCTTGAACCATATACCCTCAACCCTCTACCCTCAACCTTAAACCCTCAACCCTCAACCCTTAAACCCTAAAACCTTACACCCTCTACTCTCTACCCTATATATACATTGGACCCTAAAACCTAATCCTTGAACCATATACCTACCCTTGACCCTCGAACCTAATCCATCAACCCTTAAACCCTTAAACCTAAGTAAATTACTCTCTACCCTAATACCTCAACCCCCAACCCTTAAACCCTCAAACCTCTACCCTAGTCTAGCCTTAACCCTTTGTAAGTACCCTTAAAACCTAATCCCTCAATCCCTATACCCTCTACCCTATACATTGGACCCTCAACCCTAATCCTTGAACCATATACCCTCAACCCTCTACCCTCAACCTTAAACCCTCAACCCTTAACCCTAAAACCTTACACCCTCTACCATCTACCCTATATATACATTGGACCCTAAACCCTAATCCTTGAACCAAATACCTACCCTCAAACCTAATCCCTCAACCCTTAAAACCTTAAACCCAAGTAAATTACTCTCTGCACTAATCCCTCAATCCTCAACCCTTAATCCCTCAACCCTTAAACCCTCGACCCTCTACCCTAGTCTACCATCAACCCTCTGCAAGTACCCTTAAACCCTAATCCCTCAACCCATATTTCCTCTACCCTATACATTGGACCCTCAACCCTAGTAATCCTTGAACCATATACCCTCAACCCTCTACCCTCAACCTTAAACCCTCAAACTTTAAACCCTAAAACCTTACACCCTCTACCCTCTACCCTATATATACATTTGACCCTAAACCCTAATCCTTGAACCATATACCTACCCTCGACCCTAATCCCTCAACCCCAATCCCCTAACCCTTAAACCCAAGTAAATTACTCTCTACCCCAATCCCTCAACCCTCAACCCTTAAACCCTCGACCCTCTACCCTAGTCTACCCTCAACCCTCTGCAAGTACCCTTAAAACCTAATCCCTCAAAACCTATATCGTCTCCCCTATACATTGGACACTCAACCCTAATCCTTGAACCATATACCCTCAACCCTCTACCCTCAACCCTTAAACCCTAAACCCTTAATAAACCCTCAAGCCTCAACCTAGCTTAAACCCTCTACCCTCTACCCTTTGATCTACCCTATACATTAAATCCTCAACCCTTCAATGCTAAACCCTCAACCCCTATACCCTCTACCCTCTACATTGGAACCTCAACCCTAATCAACCTTCAACCATATACCCTCAAACATCCTAGCTATACCCTAAATCGGTCTCTACCCTAAACCCTAAACCCTTAAACCCTAAATCGGCCTTAAAACTTCTACCCTCTACCCTCAACCCTTAAACCCTTAACCCAAGTAAATTATTCTATACCCTAATCCCTCAACCCTCAACCCTTAAACCCTCGACCCTCTACCCTCTACCCTCTACCCTCAACCCTCAAGTACCCTTAAAACCTAATCCCTCAACCCCTATACCCTCTACCCTCTACCCTCAACCCTCAAGTACCCTTAAAACCTAATCCCTCAACCCCTATACCCTCTACCCTATACATTGGACCCTCAACCCTAATCCTTGAACCATATACCCTCAACCCTCAACCCTTAAACCCTAAACCCTTACACCCTCTACTAGCTCTACCCTCTACCCTATACATTTAAATGCCCTCAACCCTCAATTCTCAACCCTCAACCCTTAATCCATCCCTCCCTCTCTACCCTAATCCCTCAACCCTAATCCATGAACCCTATACCCTCAACCCTAAATCATTAAACACTCTTATACATCCCTCTTATAACCTCAATCCAATACCATCTACCCTCGTTGACCCTAATCCCTCAACCCTTAAACCCTTAAACCTAAGTCAAATCTCTACCCTAATCCCTCAACCCTCAAACCTCAACCCTTAATCCATCCCTCTCTGTACCCTAATCCCTCAACCCTAATCCCTGAACCCTATACCCTCAATCCTCAACCATAAACCCAAAATCATTAAACCCTCTTATACATCCCTCTTATAACCTCAAACCAATACCCTCTACCCTAGTCAACCCTAATCCCTACACCCTAATCCGTCAACCCTTAAACCCAAACAAAATCTCTACCCTAATCCCTCAACCCTCAACCCTTAATCCCTCAACCCTTAAACCCTCAAGTACCCTAGTCTACCCTTTACCCTCAACCTTCAACCCCTATACCCTCTGCCCTATACATTGGACCCTCAACCCTAATCCTTAAACCATATAACCTCAGCCCTCTACCCTCAACCTTAAACCCTCAACCCTCAGCCCTTAAACCTTAAACCCTTACACCGACCTCTACCCTCTGCCATCTACCCTATACATTAAATCACCCTTAACCCTCAATTCTCAACCCTCAACCCTTAATCTACACAAAGTTCTGCAATAAAGGAAAAGTTTGCTTTGTTTATGATTATCTAGAGGAATAAATAGGTATATACAAATGGAATGTTGGTGACAGTATGGATCAAGTCACACAAATTATTGCATTTCATGTTAAATACAATGAAAAATCAAAGGCAATAGATATTTTGATGCAAGTGAAATGTAGGCAAGCAATTGAAGGCTAGTGAATATTGGGGAAGGAATTTTTGTTCTAAACACCCTTAATCCTACTAGATCAGAACAATTAGGCGCTAAATTAGGCACTAAAGAAGATGCTAAAGAAGGCGCTAAAGAATGCGCTAAATTAGGTGCTAAAGAAGGCGCTAAATTAGGTGCTAAATTAGGCACTAAAATAGGCTCTAAAGTAGGTACTAAAATAGGTGTTACATCAGACGCTAATATGGGTGCTAACGTAGACGTTAATTTGGTTGCTAATTTAGGCATTAATCTGGGTGTTACCGTAAGCGTTAATTTAGGCGCTAATCTTGACTTTAATTTTGGTGTCAATATGGGTGGTACACTAGGCGCTAATTCCAACCTTAATTCAAGTGCTAATTTGCGCCTAAATTAGCACCTGCTTGTCTTGGTTGGTGCAAAAAATCCCAAAAATCGCACCATCCCGAAAAATAGCACTGAATTTTCCAAAAAAATGGAGAGAAATACATTAAAACAGTGGGTGGAAGCAAGAAACAGAGCAAAAAAGGGAGCTAATCATAGGGATTTGTTGTAGTGGTTAAGGCCAAGATTGAGAAACTTCTCGAAGATGGTTTTATACGACCTATAGATTATTCTCCTTGGATCTCAAAAATTGTTGAAGTCGTGAAACCTAATAATTGTATTAGGATGTGTACGAACTTTCCTGATTTAAATAAAGAATTTAAAAAAAATGATTTTCCCCTTCCTATTTGTGAAGCAAATTTTTCCTTAATCTTTTGATTTTTGGCTTTATGCTTTTTGACTTCAGGAGGATCCACACGCAAAAAAACATTGGTTTTGAAAGGTGCGCAATGAGCCACATGGTGGTTGCGTGCATTTTTTTTATCACTTTCCTTTCAGGAGAAAGTCAGGCCACGTGTCAGTTCTCGACGAAGAATTTCTAAACAACGCTTTTCACAAATCTGAGAATATTCACCTACTCGACACATCACCTCTTCGTTGCGAAGAATTTGTGCTTTAAGGAGTTTTATCTTTGGAGTTTGTCAGAACGTACCTTTTCTTTGGTTTTCAAGAGGAAGATTTGAGTCAGTGCCTCCAAGCCACATGATTGGTCAACAATTTTTTTTGTCAGACTATTTTCTAGTTTTCAAGCGTTTATGGAGGGAAATCTTGCTAAATATCTAAGGGATATTAATGCAGCAGTTGAGAGTTGAGGAGCAAAGGTTTCTGTGACCTAATTAAAGATCTATGATTAGATTGTGAGCTATCAGGTGTAGACATTTGGCAGTAATTACTTCTGGGTTGAGGTGGCATTTTTCTCTCCTTTTGGTTATAAATTTGAGGCAGCAACAAAAGAGAAGGGTTCCTGAAGTTTTCTCTTTTGGAAAGAAGTTCTTTAGTTTTCCATAGTTATAAGGGTTCCTGAAGTTTTCCCTTTTGGAAATAAGTTCTTTAGTTTTCCATAGTTATATGAAGTATTTTCATTAAAGTTTGCAGAATACTGCTTCACTCTGGCATGTTATATCTATTTTAACTCAAACTATTGTCAAATTGGAATCCAGCCTCTATTTTAAAGTTCATTTGATATTTCAAGTAAGAACTATTTGGGAGAAATATTTGAAACTGTGCATGATATGGCCTTTGTCAATGTTTCCTTCTTTATATTTTCATTCAGAATAGAACACTGTGTCTAGCTTAATCCGAATAGTTTGATTATTTGATTTCCATGTTGCAAGCTTATATGATAAAGTGATAGCCTATAGAAATAAGATTATGTCATTGGACTTCTCTATTTTCTTTGAAGTTTAATGTTTTCTTTGTATTATGCTATATTAAGAGGAAGAGTTTATGCAACTTTTGAATGTTTTTTTTTAACTCTTGGAACTTCTATGCTTGATCGGATCTTAACAAACACTTCCTATGGGTAGATTTGAATGACTAAATTGTGCTTGTATCTAGCCTCTGTTGTTCATTCTCTTCCCAACAGTAAAGGGTTGTGACATTCTATGCCTATTATATCATTCATAGAAAAGAACTTGAGGTTTTAAAATGTTGTGAAAGCGTTGGTGCATCACCACTTTTCATGTTTATGTTTGCATTTATTTCTACCTTTTTTCCCAAACTTAGAGAAGAGATGACTTTCTATAAAAATCCCGGAGGTATTCAGTGAGGCACAATTTGGTCCCCCACTCACCGAATTTCCCATAAGACTGTCGGAGAGGCTCAAGCTTTGATGATCAATAGTTCTCTTTTTGGCACGCCCAGTGGGACCCAAGTTTTTTGAATGTCTAATTAGAAGTCTAAAATATTTCTTTAATCAAGTCAAGGAAGGAAACTGAAAGTTTCATGCCCAGAGTCCAAACATGAGCATCTTCAAAGGGTCATTTCCAGTACTCCCAGTTACCCTCTTTGGTACCTGGGAGAAGAAGACTTTCAGGCTCTGTATCGCTTATAAGGAGTAGTAGAGCGAGGAGTAAGAGCTTAGAATTTAGAGCCTTATCTACTTTGCTTGGAAGCCAAAGTTTCCAAATAAGAATACCAATTTTCCCAATTCATAGGAATATTTTCTCCATGGCTCATATACCCCCTCCCACTCCTAGAAATTTTGTAACCTGGGATAGCGGTAGTCCGTTACAACCACCTACTCCCCTAGATGTTTGGCTCGCCATACCCACTAATGCCCTCAAGGCTATTCCAAAATTTTTTGGGGAGGATTTCAAAGCCCCTTTCGAACACCTCCAAGACTGTTGGCGGCCTCCTTCAAAGGGAAAGATCAAGAATGGTATCGATCTTTGACGTTCGATTCTATCAGCTCATGGGATCAACTAGGAGAAAGGTTGTTCGAATGCTTTTTGGAGAAGGAAGATCGTTCTTCACTATTACATAAATTAATCACCATCAAAATAGTTTTGCAAGAAACCATAAGCGACTTCAACACCAGGTTTCAAAAAACCTGGTAAAGGATCCCTGTGATTGCCCAACCTCAAGTTGCGATGGCATTCATGTTCTACCTAAAGGCTATCAATTCAAATATTGCAGTGATGATAAATTCTATGGAAGGAGATATCTTACCCGATGCATATGACTTGGCAATACGCATGGAGAATAGTTTAATTGATGCGGGGAAGCTTCCACCATGACCTATGATGCCTGTATTTGTATAAATTTTGGTGGGCCTCGAGAGGAAGCTGCTCTGAGAACTTTCGCTAATCAAGTGACAGTTTCAGGTCCACCACAATCCACGTACGTGTACCCCACCATGTAGCCAAGCATGTCAGGTTCTTCTTCTATAGCAATGGACATCAATGATATGAAGAGCCTCATGCAGTCCTTTGCTAACGAGTTAGTTCTCATCAAGCAGTATTAGGCGACCCCTCTAAAGAAAGCCACTCAGACCTATCAGGGAGGAAGGCCACCCTATCAAAAAAACCCATACCAAGGACCCTCAAATTGTGGAGGTCAGCAAGTGGCATCCACAAACCAAATAGTTCCACTCACCATGTCATTGTAAATGGTCAAGGAGAGCCAGAGAAAAGAGTTAATCCCAGGTCAGAACAACCTAGCAAAAGATGAAAATGCATGGTGCTTCCCATGCAACGACAGTCATATGCCCCAAAATTTACCAAGGGAAAATATGCAACAAAAGATAGTGAAGCAAAGAAACAAGGGCACGCTTCTGAATGTGAAAGGATATGAGTCCTCTAAAATGGAAAATGCCCGCTTTAGGGTGCAAATGCAAGGAATGTCCTTAGAGATAGAGTTGGATATTGCACCCGATCAAGTGCTATTTTCATGGATTGAGGAAGAGGATGCAGTATTCACAAATGAAGATCCGACAAATAGTGCTCCATAGGTTCAATCGGACTACAACATGAGATCCAAGAGAAGGATCACGGGAGAGTACGTGCAACAAGTTCTGCCTCATCCTCAACCACGCCAACCACCACCATAGGAAAATAACTCTCGTAGCTGACTGCTCGACCAACTCAACAACAATGAATTCCACCATTGCTCGCAAAGGAGTTGGATACTATGTGAAACCCATTCACTATAGATCATTTTCCTCCAAAGTCAAGGGAGATTCCACCATTTAAGCCAAAGGTTTAGCCAGTCGGAGCACTGAATGTGGTGGAGCAGTTGAAGAAGACACCTGCCAAGGTGTCCCTATGGGATGTTATATCTATTCCCAAGAAAAAGACATTTCTTTGGGAAGCATTGAAAAATGAGGAACAAAGATTGTAGACAGATGCAACTTTGCCATGCGATCAAAGTAAAGATAAAGGACCCACGTTAGACCCTCAAGCTCCAAAAGCTGCAACTTATACAAATAACATGGGGAATGCAAAAGAGAAAGAGGTAAGCAAGCTGAAGCCAATGCCTTTCTTTTTGACATTGATGGTGGGAGATAATCTTTTGCACAATAATATGATTGATTCGGGAGCCAGTACTATGGTCATGCCAAAGCAAGTGGCTAATGCCTTGATGCTTAAGAATGAGCCCCTTAAGAAGGGAATCATGTAATTGGACAGAAAGAAGGTTCTGACTATTGGTCGGATAAAAGAGTTGTCTTTAACCCTCTTTTCATGCCCGATCCAGATGGTCTCACAAGAAGTAGTGGTGATAGACATTCCCCTTGTCTTTAGTATGTGTCTTTCCAGAGATTTTACTGCAAAGCTTGGCAGATACCTGGCACTTGACTGATCCCATTTGATATTGAGAACCAAGCACAGGGTGAAGATGAAGATCTTGTCTGAATCTTTGCACCCTGAACATATAGAAAATAATATGGTCTTATGTTTTGAAGTAGCACATACCTCATTCTCAAAATAGGAGGGATACTGCGTGGAGATGCTAGAGAATGAAGAAGACACAAGTGATCAGACTCTTGAAGAGGAGGTTCTCTCAATCAATTCATTGACTTCGACCCGTTCAAAAATTTTCATGCCACGAGACTGGGCACATACGTGATCTTCGATGATGATCTGATCTATCCGAAACTGATGAAGGATCGGGAGGAATATGATGATTCGATGGATAACTGTCTATGGAACTTATACTTTGATGATGCCAAATGCAAAGCCAGTGTTGGAGTAGGAGTCAGACTACTGTCCACAATAGGATCAGAGACCCTCAAGGCTTATCATTTTCAATTCCCATTCTCTAATAATGATGCATAATATGAAGCCTAGATCCATAATTTGATTCTCGCTGAGCGAATGGGTGTAAAGAGGTTGCAGTAATTTAGAGATTTTGAGTTGATTGTGAGCCAGGTCTATGGGCAAGAGGCTACTAAAAATACAAGAATGAAGTCATACAAACATCAAATATGGGATTTGATTGAGGGCTTTGAATCTTTTAATGTGCAAGTCATTTCTCAATCCCAAAACAGTGTAGCTGATCAAATGGCTTCAATCTGATCACAGTTTGTACCAGTCCATGATTCGAAAACAATGAAGAATTTAGTACAAATCATTGTTCGACCATCAATCCTCGACAATAATCAAAACTAGCAAGTGTTTGAAGATGACACTCAGATTGCCACCCTCATCCATAAGTCAGAAGGAGTTTCTGACTATTCACAACCAGGGGCTCAACCTCTCAAAGAGAAGGTTATCTAGGTAAAAGGGAATAAGCTCCCTCGAGGCTTAATCTCCCTAGAAAATCTCTTTGATTATGAAGATGTAAGGAACGTCAAACAAAGGTTTACCACAGACAAAAAGGATTATGAAGAGATCGATGTCGAAAATGGAAAAAAGTTAAAAGTCAGAAGGAATGTTTTGCGGGAAAAAGAAAGGTTAAGGGATCTGTGTTCTAGATATGACAGAGTTATAGCTTGGACCTATGATGATCTTAGAGGATATGATCATGGTATAATTTAGCATACTATTGACTTGGCAGAAAGATCAAATCCAGTCTGACAAAAGAAAAGGCCTATCAATCCAAAGGTTGAGGTGTTGATGGAATAGGAGCTCACCAAATTGATTGAGTCCTAAATCATTTATTTGATTAAGCACTCTACCTGGGTGTCTAATTTGGTACCGGTTTGGAGGAAAAATGGTGACATTAGGCTGTGTTAATTTTTGAGATTTTAATAAAGCTTCATTGAAAGACTACCCTTTGCCATTAATGGAGCAGATGCTGCAGACCATGGTAGGTTTAGAGATGTTTTCATTTCTTGATGGTTTCTCAGGGTACAACTAGGTATATGTCAAGGAAGGTGACCAACATAAGATGACATTTACCACCAAGTGGGGAACGTTCACATATGAAAAAATGCCCTTCGAACTCTCAAATGTTGGTGCAATTGTTTAGTGAGCAATGAACATTGCTTTGAGAGGATTGATCAATTTGATCATTCTAATTTATCTAGATAACCTTATAGTCTTCTCAAAGTCAAAATTTGATCATTTAAATCATCTAGAACAAGTTTTCCAGAAGTGCCAAAAGTTTGAGATTTATTTAAATCCCAAAAAATGTGTTTTCAAAGTACCTCAAGGTAAGCTACTTGGTTTTGTAGTATCCAATGAGGGAATTATAATAGATCCTGAAAGAGTGAGATCTATAATAGAGTTACCCCTACCGGTGAATCAGAAAGGGTTGCAATCTTTCCTAGGGAAGATTAACTTTGTTAGTAGGTTCATTTCAGACTTTGCAGGCATCACAATACCTATCATGCTGATGCTCAAGAAGAAAGTAATGTTTAAATGGATCCTTGAGGGTAAAGCGGATTTTGAGAAAATAAAGATAGCTATCTTCACTACTCCGGTGTTGGCTAACCTAGACTTTTCTAAAGATTTCCTGCTCTATGTATACAATGATCAACATAGTATAGCTTTTGTGCTCACTCAAAAGGATGAAGAGAGAAACGAGGAAAATCTGATTATGTTTCACTCAAGAACCCTTAAGGGGTATGAAACCAGGTGCAACTTTGTAGAAAAGTAGGATTTTTCCATTGTTAAAATCCTTAAAAAGTTATGACACTTGGTGTTGGCCAATAAAATTACCATCTTGATTGCTCATCCTAGTGTACGAGAATATATTACCGAAGGATAGATAATCGAGAAGAGGGCCAATTAGATCACCAAGATCCTAGAGTATGATATTGCCTTCAGACCAACTAAGCTAGTTTGGGGAAGAGGTTTCTGTGAGTACCTTGCACAGGAATCAAGTTTTGAAGCTGAGAAGGAGATTGATAAAGTCTACTCAAATCAGTTTGAGTCCGACGAGTCCTGGGTGGCAGATCAAATGTGATATATGCAAAAGGGGCACTACCCGACTAGCCTTCCATTGCACATAAGGAGATATTACTGACTGCAAGGCACTAGGTATGTATTAATAGAGGACTTTATTTAAAATAAATTATGATGGTGTCTTGCTCCGATAGATAAGCACTAGGTAGAAAGGGTTCTTAAGGAATTCCACAATAGTCCTGAAGGTGGACACTTCTCTTCCCAAAATACCACCTTGGAAATCATGTGAGCAGGATATTATTGGTCCTCTATATTTTTTGAAGTGCACCATCTAGTGTATAAATGTACTCAGTTCCAATTCTTTTTTGGAAAAATAAAAAATTATGCCTTGCCCTTAAGTCCAATTGTAACCGAAGAGCCTTTTGCTCAATGGGGTTTGGATTTTGTTGGAATGATAAATCCTATCTCCAGTGTTGGCCACAAATGGATCCTCATGACGATTGATTACTTCACGAGTTGGATAGATGCCATCGCCTTGAAAAATGCTACAGAGTGTGAGATTTTCAATTTCTTCGAAGATTTGGTGACTAGATTTAGTTCACCAAAAACCATCATATTCGACAACACTCGGGCCTTTGTAGGTTCAGGGATGTCATATTTTTCTATAAAAAATGGGATCTATCTCAAGACTTCATCAAACTACTACCCACAAGGAAATGGGCTATCAGAGTCAACTAATAAAAACCCAATTAGGTTAATCAAGTGCATTGGGTCTGAGGGACAAAGAGACTGGCACAAGCACCTGTGGGCTACTCTGTGGGTAGATCGGATCACAACAAAGCAGATCTTGAAGGCATCTCCCTATGAATTAGTATATGGGAAAGAGGTAGTGTTACCCATTTCCATGGAACTCCTCGCTTTACAACTACTAAAAGCCCTAGAAATAGAGAAAGCGGTGGAATGGAAGTATAGTTACTAGAGCTCCTCCAACTTGAGGAAGATAGAGAAAAGGCCTTTGGAGCCATGATCAGTCACCAACAGACGGTCAAGCGGTGGTTCGACAAGAAGACATGACCCAAATTTCCAGGAAGGAAGCCTAGTGCTAAAGTACGATGAGCGCACTGCAAAACCAAGGAAGCATACCAAGTTTGAAGTGTTGTGGAAGGTTCCCTTCCGAATTAGCATGCACAAAGAAAATAATTCATACAAACTTGAAGATATGGAAGGAAATTCTTTTGATATACTAGTGAATGGTATTTATCTAAAATTATTCCATTAAAGTACGTTGTTCTTTAAAAAAAATTATAGTTATGTACCATATGTAATTTTTTTGTAAATGCGTTTTAGTTTTAAGAATAAACCATGAGGGAAATGAGAAACACAGAAGTAGAAAAGTACTGTATTATATATATATTCATCAAAAAATTTACAAGTGTAATACAGCCTGAGGCTCAAATTTTAACTTGAAGCTCTCTCGAGCAAAACCCAAAAAAGAGTCCTAGAGAAAAAGAGAAAAAACAAGAAAAATGGAGGCAAAGTACAAAAAGATTAGGCTCCAACCATAGTTACGTAGGTAGGTTGCTCGTAGTCAGTTTTTCTTCTTCTTCTTCTTCTTTGACAGGGAAACACAAGACACAACAACACACAACGCATAGACCTTAGCCTCTAGTCTCCACGGTTGTAAGCCAAAAACTTGAAATGATTCCTAAAGTCTAGCCCGAGAATGTGTTATACGCCATACTCCTATAGGAAGTAAGTGGTTGCAGGCAGAGACAACAAGCGGTGACCTTCAAGGTCCATAATGTGAAAGTTGGTCAGAAAGGGTAACCAGGGCACGTCCATCCCATGATCAATGTGCTTGCAAAGGTCCATTGCACTTGGAATGCCGACACCCAGGATAGCGATTTGTAAAATTTCGCCAAGCCCTTCCAAGAAAGAGGCATCGAACATTTGGTGGCACAGGTCCACTATCTGGGGTTTGCCGATGTTTAGGTCCAGGAGGGAGGCCACGAAGCGAGATACGACGTTACAATTTCTTCTCATATAGTTCTCATCCTTGATAAAGTCTTGGTTGATGACCCAACGAAATGAAATTACCCCAAGGCGGTCACACCTCTTCACTATACATTTAATTCTATCAACAATGATCTCCCCAGTGAAGGCGTATTGTGGCTTTTGTGGAAGCAGACAAACAGGAGTGCCTATGAAAATAGACATAGCTAAAAGCAGCAGAGTGAAGGATGGAATAGAGATAGAGAAAATGTTTTCTAAACCTAAAAAGCTATATTTTCGAATGAATATTGCATTAAGGTGGTATAGCTATTTATAGAAAAGAGGTGCCGACAAACCCAAACAGTGGAAAGTATATTTTTGGCCAGACAACAACGAAAAAAATATCAAAGCAACTGGAGGACATGGGATAAATCATACAGAGAATATGACATAAGGTCCTTAAAATTAAATTTGGGTGTTGGGAGTAAATGCTCACATAAGCCGATCATCGACATGTGTCCTTTGCCATCATCAACACCAGCTAGCTTGCTTATGTTAAAAGAAATGGATTAACATGCTCAAATCTGAAAAATCAAATGGGCGTCTTTTCAAAGGTAACTTGCATCACCTAAGCACATTTTTCATAACTAAAAGCACACTCCCTAAGAAAACGAGCTTATTTGTAAAGAGGCGGCGGAGAGAATGTACTAATTCCATTCTCGTAGAGTTTTTGGCATTCTCGAGGGATACAAATGTCAAACCCACACGTATCACCTCATTGGAAGCATTAAATGGACCAACGGTAATGGCATAGCTTAAGTGCATTAATGTGATAAGGGAATTAACTACACCAAAAAGTAGATTTTTCTAAAGAAGCAAAAGGCAAGTGGTCGTTTTTAATAAAGAAACTATTTGCAAATTCTTGAAGCAGCCATGTCAGAGCCATCAATGACTAGTAGAAGGGTTGAACCTTCATCTAGAAGGCCTAGTTTTTCCAATATCTTTGGTCAGAACTCGTTCGCCCATGCCTTAGTTCTTTAAGAGCGACCATTTAAATTTTGTAGAAGGGTGCAAGTAGATAAAAGTGTTGTCAGAGAGGTGGTGCAAAATGTTGCCAACAATATTTTTGATCCAAAATTATCGACTAACCCTAAGAGCCTTAGGGAGGGGGAATTTCGAAGAATGTTGGAGCATGGTGCATCTGAGGGTTTTTCCTCTCGACTCTGGAATTATGGGTTGCCACAGTTCATGTTTCCTATCATACATCTGTGCCCAAAGTTAGTCGATGCATGTGCCAAAAGGTTCAACAGAGAAACTGGAGCCATTGTGTGCAATAAGATCAAGGTCATGATCCTTCTCAAATATATAGGGGATATGCTGTGTATCCCTACCAACTAGGGTGTCGAGCCATTTTTTGAGGAAAATATGGGCATTTTCTCGGAAGAAGCAAACTAGAGAGAAAGTTTCTATGAGAGTGAGACGAAAGAAAGGCCACCAAGAGGTCGTTTTATTTTTCCTCTTCCACATAAAAAGTTCAAGAGCAACACAAGATCTTTTCTCGATGTTGGCTTGGCTTTTCGGCTTCGATAATGATGAGGAGCTCCAGCCCTTCTAGATGAGTCCCACCTTAATACTCAAAAGGGAGAGAGGGAAAAAATATTATGGCTTTGCTGATGTAGTAGCTGCAAGAATGTTGGAGCAATTGAGGAATTACCATACCAAGTATAAATGTAGGTATTCTTCTTTCTTGGCTCACTTGATTTTGCATGAAAATTCTGAGTTTTGGGAGAGAAAATTGCCAGTGTCTAGGCTCAATGCAAATGGTTTGTGTCAGCCAGTTTCTATGTGGACCTATGTATTGTCAAAAACATGTAATTATTATTGGTTTGCGAACCATTTTCTGAGACCGTTTCTTCAAGAATTGTTGTTGCATCTTGTGGGCCATTTTTCTCTTGAGGTTTTGCAATGGATAAAAACTGTGTTGACTCCGATGGATTATTTCCTAGGAGAGGATTTCACATTTATCAGATTTCATGATTTCATTGGAGAACCTTTCTGACTCCCTAGATTTGTAACGGATAGGGTTTTCATGTTGGAGGCATGCCATCAAGCAACCCTTTCTAACAATGCCTATGGCTCTGGAAGGAACAAGACAAAGTTATATCCACTTCCCCTTTGCATTTCCAACAGTAAGGTGACACTGGATAAGCGAAAGGCGTAGAAGGAACTTACAAATCTATTGGAGACCCTAGGCTGAGTCCTCATCTATGACATGTGGGACTACAATCTGATAAGGAACTTCACTTTGAAACATGAGATTCAGGAGTATCTAGAGTCTAGAAGGAATCTGACTCAAGAAAGGGTAGAAGTATACATTAACTTGGCCTGGACATACCAACTAGACAATCGAAATGATTGAGTTTCTATACATCACAGGTGGATTATCAAAGGAATTTCCCAATAAATAAAACCCTCAACAATCAAATGAAGTGCTAGGGATGGTTGGAAAGGAAGAAGACAGATTTATGGAGGTTTTGACAAGAAATGGGATGGCCAAATAAGTTGCTCGGAGAGTTTTGGCCACATGATGAACAGTTCGAGGAGATCTATGATCGAGAGGCTGACACCAAAAATAGAAACCCTAAGACCAGTCACGAGATTGAAGAGGAACGACTTCCAAACTGTACTTGCCAACCCTAGGAGTTCGAAAGAAGAAGAAGCTCAAATAAAAAAGGCTCAGAAGCCACGTATTTTGCCATCGAAGCAAGGGAAAAAGAGTCAGACGGTCCCCAACAAGGTTTGTTGCGGTTGATGAGGGCCAAGCTTTAGTGGGATCATCCGCTAAAGGATCAGAATGTGCCAGTTCAGGTTAAACAAAGATAAGGTGAGTCCAAGACTTAGGAGAACCCGAGGTAGCAATCGAGGGAGAAGAAGAAACTGAGTCCATTCTACAAAATGTTTCGACTATCGCAGTCTAGGTAAGTCTCACTCCCCCTCTTCTTCTTGCCTCTACATCTCTGGTTACTCCTTTGCCCCCATTTGTTGAGAAGAATCCTCCGTCCACGGACCCTGAGCCTTTAGTCCTCAATGAACCCCCTGTTATGTTTAATACACCCTCTAATGCACCCCTGCGTGTTGAGCGAGCAACATTCACTTCGACCACTATTGATTCCTTAATTTCCCTATCTAGGGCCCTTATCAAAAACTCCAAATCATCCATGTTGCCCATTACCCCAGGTCCATCCTCATCTGGGAAAAAATCTTCCATTCCTCTCATTTCCATTTTACTCCAATTGGTCTTTCCCAAGCCCAATCTCAATTTGGCATCCCACCATTTTCTATGATTACGCTCCCATTTTCCTCCCCACATGCTCATTAATCTGAATTTTCTCCTTCTATTACTCTTTTTAGTCTTCCTCCTGTTGCTTCCATTGCAACAAAAGGCATTGACAACCCACAAACTCTTCAAGAGCATTTTGAAGAAAATAAACAAGCCCAACAAGCCAGGAAGTAAAAACAGTTGTTGAAGAATGTTGAACTACCGACCACCAAGAAGATTCAAACTTTCTTCAATGAAGAGAAAAATTCTCTGTGGATTACTACCTTGAAGCTGCTCGTATCCTAAACCGAAGGACAAATGCAGATGGAGGACTATGAGATCATGAACATGGTTCTAGATTTGAGTGAAATTCACTTGCACGATAAGGTGGATCTAGCCAAGACCACCCAAAAGGCAGTATATGTGGATTATGAGAGGTTGGATTGGAAATTAAAGAAGCACGAGGAAGAACTAACAAATGTAAGGGAAATAATGAATAGATTGCAAACATAAATGAAAGCTCTAGAGATGTTGAAATGGACCACATAAGGATAATATAGGACCATCAGGAGAAAGCAAAAAAGTTACTCATGGAGACCCAAGGCACGAGCAGGTCCAACTATATGTCGAGATCAATAGGTTAAAATTTAAGCTTACTACTGAGCACCAATCAAACATAGAGCACCAACATGCTCAAAAAAGCATAAAGAGAGTTTGATAGCATTTGATCCTAGGCTTCTAACAATTTGCAAAATGCCTAGGTGGAAGCAAAAAAGTTAAGACATGACAAGAAAGAAGTTGAGTCTGCTCTGCAGGCTCATGATCAGGAGATCAAAAAATTAGGCTCCGAGCTGGCGAATTTCCTTAAGGAGAAGAATCAAATGGAGGAGAATGCGAAAGAAAAGGAGGCTCAGTTACATCAAGAGCTAATAGTTGCATAAAGATCTGTGACCCTTCCTATGCTAAAAATGCTAGTATCCACCTATTGGGAGCAAATCATAGTTATGCTCACCATTCTCAAACCATCTCTACAGTTTCTGAAGGATGCTCAGGAGTTAAATGGAAGGGTTGGCCCGCTGGCCGACCATATTTTTAGGAATATGCTCCCCGAGTAGCAGAATCCTAGAGTTTTATTTCCAGGTTATGTGTGGCCACTGATGAGGCTCTAAGAAGTGCAAGAATTCCAGATCAAAGGGCCACCTTCAAAAAATAAAGCAAATTCGCCCACTATCACAAGGTCACATCAAAGAGCAAGGAACGCTAGACAATGTTGAACAAGAGGGTCAATGAAATCAAGAAAGATTTTGGTGTCTTGCATAGCTTCAGATTGCCTCCCTTCCTTTCACCAAATGGAGATGTGCTATCGGTCGAGCAAATTATAGATGAAATCAGACATAGAGTCTAAAATTCTACAAAACTCCTAGGTTTGAGTGCAACACCCACTTTCGATGACGTTGAGCATGAGATCCTTCCACTTTCTCGTCTCTAATATCACTTGGGAGCTATTTTAGCTAGATGGGGATTTGTTTCCTTTAAAGAAGTCTTTGAGATAGATCAAGCATACAAGGTTATTTGTAATCTTTTCCAACCGACTAATGCGGATTGGGAGATGCAACATTTCGCTTTTCTCAAACTCCAAGAATTTTTAGAGGTTTAGGTTCATGCCTTTGCAAGCAAAGGCCCCTTGTGAGTCACTAGAACTATGAAGCAAATTTTTCCTTAGTCTTTTTATTTTCGGATTTATGCTTTTTGGCTTCGGGAGGATCCGTGTGCAAAAGAAAATTTGGTTTTGAAAGGAACACAATGCGCCACCTGGTGGTTGCCTGCATTTTGTTTATCTCTTTCCTTTCAGGAGATAGTTGGGCCATGTGTCAGCTCGATGGAGAATTTCTCAACAACGCTTTTCACAAATTTGTGAATACTCGCCTGCTCAACACGTCACCTCTTCGGTGTGAAGAAGTTGTACTTTAAGGAGTTTTCTCTTTGGAGTTTGTCGGGACGTAGGTCTTTTCTTTGGTTTTTAGGAGTAAGATTTGAGTCGGTGTCGCCAAGCCACGTGATTGGTCAACAAAATTTTTTGTTAGGTTGTTTTCTAAGATCCAAGCGTTTATGGAGGGAAATCTTGCTAAATATCTAAGGGATATTAATGTAGCAATTGAGAATTGATGAGCGAATATTACCGTGACCTAATTAAAGATCTAAGATTGGTTTGTGAGCTATCAGGTGCAAACATCTGGCAGTAATTACTTTTGGTTTTACGAAACATTTCTTTCTCCTTTCGATTATAAATTTGAGGCAACAACATAAGAGAAGGGCTCCTAAATTTTTCCCTTTTGGAAAGAAGTTCTTTAGTTTTCCATAGTTATAAGGGTTCCTGAAGTTTTCCCTTTTGGAAAGAAGTTCTTTAGTTTTCCATAGTTATAGGAAGTATTTTCATTAAATTTTATAGAACACTACTTCACTTTGGCATGTTATATTTATTTTAACTCAAACTGATGTCAGATTGGAATCCGACCTCTGTTTTAAATTTCATTTGATATTTTAAGTATGAACTATTTGGGAGAAATATTTGAAACTGTGCATGATATGGCCTCTGTTAATGTTTCCTTCTTTATATTTTTGTTTAGAATAGAACACTGTGTCTAGCTTAATCCGAATAGTTTGATTATTTGATTTCCATGTTGTAAGCTTATATGATAAAGTGATAGCCTATAGAAATTGGATTATGTCATTGGACTTCTCTGTTTTCTTTGAAGGTTAATGTTTTCTTCATATTATGTTGTATTAAGAGGAAGAGTATATGCAATTTTTAAATGTTTTCTGTTAACTCTTGGAACTTCTATGCTTGATCGGATCTTAATGAACACTTCTCGCGGATAGATTTGAATGATTGCATTGTGCTTGTATCTACCCTCTATTATTTGTTCTCTTCCCAACAATAAAGGATTGTGGCATTCTGTGTCTGTTATATCATTCATAGAAAAGAACTTGAGGTTTTGAAATGTTGTAAAAATGTTGGTGCATCACCACTTTTTATATTTATGTTTGCATTTCTTTCTACCTTTTTTTCCAAACTTAGAGAAGAGTCAAATTTCTATAAAAATATTAGAGGTATTCAGTGAGGCACAAATTGGTCCCCCACTCGCTAAATTTCTCATAAGATTGTTGGAGAGGTGTAAGCTTTGATGATCAACACTAATATTGACATGATAATGGACTCGACTGCGGGACATGATTTTTTGGATATAATCAAATATTTATCAACCCTCAAGATCAATACAAAACAACATTTACTACAGCTTGGGGAACATTTTGTTGGGTAGTCATGCCTTTTGGATAGAAGAATGTTGGTGCAATACATCAATGAGCTATGACATTGATATTTCATAATTACATACATAATATTTTGGAAGATTATGTTGATGATATTCTAGCCAAATCTTTAACCCGACAATACAGTGTGAGTATCCTTCAAAAAGTATTTGAGTGAATGTGAAAATATAACCTGAGATTAAACCCGAAAAAGTGTCTTTGGTGTAGATAGTGGATTTTTTTTAGGTTTTATAGTATCTCACAGAGGCATTGATGTGGAAACAAATAAAATTGAAGCTATAGTTAATGTAGACATCCAAATTTGATCACTTCCATATGATCAAAATTGTCTACTTTATTCATCTATTTCATTAATAGTGATTAAATAATTTATTTAATCATTATTTCATTTTCTGCCTAAGGTTCCTAAAGTATCTAATTAAATAAATTAAATACTTTACTTTACCCCATTTTCTTCTCTAAATTAAATAAATATGACAAATTATTTGATTTAGTCTTTTAACCTATTTGGATTAAAATCAATTTTTAATTCCCCTTTTCTCTCTCCTTGTCACATTCTCCATAATCCTCTTTTAATCCAGATTAAATTAATTAATTTGTGATTAGGATGTGCACTACTTAATCAAGATTAAGTGTCACATCCTCCATAATCTCCCACTTGCCTCTAATCTCTCATTAATTACCTTAATCATGTGTTTGCACAACCTTAATCAGAATCATTAGCCACATTTGGATTACCTTTTCTGGTCAACCTTCCCACTTACCATTTTTGGTATGGACTCCCTTCCCCATGTGAATTTTTAATTCACATTTATTCAACCAAGGTTCCCCTCTTCCCCATGTGAATTTTTAATTCACTTTTATCTTTCCAAGGTCTTCCCCATCCCCCATGCAAGATTCTAGAAGCCTTGACTTGTCACTTCACATGTGCCAAGGGCTTCTAGAACCTTGGACTTGTCACATCACCCACATGTGACAAATCTCCAGCTTTTTGGAGACACTCTCTTATCCACTAGATTCTTCCAATCATTGTGAATTTTAAATTCACTTTTATTCCTCCAAGGAATCTTCTCATCCCCCAAGATCCACCTCATTTCCACATCACTCCACCCTAAGACATCTCACCTTCCACATGTCAAGATGTGAGGGCTTGTGAGTCCTCAACTCACCATAGCCCTTCATCTTGATCTTTGTTGGATCAATCCCAACCGTTGAATTCTCTAGAGAATTCAATTTAGCCTATAAATACCCCTTCAATTCCTTCATTTTAGGGGATCAAGTCTTTTGCAAATAAACTCTTGCAAAATTGCCATTCAATCTCTCATCTATTTTAGCATCCATATTGCATCAATTCATCTTGCATCCACTTCATTTTCATTGCCATCCAAGGAGCACACAAGACTTCAACATCAAGGGCCAACCAAGGAAGCAACAACATGAAGGTATAACAACAATTTATTTGTTTATCTTGCTTTCATATTGTTCATCTTCTTAGGCTAATCATTGAGGTGCCCTATTATCTTGTTGTTTCTCTTTATTGCACTATTAGTTTCTTATTTAACATCTCACATTTAGGAAGCAACATTTTATTAGGATCACATTTCTGGCACACCCGGTGGGACCCACATAGGGGTCTTTTTCTTTCACGTTTTTTGTTGTTTGCTTGTTTGCAGATTCAGGTCACAGAGAGGCGAACTTGCCCTCCCGGACGCCGCAGAGGGGCGACCTTGCCCTCTATTTGTAGCATCCCTAGCAAACCAAACATTATTGTTTACACATCTTAAGAAATAGGTTCAATTTAATTGGAATAAGGATTATAAACATGATTTTGAGAGTTTGAAAGATTACCTTGTTACTCCACCTATTTTAGAACCTGCTATGCAATACAAACCATTCATCCTTTATATAGCAGCATCAACCCATGCTCTCACAATATTGTTGGCTCAACAAGATGAAAATGGTAAAGAACATCCTATTTATTACATTAGATGAACTCTAACTGATTATGAAACATGATACATAATGATAGAAAAACAATGTTTGGATGTTGTATTTTCTACTAGTAAATTGAGACATTAATTATTGAAAGCTAACATACATGTGCTGATGAAATTCAATCCTTTAAAACATCTTTTCACTAAAATAGATTTGTCAGGACGCCTAGCTAAGTGGGTTATGTTGTTAATCGGGTTTGACCTTAAGTTTGTCTCACAAAAGGAAATTAAAGGGAAAGCTTTGACTGACCAATTATCTAATTCTCCCTCTCCCCTTGCATTACCTAATAATGATTCATCCGCTGACGATAATGTGTTGACAATTGAACTTGATACATGGGAGTTATACTTTGCTGACTCTAAGTGTAGAACAGGCTCCGACATGGGGGTTATAATAGTCCTGCCTGAAGGAGAGTCTATTCCCTT
This sequence comes from Sequoiadendron giganteum, assembly GCA_007115665.2. Lineage (NCBI taxonomy): Eukaryota > Viridiplantae > Streptophyta > Pinopsida > Cupressales > Cupressaceae > Sequoiadendron > Sequoiadendron giganteum. Next base: position 172,670,872 of record CM021107.1, on the reverse strand, counting down.
GTCTTATTGCTTAAAATTCCTCTGCACGAACAACACAACAAATTATGAAGTGTTAATTGTTGGATTACATGTCGCTTTACCTCTAGAAGCCCGAAACATAAAGATATTTGATGATTCACAATTAGTCATTAAAAAAATAAATAGAACGTATCAAGTGAAACATGAAAAATTATCAAAATACAAGGATCTCACAATGAAACTATTAGAAAGATTTGATTTATTTACCATTGATAACATCCCACATAAAGATAATTGACTTGTGGATGTAATGGCGAGTGTGGCTTCCGTTATATCTCCTCAAGATCCTTCAAAAGATTTCACATTCATTATACATACAATTATGAAACCATCAATAGAATTTAAAGTCGAAGAATTTTTATCAAACACCCTAGAAAGCTCTAGAGAATGGTACACACTGATATTTAATTATTTAAAAGAAGGTACCTTTCCTAAGCCGACAACTAAGAATATTAGAGCCCGCCTTCAAAAAATCGTGTCTAGATACATAATCCTTGTTGACATGTTGCATGGAAGATCCTTTGATGGTCTTTTACTTAGATGCCTTAAACAATCCAAAATCCCCATAGCACTTGAGGAAGCTCAAGTAGGTGCTTGTGGAGGCCATTTTGGAGGAAGATCGTTAGTTCAAAAGTTAGTTCGCATAGGATACTATTGGAGGAATATGGAACAAGACTGCTGTAGACATCCAAATTTGATCACTTCCATATGATCAAAATCGTCTACCTTATTCATCTATTTCATTAATAGTGATTAAATAATTTATTTAATCATTATTTCATTTTCTGCCTTCTGTGTTAGTTTCAGAAAATGGTACACCATTTAAGAATAATGATGTGAAGACCTTCTTAGAAACATTTAACATCCAACATCATTTTTCAACACCCTACTACCCACAATCTAACATGGTCAAGCTGAATCAAGTAATACGACTCTTGAATTTTTTTTAAGAAAAACAATAAGCAAACATAATAAGGATTGGCACACACAGTTAACATATGTGTTATGGGCTTATTGTACTAGTACTCGAACATCAACCGAAAATACTCCTTATAACCTTGTCCATGGTGTTGAGGCGATAATGCCCTTGGAGCTATAGATTCCTTCATTAAGAATTGCTCTTCAAGGACTTATTGATGACAATACTTATAAAGAATAATGATTGCATCAGCTTGAAATGCTTGACAAAAAGAAAATTAATGCTCTTGAGCATCTCCAAGCCTACTCTAGAAGAATGCAATGTAGTTACAATGATAACATCATCCCTCATACATTTACTAATGGTGATTTGGTGTTATTTGAGAATCAACGTAATTTCAATGCCGCCCCGATCGAAAAAGGAAAGTTTAGCCCTAATTGGTTAGGATCATACATAATTGATTATAGTTATGGGTCTAAAGAATACACGTTAAGATAAATGGATGGTACACCTCTTAAAGAACCTATTAATGTCATGCATTTGTGTTGATATTATGTCTAATCTTCTTGAATATTATGAATGATAAAGAAATGGTGTTAGAGTTAGTAGATGACATTCTACATTCTCTCGCATTGCTCCACTCTTCACAAACAATCATTTGTGTGTCTTGAATATTAAAGTAATTATTTAAGTTAATTTTATATGGTTACTAAATAGGTTTCATGCTATTCAAATTACTCTTGTGTGTTGTGTTAGATTAGATCCTTATATGCATTTAATGTTCTTTAATTCGATCATAGGTGCATTTAGTTTATCATAACACAATCATAATGTTGCATCTAAAAGACACTAGGATAGTTTTAATTAGATCACATAAAAAATGCTAGATCATGGAGACATTTATTAAATAGTCTTACAAAGATTATTTGATAAATTACATTGCCATCTAACTAAAACACATAAGCATAAACAATCAACATGAATGCGAATATATATATATATCAAAAAGTTTTAAAATACATGTCATATAATATTCAATGGTAGTGTGGCATGTGGCTACCAAATCCCTTGGGACCTAGTGAGTGCATATGTCGAGAGACAGTAGTATGAGATCGTGAACTAATAAGATAATCTAGTGCATACTATAGGCCCCCTACTCATCCAACAACCACAACCTCTCATCCGACGAACTCTAGGCACTCTCTCTTTATGCGGTCTCTATCCACCTACAGCCTGAAAATATTTGCATGAAGTCTCTTGACCTATGCTAGATCTCAAGATGACCAGAGATCCTCATAGGCAGCCTGCAACACTGACAGATCACCCTCAACTCGATCAACGGGCTAGTAGCACCCTCGTATGCTCCTCTCAACCTTGTAAAAGGCTCAAATAGATCTAGATGTTGCTCCATGATAGGTGGGGGAAGGTAGTACGTGTCGATAGTCTCGTCTCTGAGTGAAAGAGGTACTATAGCTATGGCCAATCATCAGTAGAGATCTTGCAAATCTCTCATGGATCCTATAATATATAAATAATAAAGATAATTAGTACACATCATGATATATATATAAATCAAAAGAATAATAATAAATTTAATATTTCATCACCTAGATCTCTAGCCGACTGTGTAAAAATAGCCTCATCCTACATAAGAGGAATAGAAGATGTGCTAGCCTCTCCATGCTCATAAGTGTTGGCATGTGTTGTAGCTGCTAACTATGATCTAGTCACATGTGTGGGAGTTGAATCTCTCCACTCATGGGCAACTAGAGCCTCATGTTTTGTGTCACTGCTCTCACTCATCAGCTAGCCCTCATCCTCCTCCTCCTCCCCCTCCTCGTAGTTTGAGTCAATCCTCATCGTATTCCTCCTCCACCTCATCCAGAAATAGGTCTGCTACCCTGACTCTTGCCTCCTCACCTATCTCCTCCTCCCCATCCCTCTGATCTAGAAGAGGCCCCACAAAGCCTAAAAGATGATCCGTAGGAAATACCAGAGTTGGTCATGTTGCAGCCCACCACTCCTCATATGCACATCTATAGCACCAATGTGATTAGCATTGGAGACTGGGGACATGTTGAGATCTAAGTCATCTGAGTCACTAGATACAACATGATCCACTGTTAGTCTTCTTGTATCTCCCGGCCTTCGGGCACTCCTCACTGATCACTTGTAAACTGGTCATGCTACTAGTGGTACCTATACCTATTCAAACTATCTCATGACACGATCATAGTAGAATGGTCTTACTATGTAATCATGTCACCCAAGTAAAAAAATTTCCCTCTGCATACTCCTCAATTGTCAGGTCTCATCTAGCCATTGTGGTATCAACTGGTAGGGTCTCCATAAGATCTCCTCCTAATCTAGAGCTGGTCAAATATGAATCTCTAGAAATGTAAATCTCCATACTGCCATGCTTGTCTCAGTGGCTTACTGAAGGAGCATGGATATCCCAGGGAATATACAGACATAAATCTTATCGACCTAGTGCATGTGATATGCTCTAGGCATGAAACCTGTAGAAGTGTACAATGCACCATGCTCTCAACTTCATGATAAGTGAATCAACCTAATCATAGTACAAATGTGCAAGCATGTTGCGACCCCATGCGTAGATGGTCCCGCGATGCTCCATCTCTTGTATCATGTGAACTAGGCCTCCATCCAGGTGCACTCCCTGACCATCTGGGACTAGTACTAGTGCTACAATGAAAATTATAATCTGCATCACAAGTGGTGATCATGCATAGAGTAGCCACTGTAGCTCAACACGTGGCCCCATAATCTTATCTCAAAGTGATCTTCGAAGATAGTATCCTATATCTGCCTATAGGTACGGTCCTCTATGAAATTAATAGTCTCGCTATGGATGGGAACTCAGAGGATGTGATGTACATCCTCCAGAGTGATCATCATCTCCCTAGTTGGTAGATGAAATGTGTAGGTTTTTACATCCCATCTCTCTGCTAATTCCATGACCATGGCATCATGCTACCTCATGGGAGACATGAGGTACGCCCAATATATACCAGTAGCCTGTAAAATCTATGTATCCTCCACTAATAGTTTCATGATGAGGTCTCGTAAGCAACATAAGAGTCTACCGTCGAGACACTGTCATGATCATGAAGGGATCTAACAAGAAAACAAAAATATCTCCTATAAGCATTCTAAAATCTTAAGTCTATACATCAACAGTCAAAAAGTGTGCTAAATTTTCTCTAGGATACTTTTCGAAGGGTCCTAGACACTTTATTCTCTTTCTAGGACACTTTTCAAAAAAGAAAGACACTTCACGAAAAAGTGGGACGCTTTGTGAAAAAAGGGGACACTTTGTGAAAGAAAAGGATGCTTTGACACTTTTTCTTTCAAGGTCCTAAACCTATCTAGAAGTGCGTAAAATATAAATTAAATGCAAAAATTGAAACTGTAGACACGTAAAATATACATGCACCTGGATCCTGATTTACTAACACCATTTCATCCTGAATCATCTCCTTTGCTAGTCATTTAATCGAATAATTTGTATTTGATTAAATTCAACACCTTTCATCCCTTAATTAAATAAATCATTATTTATTTAATTAGGTCTTTCTCCCCTGTTGATTAAATTAATCAATTTAATTTAATTAATCATCTTTCTCTGTTCATTTAAATAATTCATTTTATTTAAATTAAATCTCTAAAGTCCTCTTATTAAATTGAATAAATAACATTATTTAATTTAATCAAACATTATTCCTCCTTAGTTAAATAAATCAAAATCATTTATTTAATTAATCATTTCTTCTCAATCTTGACTTAAATCAATTCATAAATTTAAGTCTAAATTGTCACATCACCTAATTCTTCATTAGATTAATCAAATCCATGATTAACTTAATCCATCTCACTAAAATTCTCTAGAGAATGCAAGTTGCACAATAAATCAAATACTTTGATTTATTAATTCTTCTATTTTTCCTCACAAAGCATCAAAAGGGAATATTCCCCCATTTGAATTCAAAAAGGCCAAGTGGACTTGGTCCTTCCAACAAGGTATTCAACGCCTCTTACATGTCCTTGTGCATTGAGCCAAGTGACATTAACTCCATTTCTCTTTCCCTCTCACATGTCACATTCAAATTTCAAATGTGAATCCAAGGGCATTTATCATGCACATTGACCAAAATGTGCTCATTCCTCAACCATTCACATCTTGACAAGTGGCACTTAGCCATTGGATGTTGAATGATCCTACATTGCTTATTCTCACTCTCTCTTCCATTTTGGAAATCTATAAATAAGAGACTCTTCCTCTCATTTTATCATCCACAATTTGAGTAAACTTATTATACTCAAATCCACAATTCACATGCAAAGTTACTCTCTCCAATTGAGAACTAATTTTGCTCATTTCCTCCAAGCATCCACTATATTTTCACATTTACACCAAGGTTATGCTCAAATCTCTTTGGAGATTTGACCATTTCTTCATCAATCATATCATTGCTACTTAGGAATTGGGAAAGGGCCAATTGCAACATATCATTGGCACCAATTCCCCCATAAGATCATCATTCTATTGGCTAAATTAGGATTCATTTTAATATTACTTAAGTTTGTTCTTCATTTTCTAATACTAGCTTAAATAGGTGGATTTCATGGGGAATCCCTCATTTGTTTGCATGCATTTTGATCTAACACTAATAATATTTGTTGTCTTTGTGCATTTGCAGGTTTAGGGGTTCACAAAAACTAAGGTAGAAAAGAATCCACTCATCGAGTGTTACAGATCACGTCGCGCTACCTCCTCACATAGGCTATTGAGTCTTGGGGCCCGACGTATGCTCATATGCTCAACATCCTCAATTTTTCTCCAACGAAATCAAGCTACAAGTGTTGGCAAAACAAGAAGATACAACTGATAGGGGGGGGGGTGAATCAGTTGTAATAAAATCAACAACTTTAATCAAACTATTAACCTTTAATTTCAGATCTTATTAATAAAGTGAAAGCAAGAATTACACAACACATCAGAAACACATAACACCAATATTTTTGTGTGGAAACCCTGTTAAGGGAGAAAACCACGATGGAGGTTAATCCACAATTATACCCTGTTAAAAGTATAATGAAAAATGAATAAGGAATGCACTTGCATTCAGGCACACTTCCTAGATCTCACTGCTCAAAGAAAATACAATCAAATTAAAACCATTTGAGTGGGATGAACTAAGAAAATAGCTTCTCCAAAAGCTTGATGACAGTTCCAGTTAGGCACATACACTCTGCTCAATCTTCTTTCACTCTCTGCTATGCTCTTGAATGATTTGACCTTTATTCACACTTGTACATCACTGGTACACTTTGAGCATACACCCACTACACATTCACACCTCAAAACAACGTTTCTTATATATCCGCTACACGGATTTACATCAACAACTTCATCGGCCACAAATAATAGATGAATTATAACTGTCGGCCTCAATACATGAATAAATATTTATGCGCACCAACACAAGTCAGCCACAACAAAGATAGAACCCAAACTAACATCTTCAAACATGCCAAACAACAAGAAATTAATCCATAAGGATCCACAACACACTACCATCAACATGTCGGCCAAGAACATGAAAACCCGAACATACATCGAAAAAATATTCAACCACGATCACACCAAATAGCGTGGACATGCAAAAAAAATAGAACATGATCTAGAATCATCCACGAACATCATAGGATCATACATAACATCTGAAATTACCATAATTCCAACTTCCTCTTCCAAGAACAACTGCTACAATGCTAGAATGATTGTAGGATCACCATAACACTTCACTTGCACAAATCTTTGATGCGTATCACTGAGAATTTCAGACATCATACTAGATAAGTTCAACAATAAACCCATTAGTGTGCAACACCTAACTATCAAAATACATAATATTTCACCATTATGACCTTCTTAGCTTCATTGGCTTCTTGAACTATGTTTTTAACAATTTTCTCAATCTCCTCGATATATACAACCTTAAGCAGATTAGAATGCTAATAGTGTTGACATCAATAACAATCACATATCAGAAACACAACCACAACGCCCAACAACAAGAAGGTAAAAGACAAAATGATTATAAATTACTTCACTTTTTTCTCTTATATATGTTCAAATTAGGTCATTTCCATATTAGGGTTAAAAGTAACTTTTTTACTCAAACTAGCATATTGTGGCCTAGAGAGCTCCATTTTCGATGTCATTTGTTGTATTGGATTCATGATTTTGCTTCCGTTCTCATCAAATGTCTATCACTATGTGGTATGGTACTTGGAAATACCCTATGATATGACTCATGCAATTTGATGTGGTTAGATTGCTACCTTGATTCCACCTCCGTAAAGTAAGCAGAATTAAGGGGGGCATACATTTACCCTCAAATTTGATTTTGTAAAGAAGTTAGATAAGAGGATTTTTGAATGACTAATGAATTGGTTTTGCAAGATGTGGTTCCTAACATTGTGGTTTTGCAGATAACTACAATGGCGGCTTCATTCTCCCATGCTCGCAAATGAATCCATATGAGTATCCTTTTATGAAATAAAGTTTACTGTTCAAAATACTTTAGCTTGCATATGCACGTAGTGTCATATGGGTGCTAAAGTGAGGGCTAAATGTAGTGTCAAAAATTGTACTCCCTTCTTGGAGTTGGTATAATTTCACACTTAATTTGAATCCATTTTAGTACTCTTGTATTCATGACTAGGGAAAACTTTAGTGGCGAATATTTTCCAATTGGCAAATTCTAGGAATTGAGCAAGTCAAAATTGGCAAATTTACGGTACCCAATAGGGTGTCCATATCGACCGGATTTTATGAACTATCGGTCCAATGCATGTCCATTTTCCAATGGTTTTTTTTATGAGGCATGTTTAGGTATAAATTCACCATAACAGACTACACGTTTCCAATGGACCAATTAATATTTTGCATGGAATCTTGAGAGCATGTCATAAAACACCTAGATATTCCCCAATACTATTAAAACAACATTATATGAGGACCCATTTTGCCAATTAAAATTTATAAATAGTTGCTTGTGAAGACCCATTTCACGAATTAAAGTTTATAAATAGTTGTTTATGAGGACCTATTTCACCAATAACATTTAAAAATAATTACATTTGAGGACACATTTTTCCTTGAAAATTACAAAGTATCGTTATATAAGCACGTGGGATTCACCAAATTTTTAACATACCATTTAAAAATCCCCCAGAATTCACCAAATATGGATTGATATAAATATAATTGAAACTGTTATTTATTCTTACACATTTTGTTCGGTTCTGAGGTTCTACTTCTTGATTCAGAAGTCAGTGAAAGCCAAAAAACATAGACTTAAAGGTGAGTGATCATTTCTTCATACTGTTATTAGTTATTAGTTATAATAATAAGATTTGTTTATCTTTTTTCTATTCTTGCTTCAGTCTTAAAGATGATTTTGAGTAGGGAATGGGATCTATATTCTCTATCGATCTATCCTTCTTAAACAAGAATACATTTTTTCCAGCTTTTATTTGAAGTGAGAGATCAATATATCAAGTAGCAAGGGTAAGACTCCTCAGGGTAATGAAGAGACTAGGAGGCCATCAAAATTCCCTAAACGTGGAGGTACCATACAGTCTTACTTTGGAATTGGCAAAGCTTCTGATCCATGAAATCAAGGTGGAGCTACATCATCAACTCTTCCACCAAATATTATTGAAGAAGGCATTCACAATACGTCACCGCCACAAGAAGGTCAAGGTGAGATTGTCATTGAGTTAAATCAAAATGTATCAAATGAGGATAGAAATACCACATAAGATGTTCCAAGGGATACCCTAGTTAGCTAGAATGAGATAATTGACTTGGATGAGGATGATGTTGGTAGCAAGAAAAGAAAAGGCAAATCAAAATTGGGGCGTGAGTGGGAAATGACAAGGAATTTTCAACTTGGTTGGTTGTCGAAGTACCCATTCATTGTACCAATGGGGGTAGCAAACATAAATGATATTCAAAGGAAAACAAAGGTAAAATGTATGATTTGTAGTTGGAAATATGGAAGAGACAAGACGTTGTAGCTAAAGCTTGGCACTATAGAAAAGAATATCAGTAAAGTTTATGAAAAATAAATCATAGATGGAAAGGAACAATCAGTCATACGAAAAAAATCAAAGGAAGAATATCTTCATGTTAAGTATGCCACGGATTATGAAGAGCATAACCATAGAATGTCGAAGCTTGATAAATGTCAACGTACACTTGAGGCTCATTTTGGAAAAGCCATGGCAGCAACAAATCTGTCAAAAATTGTTTAGATGAGTGTTGTTTTTCATATTTTGTCCAGAGGGCGTCCTATGATAGACTACCCATAATATTTTGATTTATTATATTATTTAAGTGTTCCCCACTTTCCCTTCTCACATTGGTCAGTAAACACTAGATGGGAATGGGTGAACTATCTTGCTGCAGTGGAAAAGGAAGATTTAAAGGAGAAAGTAAAATAGTCAAATTTCATTGCATTATCTCTAGATGAAGTTACTGCGGTAGACAATACTTCTTGGGTATGTATGAATTTGTATACTATAGAAAAACATTTTCACCAAGCTCATCTTGTTTGTGTTCATAAAATGAAGGACAGTTCAACATCGCAAAATCTATTTGAACTAGTCAAGAAACCTTTGAATGAAATTGCAGGTATGGGTGAGTTGACAATTGCCAAAAAGATGGTGTGTGTAGGAGTTGATGGAGTTGCAGTTATGCAAGGTCAAAGGAGCGGTGTTTGCACAAAGTTACAAACTAATTGTGCACCATACATTCTTGGCATTCACTGCATGGTCCACAAAATGAATTTAGCATTCAAAATTGTAAGCAAGTTTCCTACTGTATCAAAAGTTGAAAATCTAGTTCGTAAGATCCACGCATAGTTCTGTCGAAGTCCCAAATGTTTCCTTGAATTTCAACATTTTGCTGAGGGAATAACACCAAGAAACAAGCTTCTCAAGGATGTCGATACCACATGGATCTCCCTACATGGACCAACGCAATGAGTTCTTTCAGAATATCAATCCTTGATTGGAGTGATGTACAAGTATTGCAACATAGTAGACAAATCTCCTGACCTCTTACATAGGTTAAGCAATATAGAGACACTCTTGAATTTAGCCACTATTCTCCCCATGCTAGATGAGATGAACAATCTTGTGAAGAAATCCCAAGATAGAACTATATATATTTATGAATATACCAATCTACGTAAAATTACATGCTTGGTCCTCGATCATCTATATTTATATCTAGCACAAGAAGGCACAAATTATTTCATGTGATGGAAAATTACTGATTTGAATAATCCTGATAATTATTTATAGTTTAATGCAAGCGAGCACTTATGTATTTGTGTACGTGGATATGAAATACCAATGTACCATTGTAAGACAGCCAGGTGGTCTAGTAGAGAAGTAGTTGTTAACGATGAAGACTTTAACAACATTGTTAAATCTATTAGTGATAATTTGAAGGAAATTGCCAAATCTCTTTCCTTAGAGATTCGTGAAAGATTCCCTTGACATGAAATACTTGAAGCCATGGGTATTGTGTATCCTCAATTTTGGGTAAACCGAGATAACCCAAAATATTTTCATGATCAAGTAAAAATCTTGATTGAACAGTTTTTAAAAAAGGTAACATACAATGAGCATACAATAGAAGGAAATTTAAATGAAAATAAGCTTAGACAATAATGTAGGAGTTTTGCAATAGCTATGAGGGACCAGTATAAATCCATGGGCAAGGAGAAGGCCTTTGAACCAAGAACAATAAAAAAGGTTTGGACAAGCTTAGGTCAGAGTGAAATATTGTGTGGTTCGATATCAGAATATTTCAAACTTGATGATTTATGTCAAACAATGATATTGGGGTCGGTGGAGGATGAGAGAGTTTTTAGTACATTGGGGTTTTTGAAATCAAAGTTAAGAAACAAATTGGACAAGAATTTGGAAAATTTCTTGAGGATGAAAGGAACTACGTATAAGGTCAAAAAAATTCCTTTTCAAAGGGCACTCGCAATCTGGAGGTCCACATGTGAAAGAACAGGGATCGAGTTGTGCAACACAGACACTCCAATTCCAAGCATTGGTACTAGTGGCAGTGGCAGTGGGACTAGGAAAGATGATAATAATATTGAAATTGACACAAATCACACAATGAATGTTGAATTTGAGACACAGGCCGAAGAAAGTGAAGAGTAGACTCAGAATCAAGATGACTCTTTTACTTTATCTCAAGATGACTCTTTTACTTTATCTCAAGATGAGCATCAGTTTGAGGACCTTGACTCCATTTGGGAAACGGAAGAGAATTAGCAGGTTTTAGGTATTTTACTGCACTTCATGAATCGGTTTCTATTGTTCCAAAGTCCAAACTATAGTTGATGATATTTTATATTGTATTCAATGAACATTGAAATTGTGAATCATTGCACTTCATGATATCTTATTTTATATTGCACTGCATGAATCATATTCCAAACTATAGTTGATGATATTTTATATTGTATTCAAATAAATTGTGACTCATTGCACTTCATGATATTTTATTTTATATTGCACTTCATGAATCATATGTCAAACTTTAGTTGATGATATTTTAAATTGTATTCCATCATCCATGAAATTGTGATATTAAAATTTAAATTTGATATCTTAAAAGGAAATTTAATTTTTCTTTACAAAGAAACTAGCCTCCATTGAGTCCACCCCACTTATTTTCCACATATCAATAATCACAAAAATATACCACATTTTGATTTTATGAACAATGCAAATTATAGAAATTTATGTGACAAGATCCATATTATAGCCTACATTGCATCCATAAAAAAATTTGAAATTCCATAGTGACGTAGTCCTTCCCCCATTGCCAACAAAATTCAATACCATCAGCCTAACAATGCTTCATCAGAAGAACCCCCATCACAACCTCGCCGATGGCCCGATGAAAATAGCTCACAACCTAGTATCGGTGTAACAATACTCTATCGGGCTGACTCCTAAGGTGCTCTCCCTGATATACCGATAGAGTCAAGTTTTCAACAAAAGTAACCATGAATTATTGAATACATAAAGTATATCAGGGGAACTAGGGTGCATTGGGGAAACATTATCTGGCATCCCACCGATAGAACAAAGGAAAGGTGTCCATTGGTGGAGAGGGTGGCTATCGGTGAAAGACTAATGCGACATCCCGGGGCATCATTGACTTCAAGATATTTGAAATAAATATTCTTGTATGATGACAAGAATGAAAGATAGTCCATGGATGGTGCATTTATGAACTAGAATTGAAGTGAATTAGATCACAAGTTGATCGTATAGTTGTTACAGAATGTTGGAAGATTTCGCTTAGGGCAGAAGCAGAAAGGCAAAACTTGTTCTGATGTAGCAAAGACCGGTGGTTTGTGGAGGCGACTTGACGAGACTCACGCAAGTAATTCAGACCCAACTGAGAAGTTATTTTCATCAAAAGCTTAAGATTTAATTAATTTAAGAGAGTACAGAAAAACCCAAAGCTAAAAAATAGAAAACCAAAAAAACTAAGACTTTGGATCAACTAGACATTAAAAAGCCTAACAGACTCCTAAATGAAGACCTGATAGATCAATGCCCTGGGTCAGGGCTGAGACCCAAGAGGAGTGCTCAAATGAATCCTTCAATGGATTGACTATGAGACAAATATAAGGGATTAGGAAATATTTGGACACCACAACGAGGGTACGACCTCTTCATGTACCATTACAAAAAATAATTTAGGTTTCAACCAATTTGCAATCCATGGAGGTTGAACTTGGGAAGACTTGTGGTGACCAATGTGTTTGTGAATGCAGAGATAATTAAAATCTCTTTCTATCAGATATGACCCCAAGAAAATAATTATTTAGTCACATGGTGGGGGTGACATGCTTGTTATTTCTAGGGATCTCATTTCTAATGTATTTCAGTTAGAGTGTTCACTGAATTTATCATTCATTGTCAAAGACCTCTTGATAGAGTATCGCCACATGGATACCAGCTATAAGAGATGGAAATTACCTTTGCATAGTCCCAAGGATGAAGGAGGCCATGTCAGGAGGTTCTCTATCAGTGAAAACCCTCCTTTCCATGAAGATTTGTTCGAAGAGTATTTTTGATACACCTATTATTTAGCTGGTCAGGTTTTGGGAGTAGAGGTTCTGCCTCTCATGTCAATTGCCCCAATGGTCTTAGCTATAGACATATAGAGCAAGGATTCCAGGCCATTTGATTATGCTAGCTACTTGACCAACGCCCTACATCGAGGGCTTGAAAAGATTAAAAATAATAGTGATAATATTAATTTTGAACACTATTCCTCGCTTATGCATTTTATTTTGTACGAGGGGAAAGTCAAAGGGGTTTGGAGTGAATAATTAAGGATAAAAGATACATATGAAAATGGAGATTTGAAACCTGTACAAATGTGGACTTCATTGTGGGACAATCAATTTGGTAGGTCTCATTACCTTTATTTTGAAGATTTTTTTATAAAACCATTGATGAAGTTGTTGGGATATCCGTACAATTATAACCTATCCCCAGAAGTACAAAGATTTCTAAGACCAAAGGAAAATGACTCGAGAAATAAAGTGAATCATAACTGAGGAGACTGGTATGCTTTCACTGATTGTATAGTGGTAGGGTTTATGGGTTTGAAGGAGCTCCACACTTGATGCCATGAGTAGTTCCTGACCGAATTGTTTATTTAGAAATTGTGAGGCAATTAGAAAAATATGATGCCAAACATCTCAAAGGACATAGAAAACAATCAATTATGCCCAACACCTTATGTTTTGGAGACTTTACAGTGGTTTCCAATGAAGGATATGAGGAAATTGATGGTAAATTAACACAATACAACCTACCTCTAGGTGATGTATGGAAACAATTTGATGCCGAAGGGTTTATTCACAAGGTGAGATTATCGTAGGGGCTATCAGGGTATGAACATTTTTTCTCAATTGAAGATGTGATAAGAAACCATGATGAGACTTCCACCAAGGAAAGAATGGCCACCTATAACAATATTATGCCTGCAGAGGAATGGAAGAGAAAAAATGTCCCATCTTATTCAAAGGCCTTTGGTGAGATACATGATCCCTTAACAAGAATTGAGCAACTCATTGCTCATGTCAATGAACTGGTAAAGGATGTTCCCCCAATTGTTTTTGATTCACCTCATCCAACCTATTCAAGAGTACAAGCTGAAGACATAGAGCCCTTGGATTACATACATTCATAACCTACTCCTAAGGTATGTTTTTTTGTAGATACTGATATAAGTGAAGAAGAGGAGAGTGATGAAGAGGGTGAGCAGGTCAAACAAGTAAGTGCTCATGTGATTGCATAGTAAAAGCCCCCTCAAGAGCAGAATATTGTAATATTCGAGGCATCGGATGAACTATCTGATGATGTGAGGGTTAGGGTTGGACAACAATTTATTTCTGATTGTGATTTTGTTAAATATTCTAAATTTAAATAATTTGTTTATGAATATAAAGGCAGAAAAATGAGACAAATGATACATGATATCATTCTTGAACAGGAGGCAACCTCTATTGAGGAATTGAAAAGGGAGTTAGATAAGGAAATGGAGTCCATCACTCCTAAAAGAGGAAGGAAATTAATTCAAGAAGCTGGAGTGTTTCTCCTACCAGGGTGGGATATTAGCTCTTCAATTGTATTTGATAGCTTCAAAAAAAGAGGGGATAAGACAATGAACTTAACAGAAGAAGCAAGTGACAAAATGTATTCAGGATCTAGGTACAACCCAAATGAAGCCAGCTTGCTTATTTGGTCACTATATCCCCTTGATAAAAGACCTGCTATAATTATTAATCCAAACCAAGTGTTTGGAAATATCTTGGTTCAACGAGTAGGGGATACCAACCATATGGAGACAACAAAATTGGACATAAATGTGGCAAAATTTACCAAAGCATAGATCGAAAAACTGATTAAGGAAAATGACAAACTAAAGAAGGAGCTAGCAAATCGGAGAGAAAGAACATATTCCTCCTCCAAATCAGAGTTGTACTACCCATGGCTTGAAAATGATAAGAGAGTGTTTGATGCAGCCTATTGGAAGAATTTCCATTTGAAATCCTAGGGGAAATGCAAAGAATTGGAGAAAGAAGTGAAAACCATCAAATATAACACTGTATTTGAAATGATAAAAGAAAGATTCAACACAATGATGAAGTGTGCTGATGAATATTGGAAACTATTCAAAAAAAATGCATTGCATTGGTGGAGAATGCACGATTGCAACTCAGAATGATGGAGAAAAAAAGGAGCTCCTAGATAAGAATATCATGAAAGGAAAAATATTGCTGACATATAACAAGCTGGTAGAATCACATAATGGATATAATAACAGGCTTAGGGAAGATTTTGTCTACTTTGATTCAATCCCAACACTTCATAATGGCATTGGAAATCCACTAGAATATGATGATTGGAAGGAAGAGCTTGTTGGGCTTCTAACTGCTATGTTGTAAGAAATAAATGAAGAGGATATGGTTTTACAAAACACTCATAAGAAACTCGAAAAAATAATGTCTATGGAATATGATATGAAACAGGCGATCTATAACATGGACACCTATGTTGAACAAGAGTACATCCATCACCTCTCTGCAGTCAATCTGTTTATTGGCCAAACTGTAGATGTGTCAGATTCAACAAGACAACCATCAAATTCAGAGTAAGAATGGCAGCTGATAGCATGATGAGCACCCTATCATGGAGTAGAATATTTGAACAGATCTTAGGTGGTCATAGGCTTCTTCTTGGAGATTAACGGATCAGTGCATTCACCTGCAACATTGTTTTATTTGAGTTATGTTTAGTTGTCAAACGTCATGACTTTTTGTAATGGGTTTGTAGCTTGTTGCCTCTAATATATAAGAGAGATCAAGACCTGAATAGGAGATCATCACATCATTTTTAATTAGACTTTAGAGTAGAAAATAGTAAGAAGATAGATAATAGATTACACCAATTCGCCCATCCATCTCATATCATAAACTATTGTTATAATGCTTATCATTTGAAGATCAATACAATGGAGAAGGTTACACATAATTACTGATTTTCTTTCGAGTGTTCAACTATTGTGGATTCATATGCTTATGTGTTATTAACTTATTTGGATGTCTCCAAAGTGGTTGTTTATGTTATTGAAATTAAGTGTGTGGAAGTACATTTAATTTGTCAGTACATTGAATTTGAATTCTTCAAGAATAGGGGTTGTGACCATGGGGTTTTAGATTTATTTATGGATATGATCAAGTAGTAATGTGGGCCACAAACTGGATCTGGTCACACAAATCTCTACAATTTGTGCTAATCATAAAATCAAATGTAGTGTATTTTTGTAGTATGTGGGATGTGGGTGAGGTGTAAGTTGGTGAATACTATTCAGGATTTTTAGTCCCAACATAGCATAAGATAATAGTTCAACATCCATAACTTAGAAGCTCTACCAAGAAGTAAATATAATGAGCTAATAGTTCAACATCCATAACTTGAAAGCTCTACCAAGAAGTAAATATAATGAGCTAAAAATTCATCACCTTATAGTTCATATTTTAATTGTGTTAAAAGTAAAACTTGAACATGTACTCAGTGATTCAACACTCAACTCAATACTTAATAAAATTTTAACAATATTATTAGTAGCATATACAACAATGAATATCAACAATCGTTTAATGTGTATCTAGTATTTGAAACCACAAACTTTTTCTTCAAATGATAAAATAAATAATACAAATAATTGAACATAATCACATTACTAAAGTCTGAATTTGAGCTTTTTTATTGATTTTCACATGAAGGAGTACATAGAAGCATTGGAAATGCAAAATCTTTCCAATGCCCAAAGACAACTCTGCACAAAGCTGAGTTGGAATTTGGAAACTCATATTATCAAAGATTCAAAAATCAAGTCACTCTATCACCTTTTCTAGCAACTTCCAGTCTTCAGGTGGTGGAATTGTCATTTTTTCTAACTGATGTTGTTTGACTTGAAGTTTTGTTAACATTTCATGATTGTAATTAGAAGTGGAACCTGTCTTGAATTCTTCAGTCAATTTTGCATTCAAGGTTATCAGTGTTCTGATTGAATCCAAATAGTTCACATCTGGGTTCTGAGGAAACTCGGTCCAAATCAATCTTCCTTGCACCTTCCATCTTCTTTTTGAAACCATCCTTTCTAATGAATCGCTCATTATGTCAAAAGCCTCTGGAAAACCAAGCTCTATGAAGTTCCTTACCTTTTCATCCACCACCTTCATCTTGTCTACAACCAAATGCAAATATTCCTTTGTTCCACACATTCTCGAACACTTTTCAATGATAGATGACAACTTCATTGAGGTTTCAATCCTGATTAGTAATCCCTTTTGATTTCAAATCATTGTCACTGGCTTTGTAGACTATTTGTAGAACTCTATTTGTAGATTTCTCTAATTCCAACACCTTTTTGTTGTCCACTAAATATTTGTTGAGCTTCTTATAATGTTTTCTGATAGCATCAATCAATTGAAACATGTCACACAAATGATCAAACCTCTGCATTATTTCATCCCGATCTTTTGTTTCATATGCCTCATTGTTTCTCTACAAAATGCAGATAACTTATTTTGGAAGACTTAATTTCATTTTTTTCTTCCATCAACTCTGCCTCCAATCTTTCATTTGTTTTTCTCTCTTTCTCCAATTTTTGTTCCCACTATGCATTTCCATTCGCAATGCTTAGTCTTAATTTTTCTGAAGTGGATTTTTCCTCATCATATTTCTTGTTGCTCTCATCTAGCCTTTGCTTCAGGTCATTCACTTCTCTCTCATTTGGTTTATCCTCTTTGCTTGTTGATGTAGAGGCAAGATTTTTTTATTCTTTTTTCTAATTCATTGCTCTTGTTATCTGCTGCTTTCCTCTTTGCTTTCTCATTTGCTAGGTCTGCCTGTAACTTTTCTATTTGGGTTTGCAACCTTTTCTTCTCTCTATCTTTCTTTAGCAATGATGTGTACACCAATTCATTGTTCTTCTTTGATACATTAATTTTGTCAGTATTTTTTAGCCAGAAAAATCCAATTGAAAATTGGTCACCTGGTATTCAGATCGATCCATCTGATTTGTTGGTTTGTTTTGAACTGTGGGAACAACAATTGTGTACTCCATGATTTCTTTATTTGTGTCAAATGTGGGTAATACCATGGTTGTTGTAGGCTCTGAAGTTACAACAGACACACTCTCCATCAGTTGCTTCTTTTCTTTTTTATACAAGTCTGATTTCTTTTTAAACTCTTCAATGAAATCATAACCTGGGGACGTAGGAACAATGGAATGCTTGAATGGCGAAGGAATAGGAGTACTTGTAGTTGCTAATGATGTCACAACACTAACTGGTAGTGGGGGAGTGCCTAGAAATAACTCCTTTGTGGTGGATCCACTGATAGTGTGACTTGGACCTGTCAAAATCCTTTCCTTTGCCTTGATCACTTGGTGTTTCTGTGGTATCTTGTATTGTTTTCCTCTTGTGTGTAATTTTTTGTTGTAGCACATGTTGACCACTACTAGTACTACTACCCATACCATCGACACTAGAGGTAGTTCCAGTTGCACTAAGCTCTCCACCATGGGCATGTCCTAGTTGTGATTGTATCTGACCATGAGGATGAGGATTAGAAGCTCTAACAAATTGAATTGTTTTAGCTCTACTTGAATGCCCTTGGTCTACTGTATTAGCTCCAAGGCCAGATCTATCAACTGGTTTTCTATGTTGTACATCTATTACTGTAGGAACTCCTTGTCCTTGGGATCCCAAACCACCACCTTCATAACACATTTTTTCAGCTATGACTGCTCCGGAAGTATATGCTTATTTTGTGGCCTCACCTAAACCAGGTTTGTAATTGACATGGCTTTGTTCTAATTATTCCCTATCATCATTAGATTCATCATCACTTTCTTTGTTTTCATGTTCATCAGGATGCTCTATATTCCACAATTTTCTACTCTTTAAATTCTTCGTTATCTCCATACTCTGCAAGAGCTCTTGGTTCACCCAGCTCCTTCCTCATAGACCAAAATGTAGTAATTTTTGATCGTGACCAATTTTTATCTGTAACTTCCTTCTCTAGAGAACCTGAAGTTTTTACTCTACTAGATGGTTTATCACTTTTTTCATAAAAAATGTTGTATGTCCTGATTGTCTTCCAGTGCAATGCCATAATTTTTGCTGATAATTGTTTAAAAGAAATACCATTCTCAGCAACACTTTTCTCCATTGCTATTTTGACCTCATCCCAAGAATCCTTGTTTCTCAAGTTTTCAAGCAAGGGTTTACTTTGATGTTGAATTCTACTTGCAACATTCCTATTGGCCACAATCATTGATTTAATGATGTCACATGGATCATACTGCTAGTGACAGATAGAATCAAAATCAAAAAAATTCAAAAGATTATGTGCCACACTAAATGATTTTCTCTCCAATGTGAACCCTCCACATGAAAAAGGTAAAGAAGGAAATAAGGTATTCTTTTGTTGACTGAGAAAGTGTAGTTCATCAACACTCTGCATCTGCCTTACATATTCCAATGCAAAAACCCTTTTTGTCACATGTATTGGAAGTTTGTATGGTTGTACTCCTGATCCATAAAATATTAGCACAATATATTCTTCCATTAAGTACCAATCAGCCAATTGTATTAATTTTCCTAGTTGAATGCAGTTTTTACATGACATAGGCAATCTAGGCATTGGATTATTTGTAATTGCTTGGTGCAATGGAGCCAAAAAGTAGTCTACAAAATGACTGTAGTTCCTTCGAGAATCATGCATCCTTATCTCACTGGTCCATTCATATACTAGAGCCATTTTATTTTCCTCGGCATTACTATAGGGTTGAATTGAAGCTTGTTGGTCTGAAACATTCCTCTAAATTTGAATAGAAAAAGATAGCACAAGTAGGTTGTGAACCTAAATGTCTTGGTGGAACCTCTTTAATCATTAAAAATTGTTTATGCATGGATTCTACAATGTGCTGAATAAAATTATATTTGACATGTTGAACACCATAATGGATATTAAATACCATTTCAAGGAGGCTTGCACCCACTTCCAAATTGCTATCCAGACCGAGGCAAAATGCTAGCATGGAAATTGTATCCTGAACCCATGGTTTAAAAATATCCAAATCATAAGGAGGCTTATGATCACCTTTCAATTTTTTTCTATCCTGAACTATTTTATTTAAGAAAGCATTTTTCTCCCTTTCTTCCACTGCTTCATAATCACTAGCAAGCTTTCTAGGTCAATGTGGACGTCTCCAAATTCTTCGGTTGTAAACCCCAATAGTTTTCCAAGTTCTTCTACATTAATGGATAACAATTCTTCTTTTCTATCTTTATTAACAATTTCTCTTTTGTTATCATCATAATTTTGGGCACAAACCATGATAAATTCTGGGCAAGGGAAAACCTCATGTAACATCATGCGCCCTAATCCAGTTACCCATGATGCATTGATACTATTAACTTTTGTTTGCTTTGCAGCCTTATTCTGAGATGAAAATCTAAGTTCTAAGGTAAGCCTACCATAGATTTCAGGATCATAAATATCATGGTATCCATCAGTGAAACCTGGGGTTTTAAGAAATTCTGCATAATGTATTTTTTATCGAGCATTGCTCTAGTGGTACTGGTGGTAGACGTGCTTATACAATGTGAAGTTGTGAAATTGAATTCCCTAATACCTATTAGTCCTCCTTAATTTTTCTTAATTCATGATAAGTCTCTAAAGCCAAACTTCAAAGTTTGACAAAATAATATTTTAAGAAATGTCAAACGATGAAATGTAGCCGCACAAATTCTTTCACTTACCTAGATTCCGAGTCCTGACTCTTGAAAAGATTAATGCTGACATTCATGGAAATTAGAATGGATTTTTTGGAAGTGGAACTGTGGAATCCAAAATAGGGTGGTGCACTGCAATGAGCAATCTGAAGATTGAAGACTAAAATCTCCCCATGTGTTGACCCTCTCACTTAAAAAAACATCACTTGACCCTCTAACAGTTATAGGGTGATTCTAGAGGTTTAAGTTTGCAAGCCTATCGCTCTATGCATTTCATTATGGAATGCAACTACAACCATACATCAAATGTTCATCCAATGGTTGAAACTTGAGTAATTTATGATATTAACTTAAAAAAATAAACATGACACGTGTGTTTTAAAGTTGTTTTAAACTTTTGTGTGCTAGGATTGGCATCAAGGCCAAGGGGCCGGTAACTTAATGATGCAAAGGACTTAAAAAAATATTCCCTTGTGCTGACCCTTTCACTTAAAAAAATCACTTGACAGTTGACACTTAGCAGTACAAAGTGCTTTAAATTCTTTTTTTTCTCGAAATTGGAACATTAAAGTGAATGAAACGTTTTAGGTCTACAAGTTGCAAATTCTTAACCATTGATCTTTCTAAATCTAATGGTTATAGGGTGATTCTGGAGGTTTAAGTTCACAAGCCCGTCGCTTTGTGCATTTCATTACAGAATGCAACTACAACCATACATCAAATGTTCATCCAATGGTTGAAATTTGAGTAATTTATGATATTAACTTAAAAAAATAAACATGACACATGTGTTTTAAAGTTGTTTTAAACTTTTGTGTGCTAGGATTGGCATCAAGGCCAAGGGGTCGATAACTTAACGTTGCAAAGGATTTTAAAAAACTCCCTATGTGTTGACCCTTTCACTTAAAAAAATCACTTGACGCTTAGCAGTACAGAGTGCTTTAAATTCTTTTTTTCTTGAAATTGGAACATTAAAGTGAATGAAATGTCTTAGGTCTACAAGTTGCAAATTCTTAATTGTTGATCTTTCTAAATCTAATGGTTATAGGGCGATTTTAGAGGTTTAAGTTTGCAAGCCTATTGCTTTGTGCATTTCATTACATAATGCAACTACAACCATACATCAAATGTTCATCCAACGGTTGAAACTTGAGTAATTTATGATATTAACTTAAAAAAATAAACATGACACGTGTTTTAAAGTTGTTTTAAAATTTTGTGTGCTAGGATTGACATCAAGGCCAAGGGGCCGATAACTTAATATTGCAAAGAACTTAAAAAAATCTCCCTGTGTGCTGACCCTCTCACTTAAAAAAAAATCACTTGATAGTTGACACTTAACAGTACAAAGTGCTTTAAATGCTTTTTTTCTCAAAATTGGAACATTAAAGTAAATGAAATATCTTAGGTCTACAAGTTGCAAATTCTTAACCGTTGGTCTTTCAAAATCTAATGGTTATAGGGTGATTCTAGAGGTTTAAGTTCGCAAGCCTATCGCTTTGTGCATTTCATTAAGGAATGCAACTACAACCATACATCAAATGTCCATCCAACGGTTGAAATTTGATTAATTTATGATATTAACTTAAAACAATAAACATGACACATGTGTTTTAAAGTTGTTTTAAAATTTGTGCGCAAGGATTGACATCAAGGCCAAGGGGCCAGTAACTTAATGTTGCAAAGGACTTAAATAAATGAATAATGATATGGGGAACTGGGGGAGAAGGTCAAAAACAAATTAGAAATCAATAACGACAACATTTAGTGTTTATAATGTTTTTTGTCAATTTGATGGAAACTTTCTTTTTTCATTTGTATTGCTTTATGTTTTACTTTTAAATTTGCATGCATTTATTTCTTAAATAGATATACCACACTTTGATTTTATGATCAATGCAAATTATAGAAATTTGTGTGAAAAGATCCATATTATAGCCTACATTGCATCCATAAAAAGATTTGAAATCCCATACTTGTAGTCCTTTCCCCATTCATAAAAAAAATCAACATCATTGACATCAGCCTTACAATGCTTTATCGGTGGAACCCCTATCACAACCCCATCGATTGCTCGAAGAAAATAGCTCACAACCTAGTATCGGTGTAACAATACTCTATTAGGATAAATCATAAGGTGTTCTACTCGATATACCGATAGAGTCAACAAAAGTAAGTGTGAACATTTATTTCACGAACCACAAGCTTTCACAGTTATCTTCCTTCACAACTTTTCCTTGTCCTTTATCACTCCTAACTTTTTGGTGCTTGCCACATGGCCTCCAACCGAAGGTTCTTGCTTTTCCGTATCACTATGCTTTTGCTGATCTCCATCTACTCGACGTGTGGCTTCCTATGGATTTTCTCTGAGCCGGGCCCACTTTGGTGGTTATCTTCGCTCGGCGTCGTCCACGTGGCTCCCTCTTAGAGCTTTTCGCTGGGGCATCCCTCACTCCTTTTTCCAGTCTCCGTCTGCTCGATGTGTGGCATATTTTCGTGCACTATTTTTCTTGGCGTTGCTGCCTTCGTCATTTTTTCTCACTTGCCGCCGCGTGTTCATTTATGATGCTGTATGGTTTTCTATTTCGTGCAACGGCTTTGCTGGCGCACTGCTGGGCGATCGTTCTCTTCGGTGGTAGCTCGAGATGATCTGGGGCATCGATGTTTGCTTGCAACATCTTGCTCTGTGGTTTTCAAGTGGTGGACTGGCCTTTATATGCGACCCTTTTCCTCTTTTTTAGATTGTTGATTAAGTTGATAAAAGCTCCTGAGCATTGGGAAGAGCCTCTATAATATTTTTATTAAAATTGAAGTTTACACACTGTGCCAAGCATTTGGCCTTTCTATTTTTCATGTATTTGATAAGACTGTTAGTTTGTGTTGTTATTTCCTATAAATGTATGAATGCCTGTTCTTCAGCTTTTGTGATCTTTCATAGCTAAATAAATACAGATCATGTTCTTTGACTCCTCTGTGTTGGCTAAAGTTATGTCAAATTATACTATGCAATTAGAGGTTGTTTGTTATGATTTAAAGTGGTTTTGAGAAAATTTACTTAATATGCAGCATTTGGTGGTTCGGGCCTTTGCATCCAGCACTGTGCTTCGGTAAATTCGTTTATGATTTTGGCACATCGCCTGTAGCTTAGTTTTCATGTTTTGCTATCTTTCTAACCCTTTACCTCCCCCCACTAAATGAAGAGACAACTTCGATAAAATCCTGGAGGTCACTTAGCTAGCGCACTATGTCCCCCAATAGCTAAGTATCCCATGAGACTGCTGCTACCTGCAAAATCTTGCGTCAATAGTTCTTTTTCTGGCATGCCCGGTGGGACCTGAACTAGCACGTTCACTTGAAATATAGGTGTGTATGAGCCATCGACCTATAACTAGGTCGCAAACTGCAAGATTCCCTAAATTGCTCATACCACCCTTAGTTTCCATTCACCTGAGAAGGCGGCAGGGTAGTCCTTCACCTCCTCCATCTCCTCCTTCTCCACCGTCACCTCCTTTTCCTACACCTATGGCAGTGATAAATTATGTAGCCTAGGACGTTGGTAGTCCTTTGGTAGCACTGGTACCTCCTGCAGTATGGGCCCCAATCCCCGCTTCTACTCTAAAAGCTACCCTAAGTATTCCAGGGATAAGTCGAAGACATCGACGAAACACCTGCAAGATGTGGCAGGCGTATGTCTAGTACATAGTGTGTCAAATGGAAATGTAGCTCTCAAATTGCTTGCCGCTTCCTTCCGAGGAAAGGTGTTGAACCGGTATAGAACTCTTGAGGCTAATACTATTGCTGCTTGGGACCAACTCAGAACTCTGTTCTATGAACATTTTTCAAATGCTAGAGATAGGTCTTCGCTGTATCATTAGCTGGCCAGTATAAAGCAAGCTCCTCATGAAGCTCTGCCTGATTTCAACGCACGTTTTCATTCAACCTGGTAGAAAGTGCCTATTGGCAGCCGACCGCCTCCTGATTTGGTGTTCATGTTCTACTTAAAGTCGATTAATGCCGATATCTCCATGATGCTTCAGGCTCTTGGCAGAGTGACTCTACCTGATGCTTATGCCTTGGCTGTCACTGCAAAAACTAACCTGATTGCTGCTGGGAAGTTGGCACCAAGACCTATCATGCCATTGTTCCCTGAGTGCAACACCATGGAAGTCGAAGCTCCTTTGACCAGTGCGCCTACAACTCCTCCCCAGTCTATGTACATGTATCTCGGAATAGCTCCGAGCGCAACTCTAACTATGGCTCCAGTGCCTAATCCCTTGGCGGCCGAGATGAACGAGATTAGAGAACAGATGCGGGCCATGACTAATGAATTAACTACCATAAAGTGACAACAATATAACTATTAGAAGCCAGCTTATCAAAATTATCAAAGTGGAAAAGCTCCCTATCAATCAAATTAGTGGCAAGATAGATCACATAGAAATACTTAGGCACAGTCGAATAACCAAGTTGTTCCAGTCACCCTACCGATGCAGACTATACACCCTAGTTCAAGTAAAGATTTAGTTGCAGGATAGAATAACTTAGCCAAAGATGCTAATTCATGGTGTTTTCCTTGCAATGATGCACACATGCCCCGAAATTTTCTGTGGGGAAATTTGCAACAGAAGATTGCGGAACAACGTAGCCAAGGTAATGTACTTGACCTCGCCAATCAGTCCTATGCTTCTTAGCAAATGGAGAATGCAGTCCTCGCCGCTCAAATGTAAGGAATGTCCATTAAGCAAGAGTCAGACATAGTTCTAGACCAAGCACTCTTTTCTTGGATGAAAGGAGAAGAGTTAGCATTTTTGAACGACATTCCCATGGATAAAGTGCCCTGAGTGCAATCTGACTACAATATGCGTTCAAAGCGTAGATTCACCAGAGAGTTCACATCTCCACCAACTAATGCTCCATCTCAGCCGATGCCTAGCCCATGGACAGGCCTATTGCCAATCCCACAATAGTATAAGGCAGCTATTCCTAGCTCTCCGAATCTACTTCCTCCGAAGGTGAAGGCTCCTACAATCACCCTTGGTGTTACCAAATAGCCGGATATACCAGCCACGAGGCCTACACCAACTGCGAAACCTAAGGAGCAAGCAACTATGGCTCATCAGTTGCGAGCATAGTTCAATGTGGTGGAACAACTAAAGAAGTCATTTGCCAATGCTTCTTTGTGGGATGTCCTGGCTATTTCGGAGAAGAAGGTGCTACTGTAGAAGGCATTGTAGGGAGAGGAAGATGTGAAGGTGCCTAGTTAGCCTAGCGAAGAAAAAATATCCAAGTCAGATCTGGATAAAATGCTAACAATTCAACCAAAAGAAAAGCTCAAAGCCGAAAAAGAGTGTAAGCCTAAACCTAAGCCTTTCTTTCTAATGCTTATTATTGGCGACAAGCTATTACATAATTGTATGATCGACTGTGGTGCTAGCACCACAGTCATGCCCAAGCAAGTAGCTGATGCTTTGGGTTTAAAATATGAGCCTCTTAACAAGGGAGTCATGTAGGTAGACAAAAATAAAGTTGATACTATCGGGGTAATCAGGGGATTACCTATGACATTATTCGCATGCCCTAGTATCACCGTGAATCAAGATACCGTACTCATTGATGTCCCTCCTCTGTTCAGGATATGTTTATCCCGAGAGTTCACAAAAAATGTTGGGGGATATCTAGCATTAGACTGGTCACATCTGATTTTGAGAACCAAGCATGGAGCCAAGATGAAGCTATTGTCAAAAACTCTACATTTTGAACATGTTGTTGACGAGGCTTTGCTCAACTTTGAAGCAGCACATACTTCCATTACCCCAGAGGAAAGGTTCAATGTTGAATTTCTAGAGGAAGAAGAGGCAACTAGCTCCCAGATGAAAAATGAAGAAGCTCTGTTAAATGAGTTTATTGACACAGAACCTTTCAGAAATTACCATGCAACTGGCCTCAGAACTTATCTTATACATGATGAAGGGCAGATTATGCCCAGGGTTACTAAAGAGCCTGGAGGCAAAAAATCCTTGAAACTATGGACTTTGTACTTTGATGGAGCAAGATGCAAAGTAGGAGCTAGAGCGAGAATTTGTTTGACATCCCCGTCTGAGGAAAAGACCTTGAGGTCATATCGCTTCTGGTTGGCCTGCTCGAATAATGAAGCATAATATGAGGGTTTGGTCCATGGTTTAAGCCTTGCAGAGAAAATGGGTGCCAAGCAAATAAGAGTGTTCAGAGATTCAAAACTAGTGGTCAACCAAATCCGAGGGATCTCTGCTGCAAAGAATGTCCAAATGCGATCATACCGACACAAAGTCTAGGATCTTATTGAAAGATTTGAGGCATTTAATATTCAGGCTATACCGAGAGAGAAGAACTCTGAAGCTGACCGAATGGCAACTGTCGGAGCTCAGTTTGAGCCAACCTCCCAGTTGTTTAAAAATAAACATGTTGTGAGAGTAGTTGTACGACCGGCTGTTCCGAACAATGTTCAAGATTGGCAAGTGTTCGATAGTGATGCTCAGATCACGTCATTTCTCCAGTCATCTGGGGAATTTGCTGATCAATTGAAATCGAAGATCACCAAAGCCTACAGAGATCAGGTAATCCAGTTGAAATCTAACAAGCTTCCCAGAGGCCTAGTTACTTTGGAGAGTCTCTTTGACTCCGATGACGCATGGAGGGATAAAAGGAAGCTGGTAGCTAACAAAGGTGATTATAACAACTTGCATGTCGGAAAGGACAAAAAGCTCAAAGTTGGTAAGGAAGTGTCTCAAAAGAATAAAGATAGGCTCAAGCACTTATGCGAGGAATATCCGAGCGTAGTAGCCTGGTCATACGATGATCTTAAGGGATATGATCCCGAGATCATTCAACATACAATTGAGCTAGTGGAAGGAGCAAAGCCGATTCGATAGAAGCAAAGGCCTGTGAACTAAAAAATTGAGATGCTTATGTCACAAGAGCTGAACAAGTTGATTGCATCTCGGATAGTGTTTTCGATCAAACATAGCACTTGGGTGTCTAACCTGGTGCCAGTCCGAAAGAAGAATGGTGACATACGATTGTGTGTAGACTTACGAGACCTGAATAGGGCGTCCCCAAAGGATCATTACCCCTTGCCTTCTATGGAGGTAATCCTACAAACTGTAGCTGGTTTTGAAATGTTTTCTATGCTAGATGGCTTTTCGGGCTACAATCAGATTCGTGTAAACGAAAATGACCAATACAAAACAACGTTCACCACGAAGTGGGGAACATATGCATATGCTAAGATGCCTTTTTGCCTCTCAAA
The DNA here is from genome assembly GCA_007115665.2 of Sequoiadendron giganteum. Lineage (NCBI taxonomy): Eukaryota > Viridiplantae > Streptophyta > Pinopsida > Cupressales > Cupressaceae > Sequoiadendron > Sequoiadendron giganteum. The sequence continues at coordinate 172,642,683 of CM021107.1, read as the reverse complement.
TGCTGGAGCCACTTTTCAGAGGGCTATGGACATTGCCTTTAAGGATTTAATTCATAAGATTATGCTTATCTATCTAGATGATTTGACAGTGTTTTCCAAAACAATTGATGATCATTTAGAACTTGTCTTCCAGAAGTGTCAGGAATTCGGGATTTCTCTAAACCCGAAGAAATGTGTTTTCGGAGTTCCCCAGGGAAAGCTATTGGGATATGTTGTCTCGAAGGAAGGAATCACTATAGATCGAGAAAGAGTTGATGCAATTAGGGAGCTTCCCCTGCCTGTAAACAAAAAAGGAGTGCAATCTTTTCTAGGTAAGGTCAATTTCATCAGTCGATTCATTACAGATTTTGTAGGGATCATTCAGCCAATTACCTTAATGCTAAAGAAGGACCAGATTTTCAAGTGGACAGTAGAGGCCAGAAAATATTTCGAGCTTATAAAGGAGGTCATTTCTTCGGCCCCTATGTTAATTGACCCGAAACTGTCAAAAGATTTTATCATCTATGTTTTCGGTGGTGGCAACAGTATTGCCACAGTGCTCATGCAGAAAGATGATGAAAAAAAAAGGGAGTCTCCTGTCGCTTTCTACTCACGCACCTTAAAGGAGTATGAGGTGAAGTATAATTTTGTTGAAAAGCAAGCCTTTGCTATTGTGAAGGGGCTCAAGAAGTTTAGGCACCTGATATCATAAAATAAGGTGATTTTTTGTGTATCGCATCCTAGTGTGTGGGAATATATCATGGAAGGAGAAATCACTGAGAAGAGAGCTAACTGGATCACCAAGATCCTTGAATATAATATTGAGATTAGGCCTGTCAAGACTATTAAGGGTAAAGGATTGTGTGAGTACCTCGTCGAGAACAATGAACCAGTGACAAAACTTGAAGCCCAGAACCTATGTTACTAAATGAGGAAAGCTCCGAGGAAGATTCGCTGGAAGATAGGATGAACTTCATGCAAACCAAAAGGTATCCAACCAACCTCCCTTCCTTCAAGAGACGGTTCTATCGGTTGCAGAATAGCAGTTATGTTCTTTTAAAAGGAGTCCTTTTCAAGAGAAATTTTAATGGCGTCTTGCTGAGATGTGTAAACAAGGAACAAGCTAAGAGAATATTGGATTAGTACCACAACGACCTAGCTGGAGGGCACTTTTCTGCAAGGACTACTGCAATAAAGATTAATGTGTTGGTTACTTTTCGCCAACACTATTCAATGATGCATTTTCATTAGTAAAGTCTTGCAATGAGTGTTAGTTTTATGTCAAAAAGAGAAAGAATGCTTCTATGCCATTAAGGCCTATATTAGTAGAGGAACCCTTTGTTCAATGGGGTCTAGACTTCATTGGAACGATTAACCCTTTCACTTCAGCTGGACACAGGTGGATATTGACAGCGACCGACTACTTCACCCGATGGGCAGAAGCGGTGCCATTGAAGAATGTAATGGAAATAGAAATCATTAATTTCCTTGAGGAGATGGTAGCTAGATTTGGCCCGCCTAAAATGATTATCTCTGATAACACTAAGGATTTTCTTGGCTTGAAGATGAGCCAGTTTGCATTAAAGTATGGAGTTGTCCTGAAAACCTCTTCCAACAATTACCCTCAGGGGAATGGTCTTGCAGAATCCACAAATAAAAACCTAATCAGGTTAATCAAGAGGACAGGCTTAGAACACTAGAAAGAATGGCATAGGAACTTCCAGACAGTGTTGTGGGCAGACCGAATCATGCCCAAGAAGATACTAAAGACATCTCCGTATGCGATGGTGTACAAGAAGTAGGCATTGCTCCCTATTTCCATGGAAATCCCTACCCTCCAGTTGCTTAAATCTTTAGAAATTGACCAAAATGGAGTAATGGAGGTACGATTTTTCGAGCTACTCAAGGTTCAAGAAAAGAGAGAGCATGCCCTTGAGGTGATGAATAGCCACCAGTAGGTGGTAAATAAGTGGTTTAATAAAAGGGCATCAGATCAAGAGCTATAATGTGGGGACTTGGTGCTCAAGTTCAACGAGCGCGGGGCAAAGCCCGACCAACACGAAAAATTCGACAGTCTCTGGGAAGGGCCTTTTAAAATTGTCCATTGTAAATAGTTCAACTCTTTTGAGTTGGAAGACATGGAAGGTAATGCCTTAAGTATTCTAGTTAATGAAATACATCTTAAGAAATTTAATTAGTTCTGCCTATGTGATGGCTTTGTAAATTGTAAATATGTAATTATCTTTCCTGCTTTAATTTTTGGGTTTTCTCAGTGCTCTTAAAAACAACAACAGTAGTGCATGAAATTGAAAAAAATTGTAAATGAGCCAAGATTTGAAAAAAAATAAGTTTAATATTTTTTCCAGAACATTTACATTGCATACAATAGAGGCCAGTGGCCTTGTATCAAATATATACATATATCCACTAGAGGGCGGAGAGCTAGAAAAAAAGAAGGAGAAAAAGCATGCGGGGGTTATTTTTTCTTCTCAGTCATGTAGCAGCAACAACATCCAGTGGTGCAGGGTGATGAAAGACCATCCTCTCAAAGTCCTCGTACCACTGCATGTTCTGGAATGGTTCAAAGTGATGAATCCGCATGAGAAAATAGCAGCTGATGTGAACCCTAGATTGATGTTCTTCGTGGGTCTTGAGCTCAAAGTCGAATAAGAAAGGCCTGGTTGGCATGGGTCCTCCATGAAGCAGCAACCGATGCAAGTTGCGAATTGAAGGGACCCCACAATCGAATTTGGCAGCCCACACTATTTGCTCCAATCCTCCAAGGTAACGCCGTAGGAACACTCGCTTCGTCAGCTTCAGGACCTTGCGTTTGGAGACATTGATATCTAGCAGCGAGGCGACAAAGTGTGAGTAGATGCTGGTGTTGAACCGATATTGTTCCTCATATTCCATGCAATCCTTGCCGAGGACCCATTTGATCGCTTTCACATTCAATAGGTTTTTGATGTCTGTCATGCGCTTTAAGTGCCTGCACCTAATTTTTCCTAGGAAAGCGGCTTGAGTCTTCTTGTAGACTAGTCTAATCGGCGTTTCCATGCTGCTTGCTACTCTAGCTTGAAAATGAAAAAATGCTAAGATAACTAAAGCTTACTAAGCTAGAATGTTGAGGCTAAATGTGATTAGCAATGCTGCTAATGGCCCTATTTATAGACTGGTCGGGGTTTGCTAAACGAGGTGCAAGCTATAATTACATCAGAAGAAAATGGCACTATCAGGCCTTGATAATCAGTGTCGCAACGTGTGAGCTGATAGGAATGATCAGGTATAGTTGCAACTTGCCTTGTTTGAGTTGTCGAATTAATAAAGATTAGCCAAGTGTCAACATGAGAAGCTAGCAAATATTTTGGTAAAGCCATTGTGTGTTGTGCCCAAGTACAATCAAGATCAGTAAATGCAAGAGAATTTGTGAAGGATATGGCAAGGTTGTCTTGGTCCGTTGTCCAAGAAAAATTCAGGCACCACCTCACGCGAAGTCATGTCTCTTAAATATGGAAAGTAATTTGGTAGGTCGATGATCCCTTCACATGCATGAAAAGTTGGTGATGCATATAGCAACTAAATGTGAAAGACTGACACGTACACTTGCTAAGCCATTTTTCACGAAAATAAAAAAGAAGGTTTGACATGCAAAAGGCGCATTTATTGTGAGGATTTATCAAAAGATAAAAAAGGCTAAGTCATTCACAAAGAGAGAAAGATTTTTTTAGAAGCTAAGTTATTTGCAAAAGTCTGCAAAAGGTTCTTGCGAATACAGAGAAAATGGATGAGATTGCAGAGAGTTCAACACCAGCCCTTGCTCCAGAGAGTATAAACGAACAAAGATTAAAGGCACCCTATGTGGATATCTACAGCGAGGAGTCTTATGCTACTCCAGGCATCCCAACAAAGACATGCTGGCCCTTCACCAATCCAGCGGACCAGAGGATGCTGAGCACGGTTCCTCATAGAAACCAAACTCTAGTATCAAAGGATTGGGATAACGTTTCGGATCCTGAATTATCTCAAAATCCCAAGAGCCTTAGGGAAGTTACATGTGAGAGAAAGAAGAAATTAACAGACCCTTTCTACTAGCGTCTATGGGACTATGAGCTTCCCTAGTACATGGTTCCTCTGGTGCATCATTGCCTAGAAAGTATGGCAGCATGCGTGGCAAACTTCGACCCTCAGACTGGAGTAATAAGTGGTCCTAATTTGTGGGTAATCATCAACCCCAAAGCTCTTCAGGATATGCTATGCATCCCACTCCCCTTGACCTAGAATGTTGAAATTTTCAACATAAAAAGAATGCATGATAAGTGGGGAATGCTCAGAATGGCACCGCAGTTTTACCACATGGAGACTGCTCAACCGACAAATGTCTCAACACCACCCAAATTTCCATTTAATATGGGTACTTTAAAAACTGGGTCTTCTGTTGTCTATTCCATGTTGGCGTTGGTTTGCGGACTTTATACAGACAAGCAAGTCTTTGAGTTTCAGATGTGTCTCATCTTTATGTTGAGAAAGAACAATGTGCCTCCACTTATGGACGTTGTGAAAGTTATTGTTGATGCGATGAAGCAGAAACTATAGGATTTCCAGGCCAGTTCTAAATTCAGGTATTCCTCTTTCCTAACCTACTTAATATTGCATCAGAATTCAAACTATTTCCAATAATTTATGTCTCTGGCCGTTTTCGACATGGACTCCCGTCCTGTCAAAAAATTTTGATTATTATGCGTTTACGGATTCATTCTTAGCTCCGAATTTGTGGGCTTTAGAAGGATCTGGGGGCAACATGTTCGCACACCTATCACCAAGACAAAAATCCTGGTTGGGAAAGCTTCTACCGCCTTGTGATTGGTTCTTTGCCACAGACTTCACTATGCTTCACATGCGAGGTTTTGTCCGAGAACCTTTCCGGCTCTCGCACTTTCTTTCTGACAGAGTGCTGGCCCTAGAGGCGTTGAGACAACTATGTAATATTGATAATGATTACTGGGGAGGAAAGCATTTGACTTCCCATTTGATACTGCTGGTCATGTTCGGCTCCGTGTCGTTGGTCAAGAAAAAGGACTTTGAAGATTGATACTTTAGAGATTCTGTACTCAAATTTGAGACATCTTGGGTTGGTGGTTATCAATGACACCTAGCAATACAACCCTGAAAATAATTTATCAGAGGCTGGCATAAGAATCCCACATCAACCTCGACCATTCTGGGACCCTTGGAGAAATGTTGAAGAGGGGAATTTGAAATTTTATGTAGGCCTTGAATATTTTCCTATTGAGGACAAGCGACTGCCATGGCTAAAATTTTACTACATAGCAGGGAAGCCCAACCCTAATCGGAAGATCAACCAGTCCCTGTGCACCCAATTGAATAAGATCGAATGGAAGCTTGAGAAAAATTAAGACTTTTGGATATACCGATAGGAGATTAAGGCAACCAAAAAGCTTTATGAAGAGTTTCCTCTTGATGAAAAATTTGATGACGTCTGGGAGAACGAGCATCGAGACACAGAAAGGTCTCTGAACCCTTCAACGTCGGAGCAACACTATGAGAAGGGAAGAGCTACTACGAAGCCCGAAGAAGAGGTAACTCAAAATGACCTTGTTGTCGGAGAGGATCCAACACATGAAGAAGATGTCGAGGAGCAGTCTGCACAATGGGAGGATTTGCCAAGCGCACAAACATTGGAGCTATCCAACTCCTCTAAATCAACTCGGAAGAGGCCAAGGACTACCAGTCTTAGTCTGTAGGTCATTGTTGACCTTGAGGACAATTTGGAGGAGAAACGATTGCAAACAAGACAATCCAGAAGAGAAGAAGGGAAGTTGCAAGAAGAAGCGGTCATATCGTCTATAGCTCCTTATGAGCCTCAGGTATTATTTCCTCCCTCTTCTCTCTCCATTATGTCTCTGATCGCCTCTTCGTTCGCCCCAAAATTTTCATCTGCACCAGCTTTGTCTGTCACTGGGTATCCCAGGCAACCCAATCCTTTCCCTCCTGGTTTTCCATTTTCATCCTCCGCTTTCCATTCCACCCCTGGGACACAAGTGGTCACTAGTTTTGACCTAATGAACCAATAATTTTCATCCCTGAGACCTGGCATATCGGTTGGTACTTCCTCTGCTTTTTCCCCTGTCATGTTTTCATCACCTTCGAGCAGTCAATTCATCCCACCTTTTTCCCCGCCCATTATCACAAGGCCTAGAAAATCCACTGACGCGCCTAGCACGCTATCTTTCCCACTAGCTATCCCTCAGGAGTTTCCTTTTGCTGGTAGGTTGGGAATCCCTTCCCAAGAATATTTCTCGCAGGTGGAGGCAAATAAGAGCGCCCAAGCCAGCCGAATTCAGAAGAGGAGACAAAAGGATGTGGGCAGGCCAGTAGAGCCTCTCTTACAAATTATGTTAAATGAGAGCCAAAATTCGTTGATGTTTGCGAAGATCACTCCTAATGTGATTAAACCGGTAGGAGAAATGCTACCGAGTGATTACTCTGTCAACGCCATTGGGCTGGATTTGCAACAAGCTCGTCCGCAGCATAAGTTTGAGTTGATGGAAGAGACTCAAAAAATAGTAGCCATCGATTACCTCAAGCTCAATCGCCAGGAAAGGAAAAAGGAGGAGCAAATATCAGAGCTAAAGGGAAAGGTTGATATTTGGGTGAACAAGTTTAAATCCCAAGAAAATGAGATAAGTCGCCTACAAAAGGAGAGGAGTGATTTTGAAAGAAAAATCAAGGTGCTTCAGGTTATGAGCATGAAAATTATCCCGACCCTCCAAAATGAGGCCGAGATGAGCTGGGCAAAAGAAGAAAAGCTCTGTGCTGACATACTACTATTGAATGAAGGTATGAAACAACTCCGACAAAGCACAAGTGATGAAGTAAATGAAATGAATGTCGTTTTAGAGTCGGAAATCCAAATGAAGAAGGTGGCTGAATTGGCCCTAGAAGAGAAAGAAAAGGAGATTTCCACTCTAAGGGAGCAATTGTCAACATTGAACGGAAGTTTATCAGAGCTAAAGGTGGACCCGAGTAGCACAGTAGCGGAGTTAGATATTTTGAAGGCCCAACCTTTTGCACCACAGATGAGCTCATTGGAAATCGCCAAGGAGTTATACGCGTCATACTGGGATAAAGTCAAGGTTTTATGCCTTATTCTACAACCCACCCTAAAATTTATGGCACAGGCGACCAGCTTATGCAGAATAGTCAGTGAAACAATTTAGTAGGTGTAGGAGGTAACTTCTGATAAGCTTCGAGAGGCCAGGCTTTTGTTGAGCAAATTGTATATGGCCTCCGATGAGGCTTTGAGTGGCGTGGGTATAGAAGACCGAACAATGGTGGCCATGGGCATGAACATCCTCATTTCTATGCATGAGGCCATCTAGAATGTGGCAGAGTGCAGAGCCTGGTTGAACTAGATTACTAGTGACATGCAGGCAAAATTTTCTCGCTTAACTCAGAGAGGCCTTCCTTCGCCCTTCATCGTAGATCAAGCGGTTGTTGGTGTTGAACATATTGTTGCAAGGATTGAAGAAAAGAAGCAAGAATTTTCTGGTTTCCAATTTTTTGATCAGTCTCCGACCGCCGAGAAAATTGAAGGTATCGTGCATTAGTTGGTGCAGCTCTTCTTCCAGCTAGAATTGGAGACGAAAATATCTGGTGGATTGCCTTTCAAGGCAATTATCGATCTCAAGTTGGTCGGTCTGCAAGGTGCCCTCTCTAAGTTATGAGTGATAGTGGGATGTTGAACCAAGGTTTCTGGGGTTCTTCATTCTGCAGGCAAAATATCCCTATGAGTCGCCAAACTGTGAACATTTATTTCATGAACTGCAAGATTTCCCGGTTATCTTCCTTCGCGGCTTTGCCTTGTCCTTTATCACTCTTAAATTTTCGGTGCTTGCCACGTGGCCTCCAATTGGAGGTTCTTGCTTTTCCATATCACCATGCTTTTGTTGATCTCCATCTGCTCGATGCGTGGCTTCCTCTGGATTTTCTCTGAGCCAGGCCCACTTGGCAGTTATCTTCGCTTGGCGTCGTCCACGTGGCTCCCTCTCAGAGCTTTTCGTTGGGGCATACCTCACTCCTTTTTCCAGTCTCCGTCTGCTCGATGCGTGGCATATTTTTGTGCGCTATTTTTCTTGGAATTGTTGCCTTCACCGTTTTTTCTCACTTGCCACCATGTGTTCTTCTTCGATGCCGTGTGTTTATTTCTGATGCTGCATGGTTTTTTGATCAGTGTAACGACACTTCTGGCGCACTGCTGGGCGATCGTTCTCTTTGATGGCAGCTCGAGATGATCTGAGGCGTCGATGTTTGCTTGCGGCATCTTGCTCTATGGTTTTCAAGCGATGGACTAGCCTTTATATGTAGCCCTTTTCCTCTTTTTTAGGTTGTTGATTAAGTTGATAAAAGCTCCTGAGCATTGGGAAGAGCCTTTGTAATATTTTCATTAAACTTGAAGTTTGCAGACTATGCCAAGCATTCGGCCTTTCTATTTTTCATGTATTTGATAAGACTGTTAGTTTGTGCTGTTATTTCCTATAAATGTATGAATGCCTGTTCTTCAGCTTTTGTGATCTTTCATAACTAAATAAATACAGATCATGTTCTTTGACTCCTCTGTGTTGGCTAAAGTTATGTCAAATTATAATATGCAATTAGAGGGTGTTTGTTATGTTTTAAAGTGATTTTGAGAAAATTTATTTAATAAGCAGCATACGGTGGTTCGGGCCTTTGCATCCAACACTGTGCTTTGGTAAATTCATTTATGATTTTGGTGCATCGCCTGTAGCTTAGTTTTCATGTTTTGCTATCTTTCTAACCCTTTACCTCCCCCCACTAAATGAAGAGCCGACTTCAATAAAATCCTGGAGGTCACTTAGCTAGCGCAATATGTCCCCCAATAGCTAAGTCTCCCATAAGACTGCTACTACCTGCAAAGTCTTGCGTCAACAGTAAGCACATCGTTGTAACACATAAACATCGGTGGAATGAATGATTGCACTCCCCCGATGGCCCGATATAACCATGAATTATCAAGTGCATATTGCATAGAGTATATTACTTAATTTCTCAAAGGAAAAAAACTAATTTGAATATATGAATAGACACTGAAGTTCTGAACTCAAAAAATAACTCTTTACTATAAGTGTAAATTAATAACGAAGAATAACACAACACAACCATTTATTTTATTGCAACTAAATTTCAATGTCACATTATTACATATCTTTTTAAAGACAAGTAGCTGTAGAGTAGGCAAGCTCCTGTTTTGTATAAATAACATATGTCAATGTGTCATTTTATATAGACACAATTTAATAATTTATTCCAAGATGTTTCCCATGACAATGGATTACAAATTGATTCTAATTTCCAAGTTTCTGTTGGTGACAACTTCATACAAATGTAACTCTAAAAATAAATGCATGATTCCAAGCTTTCGCTTGTGACAATGTAATACAAATGTGGCACTGAAAATAAACATTGGGGGAAAGGTGGTTCTATTCATTCTAGGTAAATGGGAGCTGTAAAGATACAAAATGTATTTATCCCCTTTGAGAACTAGAGTCATGCAGAAGATGTAATACAAATGTCTCTTTGAAAATAAATGTATGGGGCTTGCCTGGCCAACCATGCTGGGGAATAAGGAGCTGTGAAGATACAAGAGGAGTAGAAAATTTGCTCCCATCTTTTGCACGTAGCTTCCATGCACTGGTATACCACTTACCTCCATCAGAGCTCGTCATCTTGGTTCAAAACCTGTCTGAGAAGTCAGGTTAACCAAACCAACTTCTTTCCAATTCCACCCATTCTGAACTTGATGGAAATTCATCTTTTACTGATTACTTTGTAACTACATAACTATAAGTAGAAGAATTTATAGTATCCCCAATAATATTGCATCATCTTCTTCATGAATCCTTATTAACCCTAGAAAATGAAAACCCTTATGACATTATCCACTATTCACTATCCCTATTTATGGGCCATGAGTGCTGCTACCAACCTGGGTATAATGATAATCGCGATTCGTGTATAGTTAAAATGTTTAATTTGATTGACGTATGGCTACATGCCAACTGTACCTCAAGCTAACAAGCTGTCAAAATCACCAGTGTCACTCAAACGATATGAAATCATTAAAAATATTATTTCATTAAAGCTATGAGTTGTCCAAGAAATTACTTCGGATGTTCATATCACATTTGGCATTAATCGTCGCCACTACCAGCACTAGCGGTACGACAACCACACTTTCATCAAAAAGATTGAGAATTTCAATTAAATGAAATGTATAATGTCGAGGCATTGAAAAGACAGAATGAGTGATGAGCGATGAGCCTTGATCTCACCACATGTCTACATCTAATGGTTCTAGTGTTATTCCAGAGGTTTCAATTCGCAAGTCTAGTGCTTCAGTGATTTACTTCCAGAATGCAACTCTTTTTGCTTGTTGGTGTACAGATTTGTCACTTTAACCATGAAAGTAGATGCAAGATATTTTAAAACAAATGACACAAAGTTCGTTTGTCTCACAACCAGTGATCACATGCAAAAAATAAGTAAATAAAAGTGATAGTTTCTCTTTTAACAAATGAATTAATCTGAACACAAAGTCTTAGAGATGAAAATATACGCATTCTGACCTAACAGATAAACATTGAAGAAACACAATTCATTCATAATTAAAAGGAAGTATTAATAAATACATAGATTTATACATATATTATTTTATCTCTCTAATGCTAAAAATGTGGATTCACAGACCTATCACCCCACACCTTGTACAATCAAAAAGCGCTCAAAAGCTAAAACTACCTCCCCTTATCATTACGTGTCACAAAAGGATTCGTGCATGATATTAAACCACTGGAGGTTTTGGGAATCTGTACAGTTCTAACTGCATTTCCATAACTAAATTGTGAAATTCAACGTGTTCTTCTTCTTCTAAAATGAAAATCAACCTGTTGTACTTGGCATTACTGGTTTTCTCTTTCCATGCCACTGAACACAGCTGGGAAATGATGTCGATTTGCTCTTCTTCACGCCAAATCTAGTTGCATGATGGGCACTAGTTCATCTTCACATTCCCTGATATCACCAGGAAGTACCATTTTGAGGAAACTCTGAGTTTGGTGTTGAAAATGCTGCCACCTTTCCTCGTATGCAGGCTCACTTAACTTCACCGGTAGGAAGTGACCATTTATTTTCCAATAAAAAAGTGCCAATCTGCTATGTAAGATTACATTAAATCTCAAGTTGGTGTTTGAAATAATTTGAGAAGACACCCCTTAATGTCACTGTACAATTCATTAAATGAGTTGACACTTTGAAAGTTGTGCATCCCGCCGAGGTCGCCCCATTGCTAAGAAACAAAACTCTATAACCATTTGTATGGTAATAAAATCTCAACCATTGATTTATAGAAATGTAATAGTTCTAGTGTTATTCCAGAGGTTTTAATTCCCAAGTCTAGTGCTTTAGAGATTTACTTTTGGAATGCAACTACAGTCGTCCATCAAACATTCATCGAACGGTCCCTATGATTTTTTATTGGAATATTCATTTATTTCACCACTGAATTTTTTTATTAGTTTGAGGTTCTGTTTAATTTGCTAATGAAAATATATTTTTTTCTTTGAAAAAAGTTTTTAATCACCAACAAAAACAAAATTGTTTTGAAAACAAGATTAATTCGCCAATGGAAAAAAATTTATGGTTTGAAAAATGGTTTTAATCGCCAATGAAAAATATTTTATTCATTTAAAAAAATTTGCAATTCTCCATGATTTCCCATAGACTTCTAGGGATTATAAAAGATTCACCAATTGGGATTTTTTTTCCCCAAAAAACGAAAAAATTTGTCAATAAAATTAATATTCTTTTCGGGAAGTATACAAGATTTGCTAGGATTTTACACCTTTCTTTTCGAGAAGTATACAAGATTTGCTAGGATTTTACAGAGGGGGTTTCTTAAAGTTTTCCCTATTCATGACCCTTTAATTTATCATTAATAGGCCCCTAAGACCCTTTATTTCAGATCCCAAGGCTTATTTAAGTTGAAATCCCAAAAAAATCAACAAAGGCATTCAATTTTCTAACAACTTGACATTTACTCACCCCGAAAAGCTAGGGTGGGACTCATACACCACCTTGGGCATATGAGTCCCCCTAGGTGGGACCCATATGCCACAAGTAGCGTATGAGTCCTGTGTGGCCCCTTTTTAGGGTTTGAGCGAGAGATTAAGGTTTTTGATTCAAAGTTTTGGTTGATATCAACATTTGGGATCTAATAAATAGTAAATTAGATGAAGTGCCTATAAAAAAAAGGTTTCAAATCATTATTTTCATCTAGAGAGATTGATTGTAGATCTAAGCATTCACAAGTACTCAAGCATACTTTCACAAGAGCATTCAAGAGCAAGTGGCAAGAAGAGTTGAATTCTTGGAGCAGCATTATAGTTTTTTTGCAGGTCTTCAAGCTCACTTTCATTCAAGATCTAGCATTGTTAAGGATTGATGATGGTTGCCTATGGTGAATCATGATGGATTCTAGGTTAGGGAGATGCAACTAGCCATCAAGCCAAGCCTAATGACTTGTTTCCTAAGTGATTTCATCCTCTATTATCATTCTAATTTCTGCCTAAAGGAAGGTACATGCATTATTATGGCTTATTAGGGTGATTAGAGATATCCCAAAGTGAGTCATCATCTCTATATTTCACTCTTGCATCTTATTCTAGAACATTAGAATAGGGTTTTATGAAATTTTGGATCTCCTAGTCTTAGATGCACTTAAGATTAGGGCTTGCACTCATATTTCCTTTCAAGATCCATTTTTTTCATCAAGGTTTAACTACCAAACTAGGGGTTTGACTGAGGCAAACCCCCCAAAAGAAAATCCAAACAATATTCTATTTTGCAGGCCTTTTTAGCAGGTTCAGATTTGAAAATCAGGTTTGGAAGGAATAATAGAGATATCAGAACAGATTCAGATCTCGACTTTCTGAAAAGTAGAACGAGACTAATATTCCACTTGTAGCATGTATGAGTCCTAGTATAGCAGATTTTTTGAGTTTTAGAGGACTTAAAATTGTTGCTAACAAATTCCAGTTTCTACCCAGAAAGCCTAATCTAGGACTAAATTTCCCCTACTAGCATACGAGTCCTAGTGTGCATTAAAATTTGGCATTTCTAGGATTTCAGACCTCCATTCAAGCCTCTTCAGCTTCCAGGTTCACCTCTATTTTTTCTCAGTTTATTATTTTAATTTTCAATTTCATAATCTAGGTTATATAGTTAGGTTTTGCATATCATTTATATTCCTAGTCTTTCAAAGCCCTAGCTTGGTGGTGAACCCTCTTTTATCCTTTAATCAAACCCTAGGAAACCTTATTGCAGATCTCTAAATCCCTTATTCCATCCTTGGAGTGAGATCTCTAAGGTTTCCTTCAGTGAGACTTGTAGGAAATGAGTTGTTGTCAGTCCTAAAACATACAACCAACTATTTTCTAGGTTTCAATACTAAAGAGGATTTCCACCCTAAAAGTGTTCCGAATCTAGGTATACTTAGTGGAGAGTTAGGGATAATCTCTCAGCAACACCATATGCCAAGAGAAAGGCTCCAGCCATAAGGGTCCAAAGAAATCATGAATCTAATTCCACAACTATTGAGCTCTGGTGCAAAACCAAAAGAGGTGCTTATAAGACTCAGAATTCCCACAGAAATGGCATTGAGGGTCCTGAACTCCTAGATGGGAAAGTTGAGACTCCATTGGTAAGCCTTGGAAAATAATACACCAAGCGAAGTGGGAAAGCTTGGACTCAATAATGACGAACCGCATAGAAGAAAACCTTCGGTGCCAAACAATAATTGGGGAATGAAGATGCCACCTCTATTTCAAACTGTTAATCATCGAATAATGAGGTGAAAGCCACTGGTAACCAAGTCTAGGCTTGTAGTTTTTGAACGGGGTGTTAGGAACCCACTTTCAATCTTTCCATCAAGGCTTGGTAGAGTAGATACCAACTTTTTGAAGCATATCAACCAGAATGACACTAACCATACCATCAAAAGTTTCCTGGTCATGGTTCTGTAAAACAAACTGAGCTTTAAAATCTCCCCACATCATAATGCTCATCATGGGTCTAGAAAACAAGTCTTGAGGAGACTAGATACCCTTTTTTTTGAATTTAAAAGCCTTAAGCCAAGGTAGCTTGGCTAGAGGCTGACCCCGATTGAAAAAAAAGGAGACCGCCAGATATTTTGTTGATTGAAACAAATCCCATGTCTGAATCTAGTGTCATTCCATCGAAGCCAAGGCTTGATAGCCTCCCAAAATCTGAACATGCTCCTTCATAATGAGAAGTGTGTGAAATCTAATACCTTTCCAAGAAGGTATGTGAGTAGGATATCTCGATGAAATGCAATGACTGAGAATAATTTTCCAAGTCTCATTACCGATGAGAGTACGAATGATCCATTTCACACACAAAGTCGTTCCTTTCCTTTAAAATTTAGATAAATGACTCATTTTAAAAATAAAATCCTTTAAAAAATGTCTCTTGGCGTTACTTTTCCAAACTTGAAATACTTTATTTAGTGTCTTTCAAATTTTTAGTATAAATGTGAGAGTTTGATCATTAATATGAAGAATCAGTTTTCCATATTAATTATAAGTAATTGTTTAAATAAAGTGTGATTATTTTTTAATCATAAAAGATAAAATGTAAGAATATATTCTTCATTTATGAGAAATATATACTATTATTATTTACTAATATACATTAAAAATTGAATCTCTTTATAATTACTTCATAAAAAGCTAAAAGTTGGATAATTAATTTTATTTTGAAAAATAAAAAAATAAAAATTATTGTTATAAAATCACATCTATGATAAAATTAAGTATTACAAATATGTTATATTTATTTTAATAGAATTAACAAAACAAATTATGATTTCCCTTTCATTTTAAAAGCATTTCTTTAGGTCAATGTAACAAAATGATAGTGGAATAGTTATGAAAATATATTGGGATCATTCTTAAAGATTAATAGTAAATGCTTTTAGCAATATAATAGTGGAAGCATCTCACTTTATATGTAAGGTTTACTAAACAAACTATACAATAATGTTTTTTCAATTACATAATTTTTGAGGCAATATAGTTGATCTATATTTCATTGGAAATGCAATCAACATTTTATTCATATGAGCATCACTTAAATGTACTAAGTGTTAAGCGGACCATTCATGTTCATGAGAGATGGGTTCTTGTGAACTACTAATCATGAACTATGAATCTATAAGAGTGACTTATGTATACAACGCAATTGAGTTAAGATATAATATTACATAATTTAACATTATAGAAAACATCACCTACTTGATCTTAAATTTACTATTATTCCAAAGTATAAATAAGAAGTGGGATTATCTAGGATCCAAATCTGTTATTGTTACATCATTAATAGATGGGAATATCAAATAAGTGGCAATTGAAGTAGGTGAAGTTGAGCTTGCAGTTCTAGGTATTGATGTAGATATATGTGATGGAACATCTCTTTGTGCAACACCAACATAGGTGGGCTTTATGGGATTTTGTATGTTGGTCAGTGAAGAGTTTGAAAGCATTGCGTATACACTAGTCATTGGTGGGCGAACAAATGCATCTACTTGTGTACACAAAAGGCCCACGTGAATGCATCTTAAAACTTGGTCGCTAGAGAAATTTTCTATTATTGCTTTATCAATCACATCCACAATATTTCCCCCCTCGTAAGATCTCCAAACCTGCATTAGAATGATGCATACTCCTCTTCATAAGAAACATAACTTTGGAAAATAAACTATATAAACATTTCTTAATTTTATCTTACCCATTCTATTAGGCTTTGAAATTCGGGGAACAATCTATTATCAGTATTTTTTCTTCCACATATAATTTCTAAAATAACAACCCCAAAGCTATACACATCAGCTTTGCATGATAGTTGACCTAACATAGCATATTCTGGGGCCATATAACCACTGCATAACCATTGAAAAATTCATTAGACAAGAAACAAAAGAAAAATACTAAACATAAAAAATTCAAACCTTAAATTCTATTTAATATTTTCTCTTCTAAAACGTAGTTAAAATATTAAAAGTCAAACTACCAATAGGCGTTCACCCAGCAAGCCATTGCATTATTTTAATTTTTAAAATATTATAAACTTATGTGACTTAGAAATAAATCTGTGTGAGCAGTAGGTGGATTCTTACTATGTTCCTGCAAGCCTTGTTTCTACATGACTCTCATCTTGACGAATCAATCGTGCTAAGCCAAAATCTGATATCTTCGCCTCCATTTTCTCATCGAGTAAAATATTGCTTGCTTTGATATCTCGATGAATGATCCGCAAATAAGAGTCCTCATGTAGATATAAAAGCCCACGGGCTACTCCAAGTATGATCTTCAAACGCTTAGACCAGTCAAGATTCTTGCTCTGCTGCGGATCTATATCCATGCATTCCAGTACATTACTCTATATATTAAAACAAATGTTTTATGGCATTCACTTGATTTGCTTAGACACTTGATTTGCTTAGAGAAGAACAAATATTATATGACATCTTAAATTTAGGTGGAAGAAACTCACGAAATAGTATTTTGTCAAGGCTCTTATTAGCCAAGAGCTCGTAAACAAGCAGCCGTTCCAATCCCTCTGCGCAACATCCAAGTAGCTTCACAAGGTTACGATGTTGAATTTTAGCCACCAGCTTAACCTCGTTTAGAAACTGCTCTTTTCCTTGTAATGATTGCATGGAGAGTTTCTTTACTGCGATTTGTATTCCATTTGGCATTGTCCCCTGAAATAAAGGAAAACACATAAATCTTATGTTTATATCAGATTTCAAATATGTAACGAATTCCAGAACTCTAAATTGAGTAAAATACTGCTTCAAACTTGTTTTTGATACATTAATCCAGGGAAAAGGGCTCATGCCCGATTATAAGATAATCATGAAGATCAAGCTAGAGACTGCTAGCACGCAGGAAATCAAATGACAGAGAAAAGCTCCAGTGAGAAGAAAGAGAAGAAGCAGCCAGCATGAAGTAGAGACCAAAGAGCTGAATAAGAAGCGCCAAACAACCAGCATAAGTGGAAGGAAAAGGAACCGTCGAACAATAGACAAATAAATGATCCTGAAGCCATTTATGGCTATGCTCGAACAAAGACAGGACAAGGACCAATCATGAGAAGTAGAAGCTGGAAAGCAAATGATCCCAGAAGCATGAAATAACCAGAGAGAATCAAGAGTGGGGATCGGGAGAAAAGGGCTCTCGCCCGATTATAAGTAGGTAATGATGAAGATCAGGTAGAGACTGTTACTGTTGGGTATATGAAGCCTAAGGGACATCTGTGTCCCTTCGTCTTCTCTTAAGACTATTGTATATATATATGGGAAAACTCTAGTATGATGCTGTATTGAATAAAAAGATAATTGTCCTGCTTTCTTGTGGATGTAGTCAAATTGACACCACGTTAAATTTTTGTATCTATTGTGTAATTTTATGAATTCTAAATTTGTCTAATTGCTTAACAATTGGTATCAGAGCCTCGGTGAGAGGCAAGACCCACGCCAAGCATAGGGAGAGCAGGGGTGGCCAGCATGAGGGGAGTTTGAAGGAGGTTGAAGGGGGGTGCGCAGAATATGAATATGGAGAATCACCCCTCACTCCCCCGCGCCATGAAGAAGACAGAAATTGAGGCAAGTAAAGAAGCCACGGTATAGGCTTTGCACAGCAGAGATTGTGAAAGGCCACGATGGGGCCAAAGTGAATAGATTTTGTTGAATTTATCTGCATCAAGATGGCAGTGCGTAGGAACCTCATAAGGCGGCAAGGAAAGGTTAAATTCTCTAAGTTTGAAATAATGTGATATGGGGCGTCTAAAATCTGAAAGCATATTGAGAACAATGTTTTTATTAGAGCAGAGAAGAGAACGTGCCAGAAAGACACCATAGGCAGCGAACCTTTCCATGATTGTGCACTTAACAAAATCCAGGCAGGATAATGGTGTGTAGGCAGATTTGCGCCAGATTTTGGGCAGCGAGGAAAGTCTGAAAGAGCATGTTTAGTAAACAAATTTAAAACACAAGATTCAGACAGAGTCCACGCCTTGAAAGGAATCGGGTTAAGAGTAGATTTGGACCTCAAGAATTGGAAGAAGTAAAAGATGCTGAATGTTGTGACTTTGAGTTTGGTGCTATTATAGTTGGTGACTGCTGGAGTATGGTCGCCCGAGCCTATTCATCAGGCAGCAGAGCAGAAGAACAGTGCACATTCCCAGTGGAGCAGAGAGTTACAGCTGTTGAGTGGGTTATTGGTTTTGTAGATTTTTCGTTTAAAATCTATGTTTTGCATGTATGTTTTGTGCATGGTTTGAGGAGGCATTTTGCAGCCTTCTTAGTGTGGAGTTGTTGGTATCTTTCTATAGCATTTGCTTATGGTATCATTTTACAAGATGTTTGTTATTGTGCCATGGTGGACTCCTGATTCTAGATTTGAGTGTTTGGCATGATAGAGGTTCTCTTGATACAGGGTATGTTCTTTGGAGCATGTGGTCTTCCTTTGTGGAAACGTTAGATCACGGTGTCATGTTGTGTTCCCAAGTTATGCAGACGTGCAGTGGGAGTTTTGATAGTGGTCTTGTTGGTGCTCTTGGTATTGAGTACTTTGGTCTTTTGCTTGGAGAGCTTCATGATGGTGCAGTGTTCATTGGTAGACTTGAGCTGTTTTTTGTTGACATTGCTCATGCAATATTAGTTTAAGGATATATGTGTGTTTTTCATTGGACTGCAGTATAAGGATCTTCAAATTTTTTTGCACATCAATGGTTTTTTGGTGTGTTTTGCTATCCTAGAAGATGGTAATTTTTGTGCAGAACAATGGATTATATAGTGATAAGAATTGTTGTATGGGCTGGATACGTTGTTGTGGCCTATGGTAGAGTCACCTTTGTTAGAGAAGTTTGGGGTGCCACATGTGATGGTGCCTTGTTGGCTGGAATGTTAACGAAGCGACGCGAGTGATGCGCTCATTCCATGTATGCATTCATCTGGACATTGTTCATGCAATGGGAGTATTGAGCAATCCAACGAATGCATTGATGAAGAAAGTATAATGGGAGAAGTTCGAGCATGTGTGCAGCTGGAATGTTAATGAAGCGACGCGGTGAATGTGCTCATTCTAGTTCTGATGGAGGTCTTGGTGTTTGGCTTTCAAGATGAAGTTGGATTTCTCGGTATTGTCAAGATGTGACAATGGGAGAGAAGTAGGGGAATGTCTGATATGTTGCAGCAGCCATTGGACTTCAGGCGGGAGATTGTTGGGTAAATGAAGCCCAATGGACATTTGTGTCCCTTCATCTTCTCTTGAAGACTATTGTATATATATGTGGGAAAACTCTATGTATGATGCTGCATTGAATAAAAAGAGAATTGCCCTGCTTTCTTGTGATGTAGCCAAATTGGTGAACCATGTTAAATTCCTGTGTCTGTGTGTAATTTTATGAGTTCTAAATTTGTCTAATTGCTTATCAGTTACCACGCAGCTGGAAGTTAAGAAAAGCTCCAGTAACAAGAGAGAAGAAGTAGCCAGCATTAAGCAATAGACAGAGCTGCATGAGAAGAACCAAGCAAATAGCATAATCGGAAGCAGAAGGAACCATAACACTCAGCAAATAAATGATCCTGAAGCAAATTGATGCTGGAACAGAGACAGGATGAGGGCCAATTACGACAGGTAGAGGCTGCAAAGCAAATGATCCCACAAGCATAAAATAAACAGGGAGAATGAAGAGTGAAGATCCCCATCTGAAACAAAAGTAGTGTTGGCCACCAAGGCACCAAATTTTAAGGTACCAGCAAACCCTAAACCACAGAGAAAGCCCTGATAGTGAGCAGCAGCATGAAACAAAAATGAATCCCCATTTGTTATGGCATGAGACCTAGTCATTAATCAACAGATCAATGAACCCTTCCCACTGAAGAGAATTATCAGAGATAGGTTCATCCCATTAACCAGAGAATTGGCTTCGTCATTAGCAAGAAGATCAGCAGAGCCGTTTATCTCTCAGTAAAAGTAACATATTAGAGAAGATATCTGGCAGACTAAATAATCTTTAGTAAGTTTTACTAGATAACACATGAGTAAATATTTGAACAATTATATATAAAACAATGAGAATGTTGATAAGTATTTTCTATTATGTGTGAAAATACAGAACTGTGGACAGATCAGTCCCCAAAATCAAAATAAAATTTAATAAAATGTCCGAGTTGTATGGCCCTTATAGCATTCTTTCAGATAATTATTGTGAGATATTATATAAACCTATTTACTAAAAAATCAAAACTAAAAACTAGAACAGTCGAAAGACTGCATGTTCAATTTAATAGTAAATTTAATATTCCTGTTCAAAGCAAGAAAACACAGTCGGTTGGGGTCATGTTACCTTGTATACAGAGCCAAATCCTCCCTCTCCAAGCTTGTTATCTTCATGGAAATTTCTAGTTGCAGTCTTGATATTTTCCAAATTAAAGATTATCTCCAGCTTCTGGCCGATCGCCGAGTCTATCTCTTTATCAAGATTCTCTGAATAAGTAATACAACAGGTGAAAAAAAATTACAATTTTGAGTGTAACTAAAAGTTTCTTTCTGTGACCACAGTTTGATGATCGTGAAGAGAACAACTTTTGATTTTGTTATAATACCCCCACTAGCAAGGAATTTTGTTGATACAAATGCAGGACAAATTCAATTAAATTTCGCCGCAAAAATACCTTTCCTTAAGAGTGTAGATTTGAATTTTCTTTGGATCGTGAACAGGCATAACAGTAACATGATCGACAAGCCGCCGACAATACCCAAAACTATACCTATTTTGTTTGGAAATTTCTCTGCAGATGAGATTTAAAGGATATCAAGGAACAATTAAAATGAACTTCAAACAGCAGCCACAATGTTTTTATGTCATACTTCATGCTGATAAATTCTTTATTAAATATTGTCACATCACATTCCTCTTCTATGGAATTTGTCAGCATACGAGAATAATTAAAATTAGCTTAAAAGGAAATTGATATGCATACTACTCGGTGTTGGAGACGATAGCGGTGGCTGCTGAATCAGTGGTGGAGAAAGCAATTGGAGGGGAGACGGAGACGGTGGAGTGGCAAAATTAAAGAATGCGAACGTTTCGTAACGAGCAATGCAACTTACGCCGTCGGTATGTCCTCCCTGAAAAGTTTCATTTGACGTAAAGGTCGCAGACAACAGATTTTCAATTGCATTTGTTAAGCATTTTTGACAGTCCTCGACAGAAGCTATATCCCTCCAACATTGAAGCAGACTGTATATTGGTAGGATGTAGAGTTATTTGTTGATCCAGAAGAATATCGAGTTGGGGATTGAAGGGCTTCATATAACAGATTTTTGAAAAGATTCCGAACTGCCTCCCTAAACACATCAGGCTTATTTGTGACCTTCCCTGTATTGTTAAAAATGCGTGTACCGTTGGTATCTAGTTCTCCGATAAAGGAATAATTCTCGTAGCGTATGGAGCACTTGTCCATTAAAGTTCTACCGCCTGTGGCATTACCACAAAGTTCAAGAATTCCGTCAGTTATTTCTTGTGAACAGCTGGTGCATTCCTCCGCCGTTGCGTCTCCACTGCATTCGAGGAGACCATAAACTGTGTCTGGACTTTGGCCGGAGAAATAGGTAGCGAAACCATTTGATGGTGACGCAAGAGCTTTAAGAACTATTTTCAAATTATTCTGGAATTTAGCGCTTGTAGAGTTAATGCTGTTGCATTGTTGTGCTGCGTTGCGAACAATACATAATAAGAGCACAACACAGAACAACTGTGAATATTTTGTATTGCATGCGATCTGCATGTTGTTTTCCCTTTCAGAATCCTTTCAGAAACATGGTTTATAAAGTACCTAATGGGAAGGTAATTTTTCATTGATTTATTCAATTCAATTTTTAAGATGGAGATGTTCGGTGTGAGACCACGCGGACCAAAAACATGACGATACGCGTGGAATTTATTCTGTCCGCACATTTGCCATTTCAAAATTCAATTTAAAAAAAATTAAAAAAATTATCTGCATTAAAAGTATGCATGTCTGGTAAAGTAGGCTTAGTCGGTCGGGTTTAACCATCACACACTAAGCTTTGACCGTCTATTGTGGCTGGTGTGGATCCACTCAAACCTTCCGTTTCCGTTTTGTTTTCCGTAGCGCTCCTTGGACCCTTCACATTGACGGTGACTGTCAACGGTTAAATTTGAATTTAGATTTTAAATCTGCATCTCCCGCCGACAAGGAGGAGTTATTACATCTGCCCAGCCGGCTTAGTCAAGGCTGAGAATCATTCAATGCGTAGAAAGTAGCATTTGGTAGTGGAATATGGATGGTCCGTCCAGCCGGCATTATTGAGTGGAAATGTCATGGACGTAGAGCAATTAGAGTGGAAGACTCTTATGATATGTAGCCTTTCTTAGTCTTCTCCTACTTTATTTTGTCTACATAGTAGAAGCGATAAGGAAAAGTTAAAAAAATGAGAGAAAGAAAAAATATTAAGAGTGACTATATTGAGAGAAGACTATTTAGTTCTTAGAGTTTTTTATTTTATTTTATTTTTATAAATGATGTAATCTTGGAATTGATATATTTTTTTAATATTACATTTAAATATTATAGTTAAAATAAATTATGAGAAATTTATTTATAAATAGTATAGATATTTTAAATAGTATCATTTTAAAAATAATGAGAGATATCAATTTAGAGTCATTTTATTTACTTAGAAGTTATTTTATTTTATTTTTAAAAGTATTTTATATACTAGACAATAGACATAAATTTTATGTGTTGTTTATTTTAGAAATATTATGTTTATTATCAAATATTAAATTTTGATATGTAAATAGCTATAAACTTAAGATAAAAGGTACAAGTCTCATACCATCACACTCCACCCCTTTCTATCATTGTAGAATTTCTCTAAGGAGGTTCTATGGAACTACTTCTTAAAATAAACGTAAATGTTGCTTGAGTTAGACAAGGGTTTAAGTCAAATCCTTTCTAGTGGAAAGCCACAACAGGTTCTTTTATCCATAAAATTATATATATATAAATATATATATATGTATGTATGTATGTATGTATGTATGTATGTATGTATTTTTTATTTTAGAAATATTATGTTTATAATTAAGTATTAATATTTTGACATGTAAATGGCTATCAAATTTAAGATGAAAGGTGAGAGTTTTTGTTAACATAGTCACACCATTGCACACCACTCCTTGTTTCCATTGTAAAATGTCTCTCCGTATTAATTTTCTTTAATTATTACTAAATAATTTAGTTGTATAATTTTATATTTAATTTTTATTAACTTATATAATAGATAAGTGCTTATAATACTAATATATTTAAGAGTGTGAATGATTGACTTAATGTGTTATTATAAAAAAAATTAAAGACACAATTTAGATTAATTTAATAACATGCATATGTAAGTATAATTGACTAAGATCGTTATCTATGTGATAATTTATGAGTAATTATTATTTAAAAAATAACAATGATTAAAGTACATAAATAAATATGAAGAACAATGGTATTTAAATATAATAAAAATACTAGAGTCCAAGATGCTCGTTGAGATTAGAAAGATAATATGGTAGTCTACTATTTTCATTGGGTTTAGAATATTACTTTTTCTATGGAGTAAATGTTGGATGTTGTGGTCGAGTTGCTGATATGTGGTTGTCATTAATGTCAACACTATTAGCATTAATGTCTTTAAGATTGTATATGTCGAGGATATTGAGAAAATTGTAATAAAACATGTTACAGGTTGTTTGTGAAGCAGTAGAGATTAGTATGGTAGAATGTTTAGTATGTTGATAGTGATATATTGCGGATTAAAGGGTTTGTTTTCAAGCCTATCTATTTTCTACTCTAAAAGTTTCAGAGGTGCGTATGAAGATTTGAGGAAGTTATAAGTTTCTATGTTCTGACAACTATTTTGTTACTGCAAATGGTGTTCATGGAAGAAGATAATGTTTATCTGATAATTTGAGTTGTTGCGTATGTTACTATGGTGTTCATGGACATTTCTAGATCATGTTCTATCTATGTTGCATGTCCACATTGATCATTGTGCTCGTGATATGAGATTTTCTCTTGCATGTTCATGTTTTTCATGTTCATGGCCGACAAGGTGTTTGAAGCGTGTTGTGGATCTTCGAGGAAGAATATTTGAAGGTTTTTTTTGTTCGAGAACATTGTTTTGGGTCTCTATTATGTTGTGGCCGACCTTAGTTTATGCGCATTGATAATCTTTATTGTTTTGGGTCAACAGTTTGCATTCATTCTATTATTTTGTTGAAGCTGACATGAAGCAATATAATTTCTTGTTGCAGATATATATAAGTGATTGTTTCTTCATTTGAGAAGCATGTGAAGTGTGTGTAATGCGAAATGTGTGAGTGCTATGTGCAAAAAAGGTTTAAATCATTCAAAGGTAGAGTAGAGTGTGAAGAAGAGTGAAAGACAGTGAAGAAGTGTTCATGTGCTTAATCTGAACATACTCAAGCATTAGCAGATGCTACTTTCTCAGTTGAAATTCTTCAAATGGATTTAATCTGAATATTTTCTATAAGATAGTGAGTCTTCCTTTGAGCAGTGAGCTCTAGATAGTGTGCCTAAATGCACACGCATTCCTCATATACTTCTCTTTTACATTTAACAGGGTATAACTTGTGGATTAACCTCCATCGTGGTTTTTCCCCTAACAGGGTTTCCACACAAAAATCTTGGTGTTATGTGTGTTTCTGATGTGTCGTTGATTCATGCTTTCACTGTTATTAATCAGATATGAGAATAAAGGTTAATAAGTTTAATAAGTTTGAAATTTTGTGACAATTAATTCACCCCTCCCCTCTCAATTGTTTGCCCTTTTGTTGCCAACAATTGGTATTAGAGAAAGTTCCTTGGAAGAAGTTTAACAACTTGAGGTGATCCAGGATGACGACATACAAGAAGGATAGTTTGAGATTTGATGGAACAGATTATTCTCTGTGGAAGACTCAAATGGAGTGTCATCTGAGATGCATTGGTGAATCCTACTGTAACATTACATGTAATACCTGTATGTTATTCCTCCAAGTGGTCCTACTACTACTACTGAGATTAGGGATGTTGAATATAACATCAAGGCTAAGGAAGCATTGTTGAGTGCTTTGATTGATTCTAAGATGATGAATGTTATGGATATGAGAACTGCTTATGAGATCTGGAAAAAGTTGGAAACTGTTTATGAAGGTGATTCTAATGTGAAGATGGCTAAGCTACAGAGTCTGCACGGAAAATATGAACTGTTGAAGATGGGTAATGTTCAAAATATTGCTACTTTCATGCAAAGAGTGAATGAACTTGTGTGTGGTATCAGATGTGTCAGTGAAAAGGTGGATGAATCAAAGATCATTGCTAAAGTGTTTAGATCCTTGTTTGATGCATACAAAATAAAATTTGCAGCCATTGAGGAGCTTTGAACTATGACAAATATAACCAAAGATATGTTGGTTGGCAAACTTACTGCTTTTGAGTTGAGCGAATTCGGTGATGCCCCTCCGAACATAGAATCTGCATTTAAAGCTAGCACTTTTGGGAGAGACAAGCAGAGATATTATCTGGGTGAAATTTCTTCTAGAAAGGTATTCCGATATGAGGAAGAAATGAGATAGATTGAAGAAGAAGAGAGAGAATTGAACGAGCTTGAAGCACTTATTATCAAAAGGGAAGCCAAAGGAGAAGGTAAGTACAAAGGAAAGTGCCTATTAAATGTTTCTCTTGCAATAAGTCATTTTGCATCAAGGTGTCTAGAAAGAGTTCCTAAGCCAAGACCTTACAAGCCTAAATTTCAAAAGAAGTGTTATTATGTTATTGATGAAGGTGTGGCAGATGATGAATCTGACAAATGGAATTCAAGTGAAGATGAGTTTGTGTTTATTTCTATCAAGGAAAATATACCCGTGTCTATTGAATCTGCTAGTTGTACAAATGTGGAGAAAGCTCTAGTTGCTCGAGTTTAAGAAAAAGATGAATGGGTAATTGACAATGGATGTTCACATGACATGCCATGTGATAAAAGTAAATTTGTAAGTCTGGAGAAGTATGATGGTGGTGTTGTAAGATTTGGTGATAACAATGGTGGTATAATCTATGGTAGAGGATGTATTTCTTTTGATGGTAAGCATAATACTGATGATGTTCTTTATGTTGAAGGTTTGAAGCATAATCTTCTGAGTGTTGGACAAATGGTTGATAAGGGATACAATCTTCAATTCAAAGATGGAAAATTTAGCATACTAGGAAGTTCAGGAAATGTGATTGCTTCAGGTACTAGAACAAAAGGTAACATATTTCATCTAAATGCTGCTAGTAAAAGTTGTCTGATTGCTCAAGTTGATGAAAGATGGTTCTGGCATAGAAGAATGTGTCATGTAAACTTTGACAATATTATCAAGATAAGTTCCTCACAGGCTGTGAGAGATCCTCCTAAGTTGGTGAAGCCTACTAATAACATATGCAAGGAATGTCAGTTGGGAAAACAAACTAGAATTTCATTTCGGAGCAAACAATATTGTTTAAATGAATTTTTGGAGCTTGTGCATACTAACTTATGTGGTCCTGCTAGAATCAAAAGTCTACAAGGTTACAGGTACTTCATGTTTCTTATTGATGATTACTCTAGGATGATGTGGGTTACTTTCTTAAGGGAGAAATCTAAAGCTCTAGAAAAGTTCAAGATCTTTAAGGCTATGGTTGAGATAGAGACAAGTCTAAAGATTAAGTGTCTGAGATCAGATAGAGGTGGTGAATTTACTTTTGGTGAGTTTAATTCTTTTTGTAAAGAATATGGGATAAAGAGATAATTATCTGCATCACGGACCCCTCAACAGAATGGAGTTGTGGAAACTTAAAACAAGATAGTTCAAGATTCTGCTAGAACTATGATGTTAGAAGGAAATGTCCCTCATATCCATTGGAGAGAAGGTGTGAGTACTATTGTTTATATCCTTGATCAGGTACAAATCAAAGGTAATACTGGTAAGACTCCTTTTGAGCTATGGTTTGGTCATAAGCCTACTGTTAGATATTTCAAAATCTTTGGGAGTAAATGCTATATCAGGAGAGATTAAGATATAGGAAAGTTTGATGCTAGAAGTGATGAAGGAATCTTTCTTGGTTATTCTACTAAGAGTAAGGCCTACCGGTGCTACAACATGAGATTGAAGAAAATGGTTGAAAGTGCAAATTTTAAGGTTGATGAAGATATTGCCAAACCCTCCAGAACCTATGGATATGATTCTGATAATCAGAATGACAGTACAAACAAGAGTCAGACTTCAAATCAAGTTCAGATCGTTTCGGTGAATCAAGAAGATCAAGAAGGAGAGACTAGTGAAAGTATAGAAGAGAGATCACAAGAGCCTAAAATTCAAGAACACTCTAAGACTCCAAGGTATGTGAGATTAAATCATTCAGAAAATTAGATTATAGGAGATAAGAACAAAGGTGTCCAGACTAGGAGAAGAATTGCAGAAGAATATTGTTTAATTTCAAAAGTTGGGCCAAGTAATGTAAATGAAGCATGCAAATATGAACATTGGATTGAAGCAATGAAATAAGAACTACAACAAATTGAGAAGAATAATACATGGATTCTTGTTTCTAGACCTAAAGACAAAAATGTAATTGGAACTAAATGGCTCCTTAGAAACAAACTGAATGAACAAGGTGAAGTTATCATAAATAAATCAAGATTGGTATGCAAATGATACTCTCAGACGGAAGGAATTGACTTTGAAGAAAATTTTGCTCCTATTGCTAGAATTGAAGCTGTGAGACTATTTCTTTCTTATGCTACTTACAAAAACTACAAATTTTACTGGATGGATGTCAAGTCAGCATTTCTAATTGGTGAATTAGAGGAAGAGGTGTATATTGAGCAACCTAATGGATTTTGATTGACTGATCAAGGAGATATGGTTTGTCGGTTGAAGAAAGCATTATATGGACTCAAGAAAGCCCCTAGAGCTTGGTATGCTAGATTGGATAAGTACTTGATGAAACTTGGATTTAACAAAGGTACTGTTGATAGTAATCTATATTTCAAGATTGATAATGATAAATATTTGTTTGTTGAAGTCTTTGTTGATGATATCATTTCTGGAGGAGATGATGGTTTGTGCATGAAGTTTTCTACTGAGATGAAAATTGAGTTTGAGATGCCAATGATTAGAGAGTTGAAATTATTTTTGGGATTGCAAATTACTCAAGTGGATAAAGGGATCTTTATATCTCAGTCCAAGTATGTGAGAGAACTGGTAAAGAAATTTGGTATGGAAGATTCAAAACCAATCGGTACACCCATGGTGACTGGATGTAAGTTGACACAAGATGATGATTCTCCAAAGGAAAATTAGACTAGATACATATCAATGATTGGTGGATTTCTTTATTTGACTCAAACTAGACCTAATATCATGAATGTTGTATGTATTGTTGCTAGATTTCAAGCCGATCCTAAGGAATCTCATTTGACTGCTATGAAGATAATTTTTAGATACTTGAAGGGAACAATTGATTTTTTCCTGTGGTATCCTAAAGATGATGATCTTATTTTAAGTTCCTTTACTGATGTTGATTGGGCAGGAGATGTGAATGAAAGGAAAAGTACTAGTGGTGACACATTTTTCTTGGGAAAGAAACTGATTTCATGGCTAAGCAAAAAGTAGAATGTCATTTCTTTGTCTACTGCAGCGACAAAATATATTGTTGTTGCTAAAAATTGTAATCAAGTATTGTGGATGAAGTAGATGTTGAAAGATATCAGAGTTGTGTATGATGAACCTATTGCCATATTCTATGATAACTCAAGTGTTATAAAAATTTCTAAGAATCCGATGTTGCATTCAAAGAAAAAGCATATATCTATCAAGCACCACTTTTTGAGAGATAAAGTGAGTGATAAGGAAGTCAGACTGGAGTATGTTCCTACTAAGGAACAAATTACATACATCTTTACTAAGCCTTTTACCAAGGATACTTTTGAGTATCTCAGAGGGAAGTTAGAGGTGATTACCCCTCCTAATTAGAACTAAGATGCATAGTCTTTGCATGAGTCCATGCATTCATAGTCATATCTTGATTCAGATTGATGTTGTGGTGGCTACTACTCAGGGGGAGTAGTCAGATGATTTAGATATGTGGTTCAGACCTTGTGTACCTTTGAAATTGATGTCAAAGGTGGAGAAGAGTAATGTGAAAAAATCTTGGAGAACTAAGGGGGAGAAAGCAATGTGTAAAGGGAAGATTATTGGAAGAAGACTTAGTTGCGTTGATGGTGTGTTTTTCACATCATGCGTTGCCATCAATGCCAAAGGGGGAGATTGTTGGATGTTGTGGTTGAGTTATTGATATGTGGTTGTTATTGATGTCAACACTATTAGCATTAATGTCTTTAATACTGTATATGTCGAGGATATTGAGAAAATTGTACTAAAACATGTTACAGGATTTCTATGAAGCAGTGGATATCAATATGGTGGAAAGTTTAGTATGTTGATAGTGAGGTGTTTTGGATTAAAGGGTTTGTTTTCAAGCCCATCTAGTTTCTACTCCGAAAGTTTCAGAGGTGTGCATGAAGATTTGAGGAAGTCATAATTTTTTGTGTCCTGACAACTATGTTGTTACTGCAAATGGTGTTCATGGAAGAAGATAATTTGTATCTGATAATCTGAGTTGTTGCATATGTTACTATGGTGTTCATGGATGTTTCTAGATCATGTTCTATCTCTATTGCACGTCTGTATTGATCATTATGCTCATGATCCAATATTTTCTCTTGCATGTTCATGTTTTTCATGTTCATGGCCGACAAGGTGTTTGAAGAGTGTTGTGGATCTTCAAGGAAGAATCTTTGAAGGTTTTTTGTGTTCGAGAAAATTATTTTGGGTCTCTAATATGTTGTGTCTGACCTTGGTTGATGCACATTTATAATCTTTATTATTTTGGGCTGATAGTTTGCATTCATGCTATTATTTTCTTGAAGCCGACATGAAGCAATGTAATTTCTTGTTGCAGATACATATAAGTGATTATTTCTTCATTTGAGAAGCATGTGAAGTGTGTGTAATGTGAAATGTGTGAGTGCTATGTGTGAAAAAGGTTCATATCATTTGAAGGTAGAAAAAAGTGTGAAGAAGAGTGAAGGATAGTGAAGAAGTGTTCATGTGCTTAACCAAAACTATACTCAAGCATTAGCAGATGCTACTTTCTTAATTAAGATTCTTCAGATGGATTTAATTTGAATAATTTTTGTAAGATAGTGAGTCTTCCTTTAAGAAGTGAGCTCTAGGTAGTGTGCCTGAATGCATGTGCATTCCTCATATAGTTCTCTTATACTTTTAACATGGTATAACTTGTGGATTAACCTCCACCATTCTTTTTCCCTAACAGGGTTTCCATGCAAAAATCTTGGTGTTATGTGTGTTTTTGATGTGTTGTTGATTCATGCTTTCACTTTTATTAATCAGATATGACAATAAAGGTTAATAAATTTAATAAGTTTGAAATTTTGTGACAATTGATACACCCCCCCCCCCCCTCTCAGTTGTTTTCCCTTGTGTTGCCAATAGTAAATTCATGAAGTTGGGTCCACTTAGCATGGAATTTTCAGACTTAGGCAAAAATACTTTATTAGGTGAGTGAAACAGGATCTTGTTTTGCTTTGGGACCCCAAGCTGAAAAATAAAATGAGATCTCATTTCATGGTAGGATCTCAAGCCAAGGACTACAAAACAAGATCTCGTTTTATACTAAAAAAGACTAAACGTGATCCCATTTCCAAAAAAGTTATTTTTTTTAGAAAATGATTGTGAGGTCATTTTATTCCAATAGCGACTGAGAAAGAAAAGGGGATCCCAATCTGTAGTGCTCACCTCTGACCACCAACCCCTCTAGGTTATTTTTCTTTCCTTTTCTTCCTATTCTTTCTATT
This sequence comes from Sequoiadendron giganteum, assembly GCA_007115665.2. Lineage (NCBI taxonomy): Eukaryota > Viridiplantae > Streptophyta > Pinopsida > Cupressales > Cupressaceae > Sequoiadendron > Sequoiadendron giganteum. The sequence goes on along the minus strand of CM021107.1, from coordinate 172,611,547 downwards.
TTCTATTTTAGTTTAAACCAAAAAAATAGAGTTTTATAGTTTAGTTTTTTTAAATATTTAGATTTTAATGATAGTTTATATTTGTTGGAAGAATAAGGGATTTATCATTGATTCATTTTTTGGCAACATGAGCATGTGGGATGAGTACAAGTTGCATAGTATGCAGTTTAGTGTTGTCATTGATACATCAACATTGTATTTCGGTATGAAGACCATTGTGAAGATTAGTTTGGATAGCTTGAGCATGTTTTGAGATGGTAATCCAGTGGGCATTTGCAAGAATTTTTTATCCGATGAAGATATATGAAGGGAAAATTGACTAAGTGACAATACAAGTAATTCTATGAATAGGTCATCTTGTTTTTGGGTCCGCATTGGTCCATTGTATAAGATCTTGCTCTACGGTTTTGGGATAATTTTGATGGTTGTTACAAGAGTAAATCCAAAATTTTATATTGTTTGGGCTCCCAGTGTTGAAGTTATGAGTGACAATGTATCATCTTGATAGTAGCAGGTGTTTTCTAGTTCAGTGCATATGTTTTGGTGAATCCACATATCTCTGTGGATTGGAATTTGGGTTTACAGTTTTGTGAATTTGTTGATAGGTGTCAATAGAGTGTGTATTCTATATGGAATAATGTTTGGAGGTACATGTGTTCGCATGTGGTTGCACAATTAGAAAATTTTGGTATTAGGTCATTACTGGTGCCATTCTAATGAGTTTTTATATTTTGTAGAGATTGAATAAGTGTTGATTTGTTATGTAGGAGCTATTTTGGGTCCATACCAACCTATTTTAAATTGTTATGAGTTTTGAATCTTGGTGCAAAGAATGTATGTATGTATATTGAGTCAAAAAGTTACATTTTGTATATTACATCCAATTAGGCCAACCTAATTGATGTTTGTGGATAACTTGCATATATATATATGTAAAATATTTTTGATGTTTTCAAGGTGTGCACGTGTATGATGAATATCATTTGATGTGAGTTGTATGAATATAAGGTGAATGCAGAGCATAAAAGAATACTAATTCAGATTAGTATGAAGTGTGTGAAATCGGTATATTGAGCTTCAATGGAACTGTACTCCAACATGTTGTAGATGCATTTTATAATAGTTCAAATTTGGATGTGTGCCACCACTCTCTTTTATCTTTTCTTTTCTTAGTGGGTAGTGAGTCCACTTGCAATGAGCACTTTTGTAATATACTATAACTGGTTATAATATATTGTGAGCTAATCCTCATCGTGGCTTTCCCATTTTGGGTTTTCCACATAAAAATATGGTGTTCATGTGTTATGTGATGTCATTGGTTATTTTCATGCTTTCATTAATTACTACAAATTAAATATGCTATGAGAATTGAATGTTTAGATGCTTAAGCAGTTTACAAGAATACTAATTCACCCCCCTCTTAGTATTTTGGGTGCTCAGCAATTGGTATTAGAGCCTGGTTCCTTGGAAGGAGCTTAACAACTTGGGGAAGATCTTGGAGCTTGAACACATGGCTGCTAGAAGACCACCTATTCCTCCAGAAGAAGATTGTATATTTGACATAAATGGAGAACTCAAAGTTGCTCTTGAAGATTTGGAAAGAACTGAAGGTGAAAACAAAGATCTAAAAGAACTAAAGGTGAAAACAAAGATCTGAAAGAAAATATCAAAGAAGCAGATAAATGCATCAGAAAATTGAGAGAGCAAATCAAGAAATTCAGAGAAAGACATAAGGAGGTCAATGAACAGTTGAAGAAAGCAAATGAAACAATTAATGGTCTAAAGGTGCATGTTGAAGAAAGAAAAAGAATTGAACAATGTCTAAAAGCAATGGTGAAAAGAAAATATGAAGAATGCACAAGGCTTGAACAAGAAGTTGTGAATTTGAGATCAGATCTTGAAAAAGCAATGAGTCATGAAGAAAAAATTAAGATGAGCTCTACAAAGCTTGATGAAATTGCAAATAAAAAAAGATCTAAAGACAAAGGTGGATTAGGGTTTGAGATAGGAGAAAGCTCAAAGATATATCAAACTCTAAATCGGGATGAAAAGAAGATTGAATAGAAAAAAAAACAATGGCAAGAAGGTCTGGAATCAAAGGAATGAAGCCATAAGACCATTGATCAGACAACCAAATGCATAAAGGTATCCATATTTAATGGTTTTTGTTATTCTTGTAATAGATTTGGACATAAGGCTATGGAATTTAGAAGCATAATGAATCAAAATATTCCATCTTTTCCCAGTCAGTGCTTTACATGCAAGAGATTTGGTCATAGAGCTAGTGAGTGCAAAATTCAAATAATGAATGGTTATAACAATGGTAGAATGGTTCAATATTTCAATGGCTATTGTTATGCATGTAATGGATTTTCCCAAGCATAAAGCTAATCATTACAGATCTAGAATGAATGAAAGTAAGATTGGTCAAAATAATTTCATATTTTGTATAATTGCAATAGGCCTAGATACATTTCTAAGTTCTACAAAAGCAGAACACACGAAGAAGAACAATCTAATAAAGAAGAATGATCTAGTGAAAAAGGATGATCCAATAGAGATGATGAAAGAGATGGACAAGATTTGGAAAAGGAAGGAAGAGACAAAGGTTTTTTTTAATCTACCCTAGTTTCAAAAAAAAACTTTCAATTTGTTGCGAAGATGTTTACACCACAAGTTCTAGAGGTTTCAGAATGTTCTCGACCCAAATTCAAAATGAATCTTGACAAATATTTGATGGATGACCCAGATGGTGTGTTTTTGTACATCCCATATGGTTTTTTGCACATAAAATATGTTAGGGCATACATCCATGTTAAAATGGAATAGTATTATATCATATGAAGTTGAAAGATGTATGGTAGAAAGAACTCACTAGAGATGATTTCAAGTTGAAATCAAAGTTTGGGGCTAAGAATCTTGATGTTTGGAGAAAGTTCCTTGTGTTTCTCCATGTAGATGAATGGATGAGATACACCCTAAGTAGAATTCACTATAAATTCCTTTGGCTATATATCCCAAAACTTGATCAACAAAGAAGCAATTACGGTTGTGACTAGTTTGTGTTCTACCGGACCAATTCCAGTACTTAAGTCTATGAAAAATGAGATTGTGATGGAGAGAATGGGTGCGAAGTATGACAAGAGATCCTTGACCATCAAAGACATCAGAAACCCTACGATCAAGTATGCTTTAATGATGATAGGCTACAAACTATACTTCACCAATAGGGATAATCTAGTATCTACTATCGCCATCGACACAACATATGAGATGGTTGAGAAGGATGAAGACTATGACTTGTGTGAACTATTGAGACTATAGCCGCTGAAAAACCTATAGAAGAAAAAGGAGTCCAAGTATGTTTTTAAGTTTCACTTTAATCATTTATTTATTATTTTACTTCCTTAATGAAGTCCTCAGAATGAAGAATGTAGTGTGGCTAAGGGATAGGCCTGTATCCCACCAAATTAGAGATTAGTTATTTAGGTTGGGAGATTCATATGCTTAGAAGAATGCCCTATAGGGGTTCTTCAAAACTTTTCAAGAAAAAATGCAAGAAAGGTTAAAGGATACCTAAGAAAATTATGGAGAGGTATCAAAAGGATATTATTTTTCTTGTTACAAAAGATGAATGCATAATTGAGGTCGTTGAGCCTAGGACAGTGTGGATTCTAGAACTAGGATATGAGGTTATTGTAGATGAAATCATTGGCTTAGCTCATCTTGCTGAGCAACCCAAGAGACACCATTGAGGAGACATAGGCAGGGAAAACTTTAAGAAACCCCCCCCCTCGATGCAGGTGTAAAATCATGGCGAATCCTGTACTTCCTGATGAAAAATATTAATTTTATTGGCAATTTTTTTCATTTTTCGGGAAAAAAAAAATCCCAATTGCCGAATCTTTTATAATCCCTGGAAGTTCATGGAAAATCTTGGCGAATTGCAAATTTTTTTAATCGAATAAAATATTTTTCATTGGCGATTAAAACCATTTTTCAAACCAGAATTTTTTTTCCATTGGCGATTAAAACCTTTTTTCAAAGCAAAAAATATATTTTCATTGGCGAATTAAAAAGAATCTCATAATAATAAAAAATTCCAGTGGCGAAATAAACAAATATGCCAACGAAAAATCATAGAGGTCGTTCAATGAATGTTCGATGGACGACTGTAGTTGCATTCCAGAAGTAAATCTCTAAAGCACTAGACTTGCAATTTGAAACCTCCAGAATAACACTAGAACCGTTAGATTTCTAGAAATCAATGGTTGAGATTTTATTACCATACAAATGGTTATAAATTTTTGTTTCTCAGCGATTGGGCGACCTCGGCAGGATGCACAACTTTCGAAGTGTGAGCTCATTTAATGAATTGTAAGGTGTCATTAAGGGATGTCTTCTTAAATGCTTTCAAACACCAAAAAGAGTTGAATTCCAGAAGTAAATCTTTGAAGAATTAGACTTGTGAATTGAAACCTCTAGAATAAAACTATAACCGTTAGATGTGGACATGTGGTGAGATCAAGGCTCATCACTCATCACTCATTCTGTATTTTCAATGCCTCGACATTGTACATTTCATTTAATTGAAATTCTCAATCTTTTTGAAGAAAGTGTGTTTGTCGTACTGCTAGTGCAGGAAGTGGTGGCGATTAATGCCATATTATCATGATATGAACATCCGAAGCAATTTCTTGGATAACTCATAGCTTTAATGAAACAATATTTGCAATGATTTCATATCATTTGAAATTTGAGTGGCACTGGTGAATCAATGATTTTGACAGCTTGTCAGCTTGAGGTACAGTTGGCATGTAGCCAGACGTCAATCAAATTAAACATTTTAATTATACAGGTTAGTAGCGGCACTGGTGGCCCATAAATAGGGATAGTGATTCAGTGAATAGTGGATAGTGCCATAAGGGTTTTTATTTTCTAGGGTTAATAAGGATTCATGAAGAAGATGATGCAGTATTGGGGATACTGTAAATTCTCCTACCTACAGTTATTTAGTTACAGAGTAATCAGTAAAAGACGAATTTCCTTCAAGTTCAGAATGGGTGGAATTGGAAAGAAGTTGATTTGGTTAACTTGACTTCTCAGACAGGTTTTGAACTAGGATGAGGAGCTCTGATGGAAGTAAGTTCTATACTAGTGCATGGAAGCTGCGTGCAAAAGATGGGAGAAGATTTTCTTCTCCTCTTGTCTTCTAATAGCTCCCATTTCCCCAGCATGGCTGACCAGGCAAGCCCCATGCATTTATTTTCAAAGAGACATTTGTATTACATCTTCTGTATGACTCTGGTTCTCGAAGGGGATAAGTACATTTTGTATCTTCACGGCTCCCATTTACCCAAGATTGATTAGAACCCCCTTTCCCCATCATGGTTGGAAAATCCACTAGCAGAAGCTTGGAATCATGAATTTATTTTCAAAGCCACATTTGTATTACGTTGTCACTAGCAGAAGCTTGGAATCATGCATTTATTTGTAGAGTTACATTTGTAGTAAGTTTTCAGTAGCAAAAGCTTGGAAATTGGAATCAATTTGTAATCCATTGTAATGAGCAACAACTTGGAATAAATTATTAAATTTTATCTATGTAAAGTACTAAAGTGACACACTGACATATGTTATTTATACAAAATAGGAGCTACAGTGCTACTCATTTGTAAAAAGATATGTAATAATGTGACATTGAAATTTAGTTGCAATAAAATAAATGGTTGTGTTGTTTTATTCTTGAATATTCATTATTCATTTACACTTAAGAGTAAAGAGTTGTTTTCTGAGTTCAGAGCTTCAGTGTCTATTAATAATTTAATATATTCAAATCAATTTTTTTCTATTGATAAATTAAGCAATATGCTTTATGAAATATGAACTTTATAATTCATGGTTATATCGGGCCATCGGGGGAATGCAATCATTCGTTCCATTGATGTTTATGTGTTACAAGGATGTGCTTAATTTTGTTGACTCTATCGGTATATCGGGGAGCACATCTTATGGGTTATGAGTCTTTGCCTTCGGGCCATTAGCGGGGCTATGATGGGGGTTCCACTGATAAAGCATTGTTAGGCCGATGCCTTTGGTATTGATTTTTATTAGGAATGGGGGAAGGACTATGCGTATAGGATTTCAAATATGTTTATGGATGCAATGTAATTATGTAGGCTATAATATGGATCTTGTCACACAAATTTCTATGGTTTGCATTATGTAATATGTAGGCTATAATAAGTCCTTTGCAACGTTAAGTTACCGGCCCCTTTGCCTTGATGCCAATCCTAACGCGCAAAAGTTAAAACAACTTTAAAACACATGTGTCATGTTTATTTTTTTAAGTTAGTATCATAAATTACTCAAGTTTCAACCGTTGGATGAACATTTGATGTATGGTTGTAGTTGCATTCTGTAATGAAATGCACAAAGCGATGGGCTTGCCAACTTAAACCTCTGAAATCACCCAATAATCGTTATATTTAGAAATATCAACGGTTAAGATTAAGAATTTGTAACTTGTAGACCTAAGACGTGTCATTCACTTTAATGTTCCAATTTTGAGAAACAAAGCATTTAAAGCACTTTGTATTGCTAAGTGTCAACTGTCAAGTGATTAATGTTTATTTTTAAAGTTAATATCATAAATTACTCAAGTTTCAACCGTTGGATGAACATTTGATGTATGGTTGTATTTGCATTCCATAATGAAATGCACAGAGCGAGGGGCTTGTCAACTTAAACCTTTGGAATCACCCTATAAATGTTAGATTTAGAAAGATTAATGGTTAAGATTAAGAATTTGTAACTTGTAGACCTAAGATGTGTCATTCACTTTAATGTTCCAATTTCGAGAAAAAAAACATTTAAAGTACTTTGTACTGCTAAGTGTCAACTATCAAGTCAAGTGATTTTTTTAAAGTGAGAGGGTCAACACACGGGGAGATATTTTCAAGTCCTTTGCAACGTTAGGTTACTAGCCCCTTGGCCTTGATGCCAATCCTAGTGCACAAAAGTTTAAAACAACTTTAAAACGCATGTGTCATGTTTATTTTTTTAAGTTAATATCATAAATTACTCAAGTTTCAACCATTGGATGAACATTTGATGTATGGTTGTAGTTGCATTCCGTAATGAAATGCACAGAGTGATGGGCTTCCCAACTTAAACCTCCGGAATCACCCTATAACCGTTAGATTTAGAAAGATCAACGGTTAATAATTTGCAACTTGTAGTCTTGTAGACCTAACTCCTAAGACGTGTCATTCACTTTAATGTTCCAATTATGAGAAAAAAAATCATGTAAAACACTTTGCACTTTGAAATTGTACAATGATTTTTAAAGTCTTCACTCTTCAGATTGCTCATTGTAGTGCACCACCCTGTTTTGGATTCCATAGTTCCAATTCCAACAACGCCATTCCAGTTTTCAAGATTCGGGACTCAGAATCTAGGTAAGTGAAAGAATTCCTGCGGCTACGTTTCATCGTTTGACATTTCTTAAAATCTTATTTTGTCAAAGTTTGAAGTTTGGGTTTAGACTTTAGAGACTCAAGAATTCATTAAAATTAAGGAGGACTAATTGGTATTACTTATTAGGGAATTCAAATTTCACAACTTCACATTTGTATAAGCATGTCTACCACTAGTACCACTAGAGCAATGTCTGATAAAAAAATACATTATGCATAATTGCTTAAAACCCCAGGTTTCACTGATGGGTACCATGATATTTATGATCCTGAAATCTATGGTAGGCGTACCTCAGAACTTAGATTTTCATCTCAAAATAAGGCTTCAAATCAAACGCAAGTTGATAGTATCAGTGCACCATGGGTAACTGGATTAGGGTGCATGATGTTACATGAAGTTTTCCCTTGCCCAAAATTTATCATGGTCTGTGCCAAAAATTATGATGATAAGAAAAGAGAAATTGTTAATAAAGATAACCAAGAAGAATTATTATCCATTAATGCAGAAGAACTTGGAAAAGTGTTGGGGTTTACAACCGAAGAATTTGGAAACCACCACATTGAACTAGAAAATCTTGCTAGTGATTATGAAGCAGTGGAAGAAAGGCTGAAAAATAGTTTCTTAAATAAAATAGTTAAGGATAGAAACAAATTGAAAGGTGATCATAAGCCTCCGTATAATTTGGATATTTTTAAACCATGGGTTCAGGATACTATTTCCATGCTAGCATTTTGCCTCGATCTGGATAGCAATTTGGAAGTGGGTGCAAGCCTCCTTGAAATGGTATATAATATCCATTATGTTGATGAACATGTCAAATATAATTATACTCAACACATTGTAGAGTCCATGCATAAACAATTTTTAATGATTAAAGCATGTTCCACCAAGACATTTAGGTTCACAACCTACTTGTGCTATCTTTTTCTATTCAAATTTAGAGGAATGTTTTAGACCAACAAGATTTAGATTAAGCCCTATAGTAATGTAGAGGAAAATAAAATGGCTCTAGTATATGAATGGACCACTGAGATAAGGATGCATGATTCTTGAAAGAACTACAGTCATTTTGTAGACTACTTTTTGGCTCCATTGCATCAAGTAATTACAAATGCTCCAATGCCTAGATTGCCTATGTCATGTAGAAACTACATGAAACTAGGCAAATAAATACAATTGGTTGATTGGTACTTAATGAAAAAATATACTGTGCTAATATTTTATGGATCGAGATTACAACCATACAAAATTCCAATACATGTGACATTATGGCTTTTGCATTTGAATATGTAAGGCAGGTGCAGAGTGTTGATGAACTACACTTTCTCAGTCAGCAAAAGAAGACCTTATTTCCTTCTTTACCTTTTTCATGTGGAGAGTTCACATTCGAGAGAAAAGCATTTAGTATGGCACATAATCTTTTGAAACTTTTTGAATTTGATGCTATCTCTCACTGGTAGTATGATCCATGCAACATCATTAAATCAATGATTGTGGCCAATAGGAATGTTGCAAATAGAATTCAACATCAAAGTAAACCCTTGCTTGAAAACTTGAGAAACAAGGATTCTTGGGATGAGGTCAAAATAGCAATGGAGAAAAGTGTTGATGAGAATGGTATTTCTTTTGAACAATTGTCAACATAAATTATGGCATTGCACTGAAAGACAATCAGGACATACAACAATTTTTATGAAAAAAGTGATAAAACATCTAGTAGAGTAAAAATTCCAAGTTCTCTAGAGAAGGAAGTTATAGATAAAAATTGGTCACGATAAAAAATTACTGCCTTTTGGTCTATGAGGAAGGACCTAGGTGATCCAAGAGCTCTTGCAGAGTATGGAGCTAACGACGAAGATACCGAGTTTAGCAAATTGTGGAATATAGAGCATCCTGATCAACGTGGAAGCAAAGGAAGTGATGAATCTGATTATGAATCTAATGATGATATTGATAGTGAAGAAGAAGAACAAAGCCATGCCAATTACAAACCTGGTTTAAGTGAGGCTGCAAAAGAAGCATATGCTTTAACATATACTTCAAGAGCAACCATACTTGAAAAAATTGGTTATGAAGGTGGTCCTTTGGGGTCCAAAGGATAAGGCCCTTGGACAATAACATATGTTGAGCATAGAAAAATAGTTGATAAATTTGGCCTTGGGCTTGGAGGTGAAAAAGTAGACCAAGGGCATACAAGTCAAGCTCAATTTGTTAGAGCTTCTAATCGTCATCCTCATGGTTAAATACAATCACAACTAGGACATTCCCTTGGTGGAAAACTTAGTACAACTGGGAGTGCCATTGGTGGTGATGGTATGGGTAGTATTACTAGTAGTGGTCAACATGTGCTACAATGACAAATTACACACAATACTAAGAGGAAAACAATAAAAGATACCATAGAAACACCAGGTGATCAAGGAAATCAAAAGAGGCAAAGGATTTTGATATGTCCAAGTCACACTATTAGTGGATCCACCACAAAGGAGTTATTTCCAGGCACTCCCCCAATTCTAGTTAGTGTGGGTGCGACATCATTAGCAACTACAAGTACTCCTATTCCTTCGTCATTCAAGCATTGCATTGCTCCTGCCTCCCCAGGTTATGATTTCATTGAAGAGTTTAAAAAGAAATCAGACTTGAATAAAAAAGAAAAGAAGCAATTGATGGAGAGTGCGTTTTCTATAACTTCAGATCCTACAACAACCATGGTATTACCCACATTTGACACAAATAAAGAAATCATAGAGTACACAATTGTTGTTCCCACAGTTCAAAACAAACCAACAAATCAGATGGATCGATCTGAATACCAGGTAACCAATTTTCAATTGGATTTGTTTGGCTTGAAAAATACTGACAAAATTAATGTATCAAAGAAGAACAATGAATTGGTGTACACATCATTGCTAAAGCAAGATAGAGAGAAGAAAAGGTTTTAGACTCAAATAGAAAAGTTACAGGCAGACCTAGCAAGTGAGAAATCAAGGAGGAAAGCAACAGATAACAAGAGCAATGAATTAGAAAAAAGAATAATAAAATATGCCTCTACATCAACAAGCAAAGAGGATAAATCAAATGAGAGAGAAGTGAATGACCTGAAGCGAAGGCTAGATGAGAGCAACAAGAAATATGATGAGGAAAAATCCACTTCAGAAAAATTAAGACTAAGCATTGCGAATGGAAATGCACAGTGGGAACAAAAATTGGAGAAAAAGAGAAAAACAAATGAAAGATTGGAGACAAAGCTGACGAAAGCAAAAGAAGAAATTAAGTCTTCTCAAAATAAGTTATCTGCATTTTGTAGAGATACAGTGAGGCATATGAAACAAAAGATATGGGATGAAATAATGCAGAGGTTTGATCATTTGTGTGACATGTTTCAATTGATTGATGCTATCAGACAACATTATAATAAGCTCAACAAATATTTAGTGGACAACAAAAACGTGTTGGAATTAGAGAAATCTGCAAATCAAGTTCAAAAAATAGTCTACAAAGCCAGTGACAATGATTTGAAATCAAAAGGGATTACTAATCGGATTGAAACCTCAATGAAGTTGTCATATATCATTGAAAAGTGTTCAAGAATGTGTGGAACAAAGGAATATTTGCATTTGGTTGCAAACAAGATGAAGGTGGTGGATGAAAAGGTAAGGAACTTCACAGAGCTTGGTTTTCCAGAGGATTTTGACACAAATGAGCGATTCATTGGAAAGGATGGTTTCAGAAAAAAGATGGAAGGTGCAAGGATGATTGATTTGGACCATTTTCCTCAGAACCCAGATGTGAACTATTTGGATTCCATCAGAACATTGATAACCTTGAATGCAAAATTGATTGAAGAATTCAAGACAGGTTCCACTTCCAATTACAATCATGAAATGTTAACAAAAATTCAAGTCAAACAACATCAGTTAGAACAAATGGCAATTCCACCACCTAAAGAGTGGAAGCTGCTAGAAAAGGTGATACAGTGACTTGATTTATTATTTTCAATCTTTGATAATATGAGTTCCCAAGTTCCAACTCAGCTTCGTGCATACTTGTCTTTGGGAATTGGCAAGATTTTGCATTGCCAATGCCAATATGTACTCCTTCATGTGAAATTCAATTAAAAATCTCAAATTCGGACTTCAATAATGTGATGATGTTCAATTATCTAGATTTTTTATTATTTAATTTATCATTTGAACTAGTGATGAATTGTTAGCTCATTATATTTACTTCTTGGTAGAGCTTCCAAGTTATGGATGTTGAATTGTTAGCTCATTATATTTGCTTCTTGGTAGAGCTTCTAAGTTATGGATGTTGAACTGTTAGCTTCTGTTATGTTCTGACTAAAAATCCCGATCAATATCCACCAACTTACAACTCACCCACATCCCACATACTACAAAAATACACTAAATTTGATTTTATGATTAGCACAAATTGTAGAGATTTGTGTGACAAGATCCATTTTGTGGCCCACATTACTACTTGATCAATGATAATGTCCATAAATAAATCTAAAACCCCATGGTCACAACCCCTATTCCTGAAGAATTCAAATTCAATGTACTGACAAATTAAATATACTTCCACACACTCAATTTTAATAACATAAACAACCACTTTGGAGACAACCAAATAAATTAATAACTTATAAGCATATGAATCCACAATAGTTGAACACTCGAAAGAAAATCAGTAAATATGTGTAACCTTCTCCATTGTATTGATCTTCAAAGTTCAAATGATATGCATTATAAAAATAGTTTATGACATGAGATGGATGGGCGAATTGGTGCAATCTATTATCTATCTTCTGACTATTTTATACTCTAAAGTATAATTAAAAATGATGTGATGATCCATTGATCTCCTATTGGGGTCTTGATCTCTCTTATATATGAGAGGCAAAAAGCTACAAACCCCTTGCAAAAAGTCATGATGTTTGACAACTAAACATAACTCAAATTATAAATAAAACAATGTCGCAGGTGAATGCATTGATCCGTTAATCTCCAAGCAGAAGCCCGTGACCATTGACCACCTAAGATCTATTCAAGGCTTCTACTCCATGATAGGGTGCTCATCATGCTATCGGCTGGTGTTCTTCCTCTGAATCTGATGGCTATCCCGTTGGATCTGATTCTGACACATCTACAGTTTGGCTAATAAATAGATTGACTGCAGAGAGATGATGGATGTACTCTTGTTCAACATAGGTGTCCATGTTAGAGATCGCCTCTTTCATATCATATTCCATAGATATTATTTTTTTGAGTTGCTTATGAGTGTTTTGTAAAACCATAACCTCGTCATTTATTTCTTGCAATGCAGCAGTTAGAAGCCCAACAAGCTCTTCCTTCCAATCATCATATTCTCGTGGATTTCCAATGCCAAAATGAAGTGTCAGGAGTGGGACTGAATCAAAGCAGTCAAAATCTTCCCTAAGCCTATTATGAAATCCATTATGTGATTCTACCAACTTGTAATATGTCAGCAATATTTGTCCTTTCATGACATTCTTATCTACGGGCTCCTTTTTATTCTCCATCATTCTAGACTGCAATCGTTCATTCTCCACCAATGCAATGCGTCTCTTTGAATACTTTCCAATATTCAATAGCACATTTCATCATTTTGTTGAATATTTCTTTTATCATTTCAGATACAGTGTTATATTTGATGGTTTTCACTTCTTTCTCCAATTCTTTGCGTTTCCCCTGGGATTTTAGATGGCAATTCTTCCAGTAGGCTGCATCAGCCAATGCATCAAGAAATATCTTATCTTTTTCAAGCCATGGGGAGTACAACTCTGATGTGGAGGAGGAAGATGTTTTTTCTCTTTGATTTGCTAGCTCATTCTTTAGTTTTTTGATCTGTGCTTTGGTAATTTTTGCCACATTTATGTTCAATTATGTTGTCTCCATAGGGTTGGTATCCACTACTCATTGAACCAAGAGATGACCACACACTTGGTTTGGATTACTAATTATAGCAGGTCTTTTATCATGGGGATACAATGACCAAATAAGCAAGGTGGCTTCATCTGGGTTGTACTCAGATCTTGAACACATTTTACCACTTGCTTCTTCTGTTAAGTTCATTGTCGTATCCCCTCTTTTTCTGAAGCTATCAAATACAATTGAAGAGCTAATATCCCACCTTGGTAGGAGCAACACTCCAACTTCTTGAAGCAGTTCCCTACCTCTTTTAGGAGTGATGGACTCCATTTCCTTTTCTACCTCCCTTTTCAATTCCTCTAGAGCGGCTACCTCATGTTCAAGAGTGTTATCCTGTATCTATTGTCTCAATTTTCTACCTTTATATTCATAAAAAAATGATTTAAATTCAGAAGATTTAATAAAATCACAATAAAAAATAAACTGTTGTCCAGCCCTGACCCTCACATCATCAAATAGTTCATTTGATGCCTCAAATATTACAATATTTTTCTCTTGAGGGGGCTCGTACTATGCAATCACAAGAGCACTGATTTGTTTCACCTGCTCACCCTCTTCATCACTCTCCTCTTCTTCACTTATATCGGTATCTACAGAAAAAATACCTCAGGAGTAGGCTGTGAAGGTATGTAATCCAAGGGCTCTATGTCTTCAGCTTGTATTCCTGAATAGGTTGCATGAGGTGCATCAAAAACAACTGGGGGAACATCCTTTACCAGTTCATTGACATGAGCAATGAGTTGCTCAATTCTTGTTAAAGGATCATGTATCTCACCAAATGCCTTTGAATAAGATGGGACATTTTTCCTCTTCCATTACTCTGCAAGCATAATCTTGTTATAGGCAGCCATTCTTTCCTTGGTGGAAGCCTCATCATGGTTTCTTATGACATCTTCGATTGAGAAAAAATGTTCATACCCTGATAGCCCCTACGATAATATCGCCTTGTGAATAAACCCTTCTACATCAAATTGTTTCCTTACATCACCTAGAGGTAGGTTGTACTATGCTAATTTACCATCAATTTATCCATATCCTTCATTGGCTACCACTGTAAAGTCTCCAAAACATAAGGTGTTGGGTATAATTGATTGTTTGCTATGTCCTTTGAGGTGGTTGGAATCAGATTTTTCCAATTGCCTTCTCAATTTCTAAATAAGAAATTCGATCAGGAACTACTCGTGGCATCAAGTGTGGAGCCCCTCCAAACCCATAAACCCTTATCATTGTACAATTAGGGAAAGCATACCAATCTCCCCAATTATGATTCACTTTATTTCTTCGGTCATTTTCCTTTGGTCTTAGAAATCTTTGTACTTCTGGGGATAGGTTATAATTGCACGGATATCCCAACAACTTCATCAATGGTTTTACAAAAAAATCTTCAAAATAAAGGTAATGAGACCTACCAAATCGGTTGTCCCACAATGAAGTCCACATTTGTACAGGTTTAAAATCTCCATTTTCATCTGTATCCTTTATCCTTAATTCTTCACTCTAGACATCTCTGACTTGTCCCTCGTACAATAACAAATGCATAAGCAAAGAATAGTGTTCAAAATTAATATTATCACTATTATTTTTTATCTTTTCAAGCCCTTGATGTAGGGCGTTGGCCAAGTAGATAGCATAATCAAATGGTCTGGCATCCTTTCTTTGTATGTCTACAGCTAAGACCATTGGGGCAATCGACATGAGAGGTGAAACCTCTACTCCCAAAACCTGACCAGCTAAATAATAGGTGTATCGGAAATACTCTTCAAACAAATCTTCATGGAAAGGAGGGTTTTCATTGCTAGAGAACCTCTTGAGTTGGCCTCCTTCATCCTTGGGCCTATGCAAAGGTAATTTCCATCTCTTATATAGTTGGTATCCATGTGGCGATACTCTGTCAAGAGATCTTTGATCGTGAATGATAAATTCAGTGAACGCTCTAACTGAAATACATTAGAAATGAGATCCCTAGAAATAACAAGCATGTCACCCCCATCATGTGACTGAATAGTTCTTTTATTGGGGTCATATCTGATATCAAGAGCTTTAATTAGCTCTGCGTTTACAAACACATTGGGCACCGCAAGTCTTCCCAAGTTAAACCTTCATGGATTGCAGACTGGTTGAAACCTAAATTGTTTTCTGTAATGGTACATGAAGAGGTCGTACTCTCATTGCGGTGTCCAAATATCCCCTAAGCCCTTTTGTTTATCCCATAGTCGAACCATGGAAGGATTCATTTGAGCACTCCTCTTGGGTCTCGGCCCCGACCCAGGACATTGATCTATCAGGTCTTCATTTAGGAGTCTCTTAAGCTTTTCGATTTTCTATTTTTTAGCTTTGGGTTTGTCTGTACTCTCTTCCATTATTTAAATCTTAAGCTTTTGATGAAAATAGCTTCTCAACTGGGTCTGAAAGTGAAGTACTTATGTGAGTCTCGCCGAGTTGCCTCCACAGTCCACCGGTCTTTGCTACGTCAGAACTCCAAGTTTTTGCCTTTCTACTTCTACCCTAAGTGAAATCTTCCAGGATTTTGTAACAACTATGCGATCAACTTGTGATATAATTCACTTCAATTCTGGTTCATAAATGCACCGCAACATGGTTGCACGATGCCCCGGGATGTCACATCATTCTTTCACCGATAACCACCCTCTCCACCGATGGACACCTATCCTTTGTTCTATCAGTGGGACGCCAGATAATGTTTCCCTGATGCACCATAGTTCCCTCGATATACTTTATGCATTCGATAATTCATGCCCATGGTTATAATTCATGGTTACTTTTGTTGACAACTTGACTCTATCGGTATATCAGGAGAGCACCTTAGGAGTTAGGAGTTAGCCCGATAGAGTATTGTTACATCGATACTAGGTTGTGAGCTATTTTCATCGGGCAATCAATGGGATGGTGATGGGGGTTTCGCCGATGAAGCATTGTTAGGCCGATGGTATTGAATTTTGTTAGGAATGGGGAAGGACTACGTCACTACGAAATTTCAAATTTGTTTAATATTTATGGATGCAATGTGAATGTAGGCTATAATATGGATCTTGTCACACAAATTTCTACAATTTGCATTGTTCATAAAATCAAAGTGTGGTATATTTTTGTGATTATTGATAAAATAAGATAATTCATGCCCATGGTCATAAATTATAATTCATGGTTACTTTCGGTGACAACTTGACTCTATCGGTATATCAATAGAGCACCTTAGGAGTTAGCCCGATAGAGTATTGTTACACTGATACTAGGTTGTGAGCTATTTTCATCGGGCCATCAGTGAGACTGTGATGGGGGTTCCACCGATGAAGCATTGTTAGGCCAATGGTATTGAATTTTATATAATTTATAAAATATCATCAACTACAGTTTGACTTTGGCATATGATCATGAAGTGCAATATAATATAAAATATCATGGAGACTTGGAGTACAATATAAAATAAAATATCCTAAACTTGAAGTGCAATGATTCACAATTTATTTGAATATAATATAAAAAATCATCAACTATAGTTTGGAATATGATTCCTGCAATGCTTGAGTGCAATATAAAATAAGATATCATGAAATTCAATGATTCATAATTTCAATTTTCATTGAATACAACATAAAATATCATCAACTACAGTTTGGACTTTGGAACAATGGAAACTAATTCATTAAGTGTAGTAAAAATACCTAAAACCTGTTAACTCTCTTCCATTTCCCAAATGGATTTAGGGTCCTCAAACTGATGCTCATCTTTAGATAAAGTAAAAGATTCATCCTGATTCTAAGACTGCTCTGCACTTTCTTCGGCCTGTGTCTCAAATTCAACATTCATTGTTTGATTTGTGTCAATTGCAATATCATTGTCATTTGTCCCAAGCCCACTGCCACTGCCACTAGTACTACCACTAGTACCGGTGGCTCTTGGAATTGGAGAGCCTGTGTTGCACAAACTCGTCCCTCTTCTTTCACATGTGGACCTCCAGATTGCAAGTGCCCTTTCAAAAGGAAATTTTTTGACATTATACACAGTTCCTTTCATCCTCAAGCAATTTTCCAAATTCTTGTCCAATTTGTTTCTTAACTTTGATTTCAAAAACCCCAATGTACTGAAAAATCTCTCATCCTCCATCGACCCCAATATCATTGTTTGACATAAATCATCAAGTTTGAAATATTCTGACATCGAACCACACAATATTTCACTCTAACCTAAGCTTGTCCAAACCTTTTTTATTGATCCCGATTCAAAGGCCTTCTCCTTGACCATGGACTTATACTGGTCCCTCATAGCTGTTGCAAAACTCCCACATTGATTTCTAAGCTTATTTTCATTCAAAATTCCTTCTATTGTCTGCTCATTGTATGTTACGTTTTTTGAAAACTATTCGATCAAGATTTTTACTTGATCATGAAAATATTTTGGGTTATCTTAGTTTACCCAAAATTGAGGATACACAATACCCATGGCTTCAAGTATTTCATGTCGAGGGAATCTTTCATGAATCTCTGAGGAAAGAGATTTTGCAATTTCCTTCAAATTATCACTAACAGATTAACAATGTCGTTAAAATATTCCTCGTTAACATGTACTTCTTTTCTAGAGCACCTGGCTGTCTTACAATGGTACATTGGTATCTCATATCCATGTACACAAATACATAAGTTCCCGCTTGAATTAAACTGTAAATAATTATTAGGATTATTCAAATCATTAATTTTCCGCCACATCAAATAATTTGTGCCTTCTTGTGTTAGATCTAGATATAGATGATCAAGGGCCAAGCATGTAAGTTTACGTAGATTGGCATATTCATAAATATACATAGTTTTGTCTTGGGCTTTCTTCACAAGATTGTTCATCTCATCCAGCATGGGGAGAAGACTAGCTAAATTCAAGAGTTTCTATATATCGCTTAACCTATGTAAGAGGTCAGGAGCTTTATCTACTATGTTGCGATGCTCGTACATCACTCCAATCAAGGATTGATATTATGAAAGAACTCATTGTGTTGGTCCATGTAGGGAGATCCATCTGGTATCGACATCCTTGAGAAGCTTGTTTCCAGGTGTTATTCCCTCAGAAAAATGTTGAAATTCAAGGAAACGTTTGGGACTTTGACAGAAGTATGCTTGGATCTCGCGAACTAGATTTTCAACTTTTGATATTGTAGGAAACTTGCTTACAATTTTGAATGTTAAATTCATTATGTGGGCCATGCAGTGAATGCCAAGAATGTATGGTGCACAAGTAGTTTGTAAATTTGTGCAAAGACTGCTCCTTTGACCTTGCATCACTGCAGCTCCATCAACTCCTACACACACCAACTTTTTGGCAATTGTCAACTCATCCATACCTACAATTTAATTCAAATATTTCTTGACTAGCTCAAATAGATTTTGCGATGTTGAATTGTCCTTCATTTTACGAACACAAAGAAGATGAGCTTGGAAATTTTTTTGTTCTACAGTATACAAATGCATACAAACCCAAGAAGTATTGTCTGCCACAAGAACTTCATCTAAAGATAATGCAATGAAATTTGACTCTTTTAATTTCTCCTTTAAATCTTTCTTTTCCACTGTAGCAAGACAGTTCACCCATTCCCATCCAGGGTTTACTGACCAATGTGAGAAGGGAAAATGGGGAACACTCAAATAAGATAATAAATCAAAATATTCTGGGTAGGGAAATGTTCTTCTAGATGTGGAAGAAATTTCTATAGAAAATATTACCAATGAAGAAATGTTGAAGGAGAAATAGCTATCGAAGAAGACATTGAAATGGATGATTTTCCTATAGATAATCAAACACCTCGTCCGGTATTTGAGAGAAATTTTGAAAATGTCCAAGACCAACCAGAGACAATCACTCCTCCAAAAAAAAAAAATTCTAGTAGTGAAGATGATGAGAAGAGCAGTGGACAGAAGAGTGAGGATGCATCCGGTGATGCAAAGGAGAAGACAAAATTAGAGAAATTACTTAGCATTAGTGATGAGGAAAAGGAGTTAAAGGAGAGAACTATAGAGGAAGAAGTGAAGGCTACTAGTGAATCTTTTAGTTCCTCCGAAGATTCCTTAAATAATATATTGAGCATCTAGTTACAATTCTAGCCTGTAGTGTTTGCTCAGTGGTTATAACTACCAAAACAAAAAGGAAATGTGGATATGAGCAATATTTCTCCTATTCACAAGCTTCAATTGGGAGATGTTTTCCATGCATCTACTTGGAAAGAGATAATAGAGACACATCAAAAGAGTGGGTAAATAATTGATGAGGCTATAAAAGTTTTATCATGAGGCCATACTTGATGCTATAATTGACAACTCCCTCTCCAGTATGGAAAATTTGAAGTTTTTGATTGACTCTTCTAAAGAATATGTTATTGGTTTGAAAGGAAAGAGAAAGAAGCAGATAAGAAGATAAATGATAGGATATTGATGGATGTCACAGAGAAGTGTGCTAGTGCACACAATAAATTTCAAGAAAAGCTTAAGGGTGTGCAAGCTTGTGTGGTGGAATCCAAAACCTTATTTTAGTTTTGGATGAAGTGGCCTAGATCAACAAAGAGCATAAAGGATATGATGGAATCAATTGAGTCCCATATTGACAAAGCTTCCAGTGCCTATGATCCGACACATACCTGGATGGAAGCACAATGATAGTAATTGAAAACTTGCATGAGTAGTATTTCCAACTACAAGCTTAGAAGGAAAATATCATAATGCACTTTGGTAATCTCAAGTATTTGGTAAACTCTAAGTTCATATTAGTATCAAGTACCCTGATGAGTGCTGATAAAACCTCAAAGCTCAATCTGGTACCCAACACTTCAAACGAAGGTGAAAAACTCATGATGGAGTTGGAAACTCAAAGAAAAATGCTAGGGATTGCCAAGAGGATTTGGGAAGAAGGGAAACAAGATTGACAAGCTCACCTTGAGAAGCTGCAAGGGTCAACCTCTTCTTCTAGTTAATATTATTTTTCTTTCCTATGATGCATTTAATTTATTGTTCAAACTTCTATGTACATATTCACATGGTACAAGGTATGTTCTAGTAGACATTTTTGATCTAGTTGTGATAGATATTACCCTTACGGTGATTCAGTTAAATTCTCATTATATATATATATATATGCATACATTAGTTAGGCGGAGAATGCAAAATCATGTGTAGAGAGAAAAGTTATGCAAAGATTAGAGTATATGTATGTGCCATATTCCCTTGATGTCAAAGAGAAAGAATAATTTCAGAGATAGTTGAGGCATGTTACCATCAATGACAAAGGATGAGATTGTTGGAAGAATAAGGATTTTATCATTGATGCATTTGTTGGCAACATGAGCGTGTGGGATGAGTACAAGTTGCACAGTATGTAGTTCAGTGTTCTCATTGAGGTCAACATCATATTCTAGTATGAGGACCATTGTGAATATCAATTTGGATAGCTTGAGCATGTTTTGAGATAGTAATCCAGTGGGAATTTTCAATAAGGTTCAATCGAGTGAAGATAAATGAAGGGGAAATTGACTAAGTGTCAATATAGGTAATTATGTGAACATGACATCCGATTTTTGGGTCTGCATTGGTCTACTATATAAGATCTTGCTTTGTGTTTTTAGGATAATTTTGATAGTTTTTAGAAGATTCTAAATCCAAAATTTCATATTGTTTCTCCTAGTATTGAAGTTATGAGTGACAGTGTATCGACCTAGTAGTAACAAGTGTTTTTTAGTTTAGTGCATATGTTTTTGTAAATCCGCATTTCTCTATGGATTAGAATTTGGGTTTGTGTTTTTGTGAAGTTTTTTATAGGTTTTAGTAGAATTTTTATTCTACATGGCATAGTGTTTGGAGGTCCAAGTGTCTACATGTGGTTGCATAGTTGGCATTTTTTGATATTAGGTCATTACCATTGCCAACCTAACGAGTCTTTCTATTTTATGGAGATTGAATAAGTGTTGATTCATTATGTAGGAGCTATTTTGGTTTCATACCAACCTAATTCAAATTTTTATGAGTTTTGAATATTGGCACGAAGAGTTTATTTATGTATATTGAGTCGACAAGTTACATTTTTTATATTATATCCAATTAAGTTGACTTAATTGATGTTTGTAGATAAAGAGGATGTATATATATGTAAGATATTTTTGATGTTTTTGAAGGTGTGTGTATGATTAATATCATTTGATATGAGTTGTGAAAATATAAGGTGAATGCAGAGAAAAGCAGAATACTAATTCAGATTAGTATGAAGTGTGTGAAGTCGGTACATTGAGCTTCAATGGAACTATACTCCAACATGTTGTAGATGCATCTTGTAATAGTTCAAATTTGGTTGTGCGCTACGAATCTCTTCTATATTTTATTTTCTTAGTGGGTAGTGAGTCCACTTGGATAGTGAATCCACCTGTAGTGAGCACTTATATAATATTCTATAACCAGTTATAATATATTGTGAGCTAATCCTCACCATGGTTTTTCCCATTTTGGGTTTTCCATGCAAAAATCTACTGTTCATGTGTTATGTGATGTTGTTGGTTGTTTTCATTATTTAATTCACTATTTAAAATTAAATATGCTATGAGAATTGAATGTTTAGATGATTAAGTGGCTTATAAGAATACCGATTCAACCCTCCCTATCAGTATTTTGGGTGTTCAACAATATTTACATGTTTAGGGTTTAATGTCTATGATAATTTTTAAATATTTATACTTTAAGGTTTAATAAATTTTGTAAAATAAATTGGTCTCCAAATTCATATGAGAGTTCACAAAACCAAAAATTTATCAAATTGAAAACACAAAATTAAAACAAAAACCAAAAAAAATTGTTAAAACCAAAATCAAGAGACTAGATATATTGAATCAATAAATTAAATTCAAAATTGTATACTCCAAATAAATGTAACTACTTGTACCATATACATGGCTTATAAAATTTACATGTACATCCAAAACATATAAATATGACCAACCTTCTAATGAAACTATGTTCAAATGTAACAAACAAGACGACAACATTTACATTGAGTCTAAAAGGATCCTATGTAATAGTCTTGGTTATCATTGCACTAAAGAACATATAAACACCTAAATTGAAAACTATAACAAGGTCCTAAGTGACAAACAAGGCTCAATAATGACCCACAAGTACAACATAGGTATGGATAAATTCCTTCAATTAGTGGTGTATCTTTATTAGTCTTAGCAATTCCCCTTGTGCAATCACCATAAATTTTTTCCTTTATCATAGGGAAAAAACTTTAGAAATGGGAAAAGATATTAGTGAAGAGTATTGCATAAAGTTTTTGAACTTAATGTAAGATGAATGTCATTAGAGAAGGCCATTTTTTATTGTTGACATAATAATTCCTACATAAGCACAATAAGCATGGGCTACATTACAACGTACCAATCTCCAACATCATTGTAGGGATGAGAAGAAAAGTACATCATATATGACAAAGATTAGGGCCTGTTGAATGAGAAGGCCCTAAGACAAATGGTGGCACATGAGAGAGAGGAAACAAGCTACAACACAATCACATATGGAAATAAAGGTCAAACACAATGAAAGATACAACATGCATATAGATCAGTCCCATATCATGTGGTGAGTTCATAGAACTCAGAATAAATGCTCACTCAAATGAATTAGCCACTAGGACACGGGATTAGTTTCTACCCTTAGAAATGAAGCAATGCATACTCATCACACTGAAATGTAAGAAAGCCCTTAATTAGGCCTTGTAATGATTAAATATCACTCATTCCACCAAAAGAAAACTTGAATCACCACATTTGATGTCACATGACACTAAGACACTAATTGACACAATATAAAACCACACTCTCAAAATAATGCCTATGCCACATGACATCATGTTGCTATATGATAACTACATAGAGAAGATAATTTAGCCCCACCAACAAATAAATGTGTATACCATGTATAATACATTGGTTCACCATAATTAGAAAGGTACAAGCTATTTTAATTAAACAAACTTGCCAATGCCAAAGGTAGTAGCACATGGTGGGTTATAAAACACAATCATATCCACATAAAATATCAAGAAGATCCCACCACATGATATCATCATAAGGATACAACATGATATGGTTATTCCACTCAAACTACCCTATAGATCCTAGTTGATAGAAAACCCTTGTACAAGTAAATGATATTGTACCATGCATATGATAGGTTATAATTGCAGTTAGACTTGGATTGATTGCTAATGAAGAGATATATGCTAAAAATGTTTGGTGATGATCAAATGGTACAAATGTGATAGTGAAGGATCTAATAACATGTGCACATTGGCCAAATTAACTTATTAATTGGTGATCTCCAAGGGGCCAAATTTATTGTTAAGAAATTTGCACACCTCAACCCTAGAGTAGCAAAACAAGAGAAAGGAAATCTAGTCTGAATTAATCTCCTTAACCCACAAATAATAATCAAATTGATCATTCAAATTCAATTAATTTGTATAATATTAGATGCACTTGAAGTTTTTACAAAATTATTAAAGATACATATTAAACTTGACTTATTATAAAAATCATTCCATTACCATGGTTTATGGACCTAGTAAAGATGACATGGATTAAAGGGATTTAAGAAAATGGGTTAAGGACCGTCCTAAGAGGATACAAATGGTATGACCTAAATTCTAGTCATTAATCCCCTTAAGCCATTAATAATATTCAACTGATCATTCACATTTGTTTAATTTGTATAATGTTAAATAGTCGAAGTATTTAGAACCTTATTAAAGATCTATATATTAAACTTGAATTAGGACAAAATAATTCCATTAGTATGGTTTATGGACCTAAGAAAGATGCCATGGATTAAGGGGATTTTTAAAAATGGCTTAAGGCCCATATTAAGAGGATGAAGATGGTACAACTTGAAATCTAGTCATTAATCCTCTCAAGCCACTAATAATAGTCAAATTGATCATTCACATTTGTTCAATTTGTATAATGTTAGACTATCAAATTTTTTACAAACTTATTAAAGATCTATATATTAATCTCGACTCAAGATAAAATCATTCAATTAGCATGGTTTATGGAATTAGGAAAGATGACATAGATTAAGGGGATTTAAGAAAATGGCTTAAGGCCCATCCTAAGAGGATGCAGATGATACAACCTGAAATCTAGTCATTAATCCCCTTAAACCACTAATAATAGTCAAATTGATCATTCACATTTGATCAATTTGTATAATGTTAGATGCTCAAACTTTTTACAGACTTATTAAAGATCTATATATTAATCTTGACTCGGGACAAAATAATTCCATTAGCATGGTTTATGGACTTAGGAAATATGACATGGATTAAGGGGATTTAAGAAAATGGCTTAAGGCCCATCCTAAGAGGATGCAGATGGTACAACCTAAAATCTAGTCATTAATACCCTTAAGCCACTAATAATAGTCAAATTGATCATTCACATTTGATCAATTTGTATAATGTTAGATGCTCAAAGTTTTAACAAACTTATTAAAGATCTATATATTAAATTTGACTTAGGATAAAATCATTCTGGCAGCATGGTTTATGGACCTACGAAAGACAACCTAAGCTAAGGGGATTTAAGAAAATGGCTTAAGGACCATCATAAGAGGATAAAAATGGTACAACCTACAATCTAGTCATTAATCCCCTTAAGACACTCATAATAGTTAGATTGATCATTCATATTTGATCAATTCTTTTAATGTTAGATGCTTGAAGTTTTTAGAAACTAATTAAAGATCTATATTAAACATGACTTAGGAAAAAATCATTCCATTAGCATGGTTTATGGACCTAGAAAAGATGACATGGATTAAGGGGATTTAATAAAATGGATTAAGGCTCGTCCTTAGAGGATGCAAATGATACAACTTGAAATCTAGTCATTAATCCCCTTAAGCCACTAATAATAGTGAAATTGATCATTACATTTGATCAATTTGTATAATATTAGATGCTAAATTTTTTTATCAACTTATCAAAGATCTATATATTAAACTTGACTTTGGACAAAATCATTCCATTAGCATGGTTTATAGACCTAGGAAAGATGACATGTGGATTAAGGAGATTTAAGAAAATAGGATTTAAGGGGAAACTCCACTATTCCTTGTAAACACTTTAAAGTACATCAAGCCAAAAAAAATTGTATGCCTTAGAGATAAATGAACCTTACAAATTTTTTCATTTGTATCATTAGGTCATTTATATCATGGATTGAGGGGATTTTTAAGAGGATGGCTTAAGGGGATTATATTTACCTAGAAATTTACCTTTTTGTGTACCTTTTAAGTTTATTTTTTAGTATACATGTATTAAAATTACATAGTTAGATATTAAATTTTGAAATTTGTGCATGCTCAAGTTGAATGATGTACATGTGTATGTATCCTAATTTTTATTTTAAACATGTCATATGTTTAATTTAAATATTTCTTGTAATTTATCAACATGTATAATATCTAGCTTTTAATATGTTTATTTATAATTTATATATAGATTCTTGAGAGTTAATTTTGTAGTTACTTCATATATTAATATATATGCAGGTTCACCTTTATCATGGATGAGTTTTATGTCGATGATTTTCTCAATTCCCCACCTCCACCCTAGGATCCGATGAGGCTCGCTTGTGAGCTAGGATCAATGACAATATGAAATCCATTCGAGAAAAAATTGATGCAATCCAAAATGAAGCATTTATGCCACCCCACCTACTGCACTTTACATATTTTATGCAACATGTTGTAGATGTTGTTATGTCTATTGATGTGACATTAGATAGTTACCGCTTGTGGAGAGAGAAGAGGAGATGAATTTTTTCAGATGCACTCTCTTATAGGGAAATCCTTGACTTGAAAAACACCAAAGCCAATTTAGCTCCATATTTCATTGACCCAATTACCAATCAACCAATTTCACCAAACAAAAAATAATATCAATTAGGTGGTGTAGGCATCCTCAAATGGTTGGGAATTTTTGGGAGTGGTGGTGGATGGTATTTGATCATCTACCACATGCTAATTGGGAGGTTCCTCTTTATTTTTTGAGAAAATTATATGTAGAGTCTATGATGGGTTTAACACCAAATTATTTTAATATGAGATCATTCTAGGGTATTGGTGGTGGCATGCCACAATAGAGGTTAGGGGCACACATTGATCCCCAAATACTTGTCCCTGCTTAACCTCTCTTGGATCCTCCTTCTACTGCTATACTTGCACCCATCCAACATCATGCAGTGGTATCCAGATTAGGAGCATTGAATGTGCTCTCTACAAACCTAAATGATCAAAATATTGAGATGGTAGTTGAGGTTACTAGCCACAACCATGGAGCATCAGGTGGAGCTAGTCCTAGTACCACTCCACATACGTTGAAAACTCATTTTTGTACTAATTGTAATAAATTAATTTATGTACTTGATCATGGCACATCCACTTTAGCTGCATGTGGAGAATTTGATGACATCACTTCATATGTATATTACCTATGTGTTCATGATGACCCTATAGATCATCTTACACAGGTATATACGTATGTTGAAGTTATATAAATTTTAAGCAGGTGTATTCTAATGAACATATATCAAAAAGTTGTAATATTTAAAAAAATTAAATTGTTTGGTGTAGATGATGGCCATAGGCACATAAAATTCTTCATTTGATCAAGTGTCGATACCTGTGCAACTCGACACACCATTTGGGGTATTTTGATTAATTTTTTAAATATATTAAATAATTTTAACTTGATTTTAATTTGTGATTCAATCCTAAACATGTGTTAAATATTTATGCTAGTTTAGGGAGTTCATCTAACTTCCACGTCAGATCCACCAAAGGGTGTGGTGAGTGCTCCATTTTCAGATGTACCGCATGAGCCAATCAATGTATGCATACTATTTTTAAAAAACTATACTTAAAAATTTTCATTTTGTATTCACTATATCAAACGTGCATGTACTTAAATATTAAAAATATATGTCTATGTAGGTTGACACTACCATTAGGATGGCTATTGTGCATCCTTAATCTAAGAAAATTTTAGGAGTCAACAAAATTTTAGGTTGTTTAAATTTTTTTCTATGTGTGCATAATTTGTAGGTCTTTTAAATGGATTAAAACTAAAATTGGTACTTGAATATATATTTTTTAACCTAATTTTTACACATGTGATTTATTTGACCTTTCAATACCTTGTTAGTGATACTTTTCATCTTGATGATGCCATGCAACATATGGGGAGAGATGAGAAACAATTAATGATAATTTAAATTTTTGATTTATTTAAAAACAATTATTATACATTGTAAATGAATGAAAGTAAATTTAAAGAATATATGTTCACGTGTTTTTATTTTTCTTCTATAGCATGAGATAGGTCCCAACCTTCCCATAACACCTATAGTAGCACATGCAAAGCAGGATGTCAAATGAGATGAGCAGCCTCATATATTAATTTTCATGATTTTATAAATTAAATTGAATTAAATAATTTTAAATCTAATTTCAAGTTTCTTTCTCATGTACAAAGTGATTCAGATCATCCTAGTTCACATGGATTGAAGAGGAATATTGATTTTAGGGATGATAGGAGTTAGATCTCATGTATATTCATGCTTTAGTACATTTCACATGGGATAAAGATATATATGTTTTAGTACATTCCACACATGAACTAGATCGTTATATGTATCAGTACATTTCATGGACTTTGTATATGAGCTAAATTATATACATATATTTTATTGTTTCATGAACTTTATTAATTTCAATATTTTATAAACTATTATTGTTTTAGTAATACACATGTGCATTTATGCATTTTAAGTTGAATAAATTAGTTAGAATCTATAATTTATGTTTATTGAGAATCATATGATTAATGTGCTCAAAGTATGTCTCATGCTCAATCACATTAGATAGATATAATTAGGATCTATGAATTAATCTCCTAGGTAAAATCATGGCTCAAGAGGTCCTAATAGGATGACTTAAGGAGGTCAAATCTAATTGGAAGTAAATTTTGGGTGTCTACACTAACTTCTAGTTAAAGCCCCTTGAGTTCAAGCTTTAAATTTTTTAAAAAGAGGGATACAAATATTGTTAGATATTTTTAACAACATCAACAAGAAACTTATATACAACTTTATCATTAATTTTAACCCAAAATTTTCTTTCCGCGTCATTTATTTTGATGCACTAATCAAAAGAAAAGTTAAAATTGAAAAAATCATCATTGCTGAAACGTAGAGATAATGAAGGTTCCACCACAATGGGATAATGGAAAAGGGGGTATTATGGGCCTATTTCTCTAATTTCACTCAAGGAAATGAGATCCAAACAATGAAGTGACTATCAACCAAAAGGTGAGTCAAATCAAGGTATGAATCAACCAATTTCCTATCTATGCAAGGATGGGGGTATAATCTAAATAACACTTTGGAGAGAAAGATAAAACTCATCAAACAAACTCCAAAAAGAAAGCTATAAAATGTAAATGAAGAACATTAATCAAATCTCATAGAAAAAATAATAAAAAGGCAGATCTAGAAAGGGGAAACCAATGTGTACCTTTCACCAAAAGTCACATTTTGAAGCTCACTAAGGACTCATTCACCCTATGGCGAATGGGTCCTAGCTAGAGTTCTCTAAAATCTGTTTTTGGGTTCTCTTATGTTGTGCCTACACTCCTAGATTCTAGATTCTCACTATCAGATAGCCAGAAATAAATTTTGTAGAAGAGTTTCCATGATATGACAACTTTTCTTGCAACTTTGATAGCTTTGCAACTTTCTTCAAATTTTCTCTTCAAAGGATCTTCAACCTAAAATTTGTAATCACACATCAAAGAGAGAAAAATATTGGTTTTTTAGGTGAATGGGGTTTTTCCTTGGTCAATCCCCATTTTGGTAATTAAACCTTGTAATAAAATATAAAAGCATGAAAGAATTATGAATGAACAAATCTATGTAACAACTCACCAAACCTTTGTTTGAACCTTGGATTGCAAATCTCGTACAACTAGCATGAAGTGGCCTCAATGGATATAGATCTTGATCGTGAAACTTGATTTGAAACAATGCCTTTGATAGATCTTAAACTCTACATCAACATATTATCTCGAACAACATGCATGATGCGATAAATCTTTGAAATGATAATGGAATCTTGATTGCTGCAATAATCTTCAATAATTATGCCTTTGAATGCCTTGAAATTCTCTTGAGTGCTCTTGATCTCATAAAATTGTTATAGGAATTCTCTCATCAAAATTTCTAGGGATGAAACATAGTGAAATGACCTTATTTATACAATTCTTAACATTAAATCCCAAAATTCAAATATCACAAGTTGACATCTGAATATACATTTGAAATCATTGAAAACCCACCAAAAACATAATTTGAATCTAGGTCCTATGTGCAAGTGAGGACCCATTAGCCCTATGGCGAATGGGTCCTAGGCCACTTTCCTAGGACACACATTGCTCAATGTTAAACCTTATGTTATGGTATTTATGAATGTTGAGTTTTATCCCTTAGAAATTGCAATTAATTAGGCTTGGATTTTAGCTAAAGGGGCCAATTAAGGAAAATTAACCTCAAATAATTAATGAAGCCCTGGATTAGTATGAAAGTGTAAAGGTACAACTTACAACACCAAAAATAAGGCACAATTAAGTTCATTTTAATTAAAAGGGCCCTAAAATTAATGTGAATATGTAACATACATATTACAATAGTAAATTAAGGCATCATTAAGCTCATTTTATTTAATATTATTCATTCCCAAATTAAGTGTGAAAAAGGAGTACTTTTTCCTATGCTACATTCAACCCCCACTTTAGTGCAAGGATGAGCACAAGCACAAACTCACACTAAATTAGATATTCAAGACACTTATGTATGCATAAATGACAAAGATACATAATCATACAACATCAAAGACTAGGAAGATCATACAACATCAAAGACTAGGAAGATCAAGCCTAGACGGTCTAATCGGCATGGAACACATCTAATATTTCGGTTTTGTTTTTGTTTTGTTCTCACTTTAGGGTAGTGGAACCTTGAGTTGTCCACTAGGTGAGTATCCCAAAAGGGTGGAGAATGAGAGAATCATATTAGGATCCCATACCATACCAAAGCTATCCTCTTGAAAACTTCAATAAGGCACCACAAGGCAAGGCTCCACAAGAAAGCAAGGTGTGTTATGCTAGGTGGCCTTGAATTTAAAGTTTAAGCTTCATAGGGCTTAACAAGTTGCATTACGTTAAACACCTATGATCAAGGCAAGGCTCCATAGGTAAGAAAGGTGTGTTATGCTTGGTGGCCTTGAATTGAGGATTTTAAGGTTCACAAGGTTAACAAGTTGTGCTATGTTAAACACTTATGAATAATCATTCTAGTAAAAGTTTTTATTCAAAGGGATTTTTCTTAGTTTGTGTAAGTCGTTCTTCTTAGGGAACATCATGCCTAATGTCTCCAAGAGAGGACAAGTCAGTAGTAAAAGATTTGCAACTTAAGGAATGCAGTGTGTCACATCACCACTAAGAGGAAATTTGTACACTAAGAAACATTGCAGTCTTGGAGGAAGTCAAACCCCATGACACCACAAAGAAAAGGATGCATCACAAGAATAAAGAAATTCACACCATGAAAAATGAGAAATGTTGAAATATATTATTGATGTATCCCCCACTTTAAATTGGTTTCTAACACCATTCTTGTGAGAAATTTCTTTAAATTAGTCAATGTTCAATCGTAAGACATGAGATCTTACTCAAAAATCCCTATGCCAAGTCATATGTTTTCAAAATGAAGCTATTCCATGAAAAAGGAAGGACAGGATCCCCCTAAAAATACATAAGGGATCCATGGATTTGAGGTTAGTATATCTTTGATACCATGTTGTTATAGAGCTCATAAATGTCATCATTCCCTAAATACTCATAGAATTGGAAGAATGACACAAGAGAGCGAAAACAAATAAAAAGCCTTTTGGGTCAACATGGAAGAGACCTAAATATCTCAACACCTTGCATCATCCCCAAAAGGAAAAAATGAGACAAAGAAAAGATAAATTGTTTTCAACATAGAGAAGAATGTAGATACAAATAGAGGAATGCACAAAAAGAGAGATACATCAAACATAATAGTACGAGGGATCACATTACACACATACAATCACATAAAGAAACATGAAAAGAAAATAATGCAAAAGACTAGTAAGGCACATGCGAGTCAACCTATTAGATGGTCATTTTCATCCCAATCTTGTTTGGTATTACGAAAGGTGGAAAACTAGCCAAAGGGACAACATCAAGTGCCAAACTAGGATACACACCAAGTTCAACACTCTTATTAGTAGAATTATCAAGTGCTCATGGAAGAGGAGAACAATGAATTCAACTCATTATGCACTTATTCATTGACCTTTGCAATATCAATATCATCATCTAAATTAATCACAACAGGAGGTCGAATGAAAATTTCTTTGGAATGTTCTTGTTTATGTTATGGAAAAGGTATAGAATCATCATGCATTTCTTCAGGAAAGTTCAGATTTTGATTTTCTATGTTATTCTTTTCTTATTTAGTTTGTAACATTCCAGAAATAACACAACAGCTATGCCTATGCTCTCTAGCATTTCAATTTCTTCTCATTCTATTTTAAATTTATGATTGTGTAGGAGTGGTTTTGTCAACCATAGGATTGTTTTCTTCCCTTAGGGGGTGAACGAAAGGAACCATAGGAGGTTGTTCAACCACTTTCTCTTTGGCTTTGTAAACTCTTTTTATTTTATAAGGCACAATAGGGTTGTTTTTGATTGTCTCTTGGTCTCTTATATGAAATGGGTGGAGGATTTGTAATAGGCTGCTCTTGGATATTTGGAAGGGCTTTTGGTTCAATCATGGTTTCATTAAGGATGGGTGGCTCAATCATGGGTTGAGGCATATTTCCAAGGGATAACTCTGATATACACTTTTCCTTAAAATTTTGATATGCTTTGAAAAATAAGCCCTCATGGGGTATAATAGGTTAAATAGGCTCGATCCAAAAGAAATCCAATGAAAAGTTCCCATGGGAAGACACATGATTAAAGCCACTATGATGCATAGTAAAGATCTCATTTCCAAAGGGAAAATTTAAACATTTATGAAAAACTGATGGGATGGCCTTCATGGAGCAAAGCCATGGATAGCCTAATTTCACATAAAATTGGTCTGATGATGGGATGATGACGAATGAGACATTTGATATTTTCAATCTAAATTTTAGAGGGATATTTATTGAGCCAATCATAGGGAAAGAAAAATGATTATGTGTTTTGATCCATGCTTTCGGTATTTCATATGTATCTTGATATGCACAAATAGGAATTCTTTAGTGATCACATTCTCTACACATACGAGATCAATTAATATCCCATTGGTAGGCTTGTCATTGATTCTTCTAGCTATGTAAAGAGGACCATTGGGTTCATGTTTTATTATCTCTTTTTGAGAGAAATCAATATCAAGGGGCATTTTGGTTTGGCCCGTATGAGGTTTAGCTTCAATAAATTTGACTGAGGTATATATATTATCATTCTTTTGATATTTGAAGGTCCCGTTAAGGAGGTCAACGAGGCCACATAACATTTATATCTCATGTTTACTCTTAAGAATATTTCATAGGTTAGCTAGCATATTAGTCGCATTAGGACTCATGTGGGGTTCGCCAAAATGAAACGTAGAGATAATGAAGGTTCCACTGTGATCTAGGATAATGGAAATGGGGGTATGATGGACCTATTTCTCTAATTTCATTCAACAAAATGATATCCAAACAATGAAGTGACTATCAACCAAAATTTGAGTCAAATCAAGGTATGAATTAGCCAATTTCCTATATATGCAAGGATGGGGGTATAAGGTAAATAACACTTTGGAGAGAAGATCAAAACCATCAAATAAACTGCAAAAAGAAAGCTATAAAATGCAAATGAAGAACAAGAATTATATTTGACATAAACACTAGTCAAAAGGAAAATATGGGAAGGGGAAAAAAATGTGTACCTTTCACCAAAAGTCACCTTTTGAAGCTCAATGAGGACTCATTCACCCTATGAAAAATGGGTCTTGGCTAGGGTTCTCTAAAATCTATTTTTGGGTTCTCTTATGTTGTGTTTGCACTCCCAAATTCTCGATTCTCATTGTCAGATAGTCATAAATAAATTTTTTAGAGTTTTTTAATGATATGACAACCTTTCTTGAAACTTTGTCAACTTAGCAACTTTCTTCAATTTTTCTCTTCAAAGGATCTTCAACCTAAAATCTGCAATGACACATCAAAGAGAGAAAAATGTTGTTTGTTAGGTGAATGAGGTTTTGCCTTGGTCAGGCTTCATTATGGTAATTAAACCTTGTAATGAAATAAAAAAGAATGAAGGAATGATGAATGAAAAAAACTATGTAACAACTCACCAAACCTTCGTTTGAACCTTGGATTGCAAATCTGCAACTAGCATGAAGTGGCCACAATGGATATAGATCTTGATCATGAAACTTGATTTGAAACAATTCCTTTTATAGATATTGAACTCTACATCACCATATCAATTCAAACAATATGCATGATACGATAAATATTTCACATGATAATGGAATCTTGAGTGTTGCAATAATCTTCAATAATTCTACCTTTGAATGCCTTGAAATGCTCTTGAATGCTCTTGATCTCATAAACTTGTTATATGAATTCTCTCATCAAAATTGCAAAGGATGAAACATAGTGAAATGCCCTGTTGTTTATACAATTCTTAACATTAATTCTTGAAATTCAAATATCACAAGCCAACATTTGAACACACATTTTAAATCATTGAAAAACCACCAAAAACATAATTTAAATTTAGGTCCTAGGTGCAAGTGAGGACCCATTCACCCTAAGTAAAATGATGTAGATTAGGGGTGGAGGTTGCCAATTTGATCAAAATTCAACCAACTTCTAAATTTAGAAACCCTAACTTGGTGTCTTATTCACAAATCCTTCATATTACCTAGTAGCCCTCCAAATAGTGAATTTTCAGCATATCTTATAGAGAATGTTGTAAACCCATGAATTGGTTACCATTTAGAATACCCTTTATGCCCTTCCTTAACATATCAAATTTTTGCATAGACATTTTTTAGAACATCACCTTCTAAAATTGACTGCTATGCTGCCCTTAAGTCCAATTAAGCCTCTTTTACAAAGAAAGTATGTTATTTTCCTTTCCCAAATCATCAATATTCATTCCAAGGCTTTAGAAAAATCACATGGAGTCTAAAACAACAGGTTTTATCAATTGAAACATCCACAAATTCACCAACTATCAAAACCGTACCTCTACCTATCAATTCTAGCCCAATACATTGAGATATTAGGCTAGGGCTTGCACAAACAAGGCCCTACCTCCGTCCCTTGCATCTACAATCACTACCAAAATGAAAAACATCCTAACCAGGGAAAACTTTAAGAAACCTCCCCTCGACGAAGGTGTAAAATCTTGGCGAATCTTGTATACTTCCTGATAAAAATATTAATTTTATTGGCGATTTTTTTCGTTTTTCAGGAAAAAAATCCCAATTGGTAAATCTTTTAATAATCGCTAGAAGTCTATGGAAAATCGTGGCAAATTGCAATTTTTTTTCAACAAATAAAATATTTTTCATTGGCGATTAAAACCTTTTTTCAAACCAAAAAAAAATTTGTTGGCAAATTAACCTTATTTTAAAAAAAAATTAAAAAAATGTTGGCGAATAAAACCTTTTTTCAAAGAAAAATAAATATTTTCATTGGTAAATTAAACATAATCTCAAACTAATAAAAAATTTCAGTGGCAAAATAAATGGATATGCTAATAAAAAATCAGTTTGGTTGGTGAAAATATCAAATTTTGGGACATTTTTTCTATACATTCAAATTCCTTCATAAAAAGTTCGAAATGCGAACAATTGTAAACATATTTATTATTTCTGAAGCTAGATGTTAGTGGAAATTAATATAATCTATGACCGTTCGATGAATTTTTGATGGACGGTTCTAGTTGCATTCTGGAAGTAAATCTCTGAAGCACTAGGCTTGTGAATTGAAACCTCCAGAATAACACTAGAACCATTAGATTTCCATAAATCAATGGTTGATATTTTATTACTTATTAAATCATTTAGTAATAACAACCAAAATAATATTAAGGAACGATCAGAACTGTCGAAGGAACTATAGCAAGGTGTGAAATATTAAGGAAATATTAAGGAACTAGTGTTACTGAATCACTAATAAAAATTGGTGCAAAATATTAAGGAAATACTAAAGGAGCCTCTTAAGCACATGTTTTTTTTATAGTTAAATAGCTGCTATATGGGGCAACACCCTATATTAATCAAAAAGAGTTTGTACATTCCCTCATTTCCAAAAAAAATTAAAGACCCAAATATTTAACATAATGACATGGACACTTATACGGAGTACGGACTACAAACAAACTATCACAAACCAAAACAACCTTCCATAGACACCAGATTATGCATTGTTGCAGCCAACCTCACTAGTCTTCTTGGCTTTGTTGCATTCAGAATCATCGGACAATCACCACCACAAGCACTATGGGAAGGATGGTTTGCTCATGATTCCTCCCAGCTCCTGGTGTCATTTGCTACCCATTCTTCACCAGTTCCCAGCTCCCAATCCTCCTCATCCGAAGACCACCTTTCCCCATCGAGAGCTTTGGCCACCGCAAATTCCTTCACCCAACCCTTCGACCCTGTCTTTGACAATGTCAGCCGCACACAGAAGAAAGTCAATACACCTGTCAATTTTCCCCCACTAGTTTTTAAGAGCTACATGGTCCAGCAAGCGCACAAAGGGAAAATTTGGTACTGAGCATTCATTCACATGAGTCTTGTAGTAGTGCAACGGTAGAGGTGTCATGAAATTTCCGTCAATGTTGTCTGGTGCCTCGTCAATATTTTCCAATATAGAGTGTTGAAAAATAATTTGGCATACCTTCTTCCCTCAAGCTTTCGAGACACCCATGTATAGGAGCATTGCCAAAAACATGGCGGGTATTACTGAATTCCCCTTGAGCTTGTGGGTAGCCAACAAATTGTTTTATCCTAAAACACCCTCATCGCCTAGAGCACCAGTGGGTGCTTGGACACCATTACCCCTTTTAGTCATTTCTCAGTGATTTCACCATGGAAAGCATTCTGCTGCTTCGTGGAATTCTGAAATAAAGGAGTCTCCATTGCCCCTTGATGTTTCTCGAGAGTGCTAAACCAATTTGAGAAAAATGAGCACAACAACCCCTACTTGTAGCAAAATCTCCTGCAACCTTATGGAGACCGTACCAAGATTCGAGTAGTGAATTAAATGTTTATTTTAAAAGAGGGACCACCTAGGAAGAATGTTTTACACAAAGGATGTATAGGCCAAACAAGGTTGAATTATCAGCCTTATAAAATAATTTATAATAGTGTGAAGGATATTCCATATCTGTAGCTAGATTTCAATGCAAATCAATCTAACCACGACCGTTTCAATGAATTTTTGATAGATGGATGTAGTTGTATTTCAAAAGTAAATATCTAAAGCACTAGACTTGTGAATTGAAACCTCTAGAATAACACTAGAACCATTAGATGCGGACATGTGGCGAGATCAAGGCTCATCGCTCATGTCACTCATTCTATCTTTTCAATGCCTCGACGTTGTACATTTCATTTAATTGAAATTATCAATATTTTTGAAGAAAGTGTGGTTGTTGTACTGCTAGTGCTAGCAGTGGCGATGATTACTGCCATATGTGATATGAACATCTGAAGAAATTTCTTGGATAACTCATAACTCTAATGAAAAATATTTGTAATGATTTCATATCGTTTGAGTGGCACTAGTGATTTTGACAGCTTGTCAGCTTGAGGTACAATTTGTATGTAGCAAGACGTCAATCAAATTAAAGATTTTAATTGTACAGGAATCATGATTATCATTATACCCAAGTTGGTAGCAGCATTGGTGGCCCATAAATAGGAATAGTGAATAGTGGATATTTTCATAAGGGTTTTCATTTTCTAGGGTTAATAAGGATTTCGGAAGAAGATGATGCGGTATTATTGGGGATACTATAAATTCTGCTGCCTACAGTTATGTAGTTATAGAGTAATCAGTAAAAGATGAATTTCCTTTAAGTTCAGAATGGGTGGAATTGGAAAGAAGTTGATTTGGTTAACTTGACTTCTCAGACAAGTTTTGAACCAGGATGAGGAGCTCTGATGGAATAAGTGCTATACCAATGCATGGAAGTTGCGTGCAAAAGATGAGAGCAAATTTACTACTCCTCTTGTATCTTCACAACTCCCTATTCCCTAACATGGTTCGCCTACGAAGCCCCATGCATTTAATTTTAGAGACACATTTGTATTACATCTTTTGCATGACTCTTGTTCTCAAAGGGGATAAGTACATTTTATATCTTCACAGCTCCCATTTCCCCAGAATGATTGGAACTGCCTTTCCCAGTTGGAAAATCCCTTACATTTATTTTTAGAGCCACATTTGTACTACATTTTCACCAACAAAAACTTGGAATCATGCATTTATTTTTAGAGTTCCATTTGTATTAAGTTGTCACCAGCAGAAGCTTGGAAATTGGAATCAATTTGTAATCCATTATCATGAGAAACAACTTGGAATAAATTATTAAATTTTTTATGTAAAGTGACACACTGACATAAGTTATTTATACAAAGCAGGAGCTTGCCTTCTCTACAACTACTCGTCTTTAAAAAGATATGTAATAATCTGACATTGAAATTCAGTTACAATAAAATAAATGGTTGAGTTGTGTTATTATTCGTTATTCATTTACTCTTATAGTAAAGAGGTATTTTTTGAGTTTAGAACTTCAGTGTCTCTTAATAAATTCAAATTAGTTTTTTTCCTTTAAGAAATTAAGTAATATACTTTATGCAATATGCACTTGATAATTCATGCTTATATCGGGCCATCGGGGGAGTGCAATCATTCATTCCACCGATGTTTATGTGTTAGAGCGATGTGCTTACTTTTGTTGACTCTATCAGTATATCAGGGAGAGCACCTTATGAGTCAGCTCGATAGAGTATTGTTATACCGATACTAGGTTGTGAGTTATTTTCATCGGGCCATTGGTGGGTTTGTGATGGGGGTTCCATCGATGAAGAATTGTTAGGTCGATGGTATTGAATTTTGTTAGGAATGGGGGAAGGACTACGAGTATGGGATTTCAAATTTATTTATGGATGTAATGTAGGCTATAATATGGATCTTGTCACACAAATTTCTACAATTTGCATTGATCATAAAATCAAAGTGTGGTTTATTTTTGCGGTATATCTATTTAAGAAATAACTGCATGCAGATTTAAAAGTAAAACATAAAGCAATACAAATGAAAAAAGAAATTTTCCATCAAATTGACAAAAATAATTATAAACACTAAAAGTTTTCTTTATTGATTTCTAATTTGGCGTTGACCTTCTCCCCCGGTTCCTGATATAATTATTCATTTTTTTAAGTCTTTTGCAATGTTAAGTTACCGGCCCCTTGGCCTTGATGTCAATCCTAGTGCACTAAAGTTTAAAAAAACTTTAAAACACATGTTTCATGTTTATTGTTTTAAGTTAACATCATAAATTACTCAAGTTTCAACCTTTCGATGAACATTTGATGTTGTAGTTGCATTCCAGAATGAAATGCACAGAGCGATAGCCTTGTGAACTTAAACCTCCAGAATCACCTTATAACCATTATATTTAGAAAGATCAATAGTTAAGAATTTGCAACATGTAGACCTAAGATGTTTCATTCACTTTAATGTTCTAATTTTGAGAAAAAAAGCACTTTTTACTGCTAAGTATCAAGTGATTTTTTTTCAAGTTAGAGGGTCAGCACACGAGGAGATTTCAGTCTTCAGATTGCTCACTGTAGTGCACCACCTTATTTTGGATTCCACAGTTCCATTTCCAACAAAGTCATTCCAGTTTCCATGACTGTCAGCATTAATCTTTTCCAGAGTTAGGATTTAGAATCCAGGTAAGTGAAAGAATTCCTATGGCTACATTTCATCATAAATGACATTTCTTAAAATCTTATTTTGTCAAACTTTGAAGTTTGGGTTTAGAGACTTAAGAATTAAGAAAAATTAAGGAGGACTAATAGGTATTAGGGAATTCAAATTTCACAACTTCACATTGTATAAGCATGTCTACCACCAATACCACTAGAGCAATTTCTGATAAAAAAATACATTATGCAAGATTGCTTAAAACCCCATGTTTCACTTATGGGTACCATGATATTTATGATCCTAAAATCTATGGTAGGCGTACCTCAGAACTTAGATTTTCATCTTAGAATAAGGATACAAATAAAATACAAGTTAATAGTATCAGTGCACCGTGGGTAACTGGATCAGGGCACATGATGTTGCCTGAGGTTTTCCCTTGCCCAAAATTTATCATGGTCTATGCCCAAAATTATGATGATAACAAAAGAGCAATTGTTAATAAAGATAGCAAAGAAGAATTGGTATCCATTAATGTTGAAGAATTTGGAAAAGTGTTGGGGTTTACAACCGAAGAATTTGGAAACATCCACATTGACCTAGAAAAGCTTTCTAGTGATTATGAAGCAATGGAAGAAAGGGAGAAAAATGCTTTCTTAAATAAAATAGTTTAGGATAGAAATAAATTGAAAGGTGAT
The DNA here is from genome assembly GCA_007115665.2 of Sequoiadendron giganteum. Taxonomy (NCBI): domain Eukaryota; kingdom Viridiplantae; phylum Streptophyta; class Pinopsida; order Cupressales; family Cupressaceae; genus Sequoiadendron; species Sequoiadendron giganteum. Next base: position 172,571,302 of record CM021107.1, on the reverse strand, counting down.
CATAAGCCTCCTTATGGTTTGGATATTTTTAAACCATGGGTTCAAGATACTATTTCCATGCTATCATTTTGCCTTGGTCTGGATAGAAATTTGGAAATGGGTGCAAGTCTCCTTGAAATGGTATATAATATCCATTATGGTGTTCAACATGTCAAATATAATTTTATTCAACTTTTTGTAGAAACCATGCATAAACAATTTTTAATGATTAAAGCAAGTTCCACCAAGACATTTAGGTTCACAACCTACTTGTGCTATCTTTTTCTATTCAAATTTAGAGGAATGTTTCAGACCAACAAGCTTCAGATTCAACCCTATAGTAATGCTAAGGAAAAGAAAATGGCTCCATTATATGAATTGACCACTAAGATAAGGATGCATGATTCTCGAAGGAACTACAATAATTTTGTAGACTACTTTTTGGCTCCATTGTATCAAGAAATTACAAATACTCTAATGCCTAGATTGCCTATGTCATGTAGAAATTGCATTCAACTAGGAAAAGAAATACAATTGGTTGATTGGTATTTAATGGAAGAATATATTTTGCTAAGATTTTATGGATTAGGAGTGCATCCATACAAACTTCCAATACTCAAGCTTGGTCTGGGCATTTAATATGCTCCGTAACTCCACTTTAAAAATTAAATTTGCATTTTGTTGCAAGATGGGATGCAAGATGTTGGGGAAGTGGTGTGAGTGGATTGTAAGGTGGGAAGGAAATTTTTAAATTGTCATTAAATGCATATGCCAAGAAGGGAATAAAACACACCAAGGAAGGAGTCATGGGCATTCAGAAGGTTGAACTAGGAGAGAGAGATTGCTAGAAGTTGTGACTATGAGAACCAATCTCATAAAAACATGCATAAATTTCTCTTTTTGAATGAAATTTAAAAATTCAAAATATTTTGGAAAGCTAGAAAGGAGGAGCACAAAACCCAGAAACCATTCGAGAAAATTCATTGTAATGAAACAAAAATGATAGGAAAAATGTGATGGGTTTTTTTTGTGGCAATACGAAAAGAAGCTCTTTGACTAGAAAATGGATGCATATAAGGTTGGTGTTGTTGGATTGACATAGTTTGGAGAACATGGAAGATTTTGTAAAAAATTATTGTTGCAAGAATTTTGGAATGAATAATATCATATTTCATATTTCTTGTGCTCTCCATTTATGTGTTTTTTTTTAATAGAGAAATGAACTTGCTGCAACAATTGACAATCATGTGGATTCTCAATTGTTGACTGCATCAAATAGTATCAGAGTAGGTTGATCTTGTTTGGGTGTGAGATGTGTTGAATATGAGTTTGTTCTAGGAGCTTGTTTTGGTGAAGAGTGAAGTGATGGAGCTACAAGAGAGAGAGTTGTGAGAAAGTATGTTTGTTGAAGGCATGAAATAGGGTATGTGACTATATCCTCCAGCAAAGATAAATCTGGGTAGAAGGTATAGAATTCCTCCACTGAGAGAGAGTGCATAGAGGAAGCATCTTCTAGAGTCTTTGTTGGGTAGAGGGTAGCGTGTTGTGAGAAATTGTTTTGCAGAGTGTGTGATGTATGGTAGTAGTGAGAAATGGGTATATGCATGAGAAAGAAGCCTATGATATGGGAAGGATTGAGCAAGTATCAAAAGAGGAGAATTGACTAGATGATCATGGATATAAATGCAAGGTTGGATAGATTGGAGCTACTATAGGAAGGTGAGATAGTCAAGAGTGAAGAGTTGAAGGTGCAATAGAAGACAAAAGAGAAGAAATTGGGACAATAAAAATAAATGAGGTACAATTTGATAATTATGATTTTTATTTTTTTGTGAGTAAAGAAAGTGAGATAGGTGGAGGTGCAAAAGGGGGCTCTTTGACAGTCCCATCTTTGATGAGGAAATTGGTGAAGGTCTCTTATTGAGAGAGGAGATAAGAGGAATAGAAAGATTATTAAGTGGAGAAGTAAATTATAATTTTTCAAAATTGTATGAAGAGGAAATAGATGGGGGTTTGTTTGTTGTTGAGATAGATATGAAGTTGCAAATAGATGGGAAGAAAATAAATGAAGACACAAATTTGTATGCAACATGTTTGTGTGAAGATGTTGTTGAAGATGTTACAGTGGTTGAAGACATGAAGATGACGGAGGGAGTAGATGGGTAGATGAAAAAATCATGTATTGAAGGATGTGATAAAGGTTGCAGCTAAAGATAACACTGAAAATATTGCAGTGAAGAAAGAGGAGGTAAATTTGTTTGTATTTTATGATTTCCATGAAGTTGTAGAGGTAGATTTGTATGTGTTTATTGTAGGTGTTGATATGTATGATGAGGGAATTTGCTAGAGGTGGTCAAATTTAGCAGGTTGGGCCTCATGAAAGAGGTTTGGAAAGGAGAGAAACAGTGGAGGAGGAGGATGGTTTGTGGTGGATACAAATCCATGAGAGGAAAGAAAAATAGCGAGTAGATATGTCGAAACAATGAGAAGAAAAATGGATGAAGAACAAACATAGGATCTTCAAATGTTCATGAATTCCCACTCATGAAACATTTCTCTTACCCAGGTTGTTTGATGCAAGAGCATCCAAGTGCATGGGAAATCCTCCACAACCAAGAATATTTTAAATTTTAATGTTTATATTTTGTTTCAACTTTTTTGCTGTAGGCGCAAATGGTGAAAATTCTCAACTCCTCCAGCATAGTAGAATTTGGTGATAGATTGTGAGAAAATCAAATTGTTTAATTATTTTTTTTGTAATTTTTTAAAAATTATTCAAAGGTGTTAATTTTATAGAAAGGAAAATCTCACACCCAGCTTGGAGTGGGCATTTAATATGCTCTGTAACTCTACTTTAAAATTTTGAATTTGCATTTTGTTGCAAGATTTGATGCAGGGTGTTGGGTAGGTTGTGTGAGTGGATTGTAAGGAGGGAAGGAAATTTTTTAATTTTCATTGAATGCACATGCTAAGAAGGGAAAAACCCACACCAAGGAACAAGTCATGGGTATTCAAAAGGTTGGACTAGGAGAGAGATATTTCTAGAACTTGTGACTGTGAGAACCAGTCTAAAAAAAATGCATATATTTTGCATTTCTAAACAAAATTAAAAATTTCAAAATGTTTTGGAAAGTTGGGAAGGTGGATCACAAAACCTAGAAACCATTCGAGAAAATTCATTGTAATACAATAGAAGTGATATGGAAAATGTGATGGGTTTTTTGTGATAGTACAAAAAGAAGATTTTGAAGTAGAAAATGGATGCATAAAAGGTTGGTCTTGTTGGATTGACATAATTTGGAGAATGTGCAAGCTTTTGTAAGCCATTATTATTGCAAGCATTCTAGAATGAATAATATTTCATATTTCATATTTCTTGTGTTCTCCATTTATGTGTTTTGTATTTAAATAGAGAAGTGAACTTGCTACAACAATTGATGTAACCCTATGGATTCTCAATTGTTGACTGCATCAACAATGTCCTTATCAATGATAGGAGTTGTAATTTTTGTAATCCTATATTTTCTCTGGTTCATCCTTATTGTCAAAAAGACTTGAGCCTTATTTTTTAGTCTTGCTTGACTAGCCATCACTTGTATTGTTACCAAATCTAAGGGCTCTACCTATGTAGTTCTCCTTCTAGCATCAAAATCCAACTGGAGCTAACTTAGACTAGTGGGAACATTCTGGAATGTTGAGTCCATGGTGCCTTGCCACTGTGGTGATGAAGAGATGAGAGAATTTTGTTCAAAAATAAACTATTTAGGAGGGGAATGAGGGGGAGATGGTACAAGAGTCTTTTGTGAAGGATAAGGAAGAGGAGAATGCACAAGACTCTATTATGAAGGACTTCTTTATGGAATTTTTGTAATATTTTCTTTCTCTCATTTATGCTCTAAGTTATCTTCTTTAGACTCAACATAAATTATTTTGTCCTATGATCTGATCATTCTTATAGGGGATAAGGGAGTTTGTAAATTTTCCTCTCCTATCTAAAGTTGTTCTTTGGATATGATAAAACATTGAATTTAGGTCTCCCCAATCGATTTGTTTATAATGATGGTGTAGGAATGAAAACTTTGGGTTGACTTGAAAGAGATTATTATAGTGGTTCTACCCCTAAACCTACTATTACACCTAATTCTGTAGCTTCCTTTATTTTCTTGGCCTTTTCAAGGGCTTTGTCAACCTTCTATAGGAGCTCTTTTGTTGACTCAACCTTCTCTATCTTATAGATTGGAGGAGGTTCACTCATTTTCTTCCTTTTTCTTTTTTTTTCCTTTCCCATTTTTTAATCTAGTCTTTTTGGAATTGCATCCAACTGAGTATAAATTTCCACATTATTACTGATCTTTTCCAAATTATTCACCTTTTTCGTAGCCCAATTGATGAGTGGGAGAGGCATATTGTCAATATTTATAACTCGTAGGTTGGAGTAAGAATATTTCTATCACCAGTTATGCTTTCTAGGAGATCCTATCCAATTCTTGTATCTTTTATCTTCTTGACGGTGATCCTACAAAATTCCCTCTTGTTGATCTCATTTTTTTTTATGATAGTCAACCCAAAACTCTTCTATAGTAGCTTGATGTTTGTAGTCTGGCCCAATTTTTTTTAACTTTCCCATTAGGGTCATACCTTATCCATTTTTCATATAACCTTAAGTTAAAATAAGAGAGCTCTTTCTTACATGCTTTGGCACATAAATATATTATGACATATGTAGAATCTAAAAACAAAACGAAATTAGACCCTAGGCTTATGTTTTTCTATGAATTTTCTATTAATTTACAAATTTTTTTTGGTGAATTCTAATAATACGACCTTATTACTATAAAATCTAGGAAGAAAAAATGGTGTTCAAAAAAATAATGATTCTAATGTATGTGTACTTGGGAAATTGAATGAACCAGTGTCCCCATTTTGATATTAGCTTCTTGGCTTCATCTAAAATTTTGATGGAATTATCCCCTAATATCTTGTTGATAATCAAGTAAATGAATGCATCACTCACCCTTTCAAAATTCTTTCAAGACTCTTTGAGTTTCAACTGAGTATAATTTGCCTATACTCTCTTTTCTCCATCAAATTCACCCAAAATACCCTCTATTGTCAAACCCAAGAACGTGGCTTGTCTTTCTAGCAAGTAGACAACATATGAAGTCATAAAAATTATTGGTTACATGAACATTAATTAACTATTCATGGATGTTATCACTAACCATTTAGGCCTAGTCAAAATATTCCTTATCTTTTAGGATAACATAAAGGTACTCATACATCTAGGTGTGGTACATGCCCAATACTCTCATTTTCTCATTAATCTACTTAGGACAATGATAATGTCCCCTATCTCTCCATGGAAATCTTCCCTAGTGAGGTTCTTTGTTACTTTGGTGAAGGATTTCATTGTCTTTGATAACCAATAATTATTCAGATGCCTTACACTTTTCTCTTCTTTCTCTTCAAATTCCTTTAGAGTCTTTAACAAAGTATTGAAGGGAAGACTAAAGACATGTGATATAAGATATAGGGTTATGTCAAGAACAATGTTTCCATCCTAATATCTCAAATCCTTGGTGTTAAGGTTTTAGTGAGTTGCACATGCTAAGATTAGTTACAAGCACTGAAGAGTGGCTAGGAATCTAGCTATGTGAGCTAGACTAGAGTCACCTATAATTTGGGATTGGGAAGTAGTCTCTTCTTCAAAATTACTTTTAATGAAATCCTCTTTAAAGTCAATATGAACTAGGTTTGTATAAAAAATGTATTGCACTATAGAGGTGATCTTAGACACCTTAGGAACTCCTTGGAATCTATATTTCATCATAGCAGGGATTTTCTCTAACTTCTTAGTAGTATTATTAGTAACCTTATTAGTCATCTTGCACAAAAAAAGAGAGACTATTAAATCTCCATTTTAAAAATTTTTACCATTTTCTCTAGGTTTCAATGTGTGCTAGATTTTAAAGAGATGCTTTCAATCCTAGAAAACCTACCAAAATATCCTCATAAGATTTAGGGAACTAGATATTATTACCATTGAATTTTAGTATTTTTTGTTGGCCCCATTGTTTTCGTTGCACCAAAAGATTGACCTTTTAATGCTCGATACAACCACTAATTAACGGATCCATGGGAGGTGATTCGTCCATGTCATGAATCTTGAGGGGAGCATTGATCATTTGCCAACAATATCCTCCTCAATGTTACCTAAGGGGATTTGAACCTGTCACCTTTGGCTCTGGTACCAATTGTTGGCCCCATGGTTGTCGTTGCACTAAAAGATTGACCTTTTAATGCCTGATACAACTGCCAAAGTTAACGGATCCATGGGAGGCAGTTAGTCCATGTCATGAATCCCAAGGGGAGAATTGACCATTTTCCAACACTTTCCCCTCTATGTTAGGTCTGGTATTCATGTTTTAACTATAACCTAGAACTTACCTTATAATTCTATGGGTTTTGGATCATAGGTTGAATCAGTAAATTGTAACTAAGTCTCAAGTTCCTATTGAGTTTTGAGATCTGAAAAGAAGTGGGTCACAATCTAAAGATGCATAGAAGGTGGGAGTTGAGACGTGTTAGATTCTGCGAGAAGCGAGAACCGAGCCAAGATCTGATGTCGGTCGTAGATCACATGCAACTTCACCGAACAGATGATCGAAGATCAAAATAGCAGAATGAAGAGAAATCTGAAATGAGAGAAAAATATAGACAAGATAAGAGAATTTGCATAATACTCTCAATACTCCCACCAACAATCACCGAACTAGTTGAACTAGTGAAGGTGAGAGGAGAGTGCTCAATATATAGAAATATAAGGACAAATACATCCAAGAGATGCATTAACTCCTACACCCATAAAAGGTGGGAGGTTATCACCTACTTGGTAAATGACAAAACATGTGGCATAACCTCCTTAGGTGAAGACAAAGAGGAGGTGGCACATAAAGCCAAAAGAGGGTGAGAAACCCAACTACCCCATAACCTACCTAGGTAAAAACAAAATAGTGGTTATGAGAGGTGGCACAACAAGCCAAAAGAGGATGTGTAACTCAACTACCCATGTGTGGGGAGAGAGTGACATATGTAGCGGATGTATTTCGCCACGTGTCCTCATATTAACCACACCTAATAAACCTAAGCAAGCTTAAATAATATGTGTAGGAAAAAATAAATACCCCTAACATAAGGAAAATAAAAAACCTACACTAACACCCCCCCTTAAGTGTAGCTTAGGTGGGTGAAAAGATGGGTCCTGGCAAGTGAAGCCATGTTAGGTACCCATGTACATAGAGAATATCCCCCCCCATAAGAAGAAGAAGCCCCCCCAAAAGTGGAGCCCCTCCCCAATAGATAGAGAGAGTAGAATGAAGAACTAAGAAGCCCTTCTTAAAGTAGACACCTGTTGCACCCCAAGCAAAGCTCGCAGATGAAGGAACTTGCTCTCTGGGAAGGGTTTGGTGAAGATGTCTGCAATCTGCTCTGATGTAGAACAATACTTAAGATCAATGATGCCTTCCTGAATCAACTCCCGAATGTAGTGCATATGAATCTCAATGTGTTTCGTCCTCTGATGATGAATTGGATTTCGAGAGATCTGTATTGCACTTTGATTATCACAAAAGATGACTGTAGGCTTTCTGAATGTAACGCCAAACTCAGTGAGAATATGCTGAAGCCAAATAGCCTCAGTGGTGGCATTAACTGCCCCTCGATACTCAGCCTCTGTAGATGAAAGAGCAATTGCAGACTGCTTCTTGCTCGACCAACAAACTGGACCGGAACCAAGTGAGAAGCAATACCCTGAGGTAGACTTGCGATCTTGAGAATCACCTGCCCAATCTGAATCTGTGTATCCCACTAAGTCAATATCCATGCCCGCTGCATATTGAATCCCATAATTATGAGTACCCTGAATGTAGTGAAGGATCCGCTTAGCTGCTTTCCAATGCAACTCATGTGGCTCCTGCATGAATCGAGAGACCATGCCCACAGCATATGAAATATCGGGTCTCGTATGAGTCAAGTAGATGAGACTCCCAACAAGTTGTCGGTATAAAGTGCCATCAACCAAAGGTGAGGAACACTTAGCCTCAAGTTTGACCCCTGACAAAAATGGAGTCGGTGCAGGCTTACAGTCAGCCATGCGAAATCTGGAGAGCATATCAAGTGCATACTTGGGTTGTCCAAGGAAGATCCCTGAAGATGATTGAATGATCTCAATCCCCAAGAAGTAATGCAAAAGACCCAAGTCAGACATCAAAAATCTATCATGTAGAGCAGTTTTCACTGCCTTGATGGTGGATGAGTGACTCCCTGTGATCAATAGGTCATCAACATAGAGAACCAAGAATGTGAGAGTGTCATCCTGCTGCAGAATGTATACGTTCGGATCAGAATGGCATCGTTTGAACCCAACTATCAGAAGGAAGGAGTCCATCTTGGCATACCAAGCTCGAGGAGCCTGTTTGAGGCCATAGAGAGACTTCCAAAGTCGACACACAAGTGAAGGATCCTGTACAAACCCTTGTGGCTGCTCCATGTAGATTTCCTCCTGAAGGTCACCATGAAGAAAGGCACTCTTTACATCCATCTGATGAACTTCCCAACGATGTGTTGCAGCTATAGCAAGGACAAGTCGAATAGAATTCATCTTAGCAACTGGAGCAAAAGTTTCAGAATAGTCAATCCCAGGAACCTGGGAGAATCCTTTTGCTACCAACCGAGCCTTATGCTTATCAACTGACCCATCTGCTGCAAATTTAGTCCGATAGATCCACTTGCATCGAACAATTTTTCTTCCCTTAGGAAGAGGGACTAAATCCCATGTGTGATTCCTCTCTAAGGAATTGAACTCTTCTTGCATTGCAGCATCCCACTCAGGAACACCAGAAGCTTCTCGAAAAGACTGTGGATCAGAAGCTGAAGCAATGAAGAGATGTGGAGCATGCTGAAACTGTGACCGTGTTCTTCTTGTGTCTGATGGATCACCAACCCAATCTCCTGCTGACTCCAATGTTTGTCGAGCCCAAAGAGGTGTTGAGGTTGGAGAAGCTGGAGGAGAATCATCAACCTCTGAATGATGACTAGAAGAGGAATGTGAATCTTCATCATCAATATCACCATTTGAAGTAGAGGAAGAAGACTCTTCATCAATATTAGGAAGATTAAGATCTTCAGAAGAACTGTCATCATGATGCAAAGTCTCCAATGTGATAGTGGATGGAGAAGTGGTAGGAGAAGAACTAGAAGAACTCTCCTCAAAACGAACACTCCTCTCCATGAACAACTCATGGGTGGTGGGATGGAGAAGTCTATAACCTTTGACATCATCTGGATACCCAACAAATATGCAAGGCTTGCTTTGCGGATCCATAGCCTTGCGTTTCTCTATTGGAATGTGGGCCCATGCAAGAGAGCCAAACACACGAAAGTGTTTAACTGTGGGTTTTTGACCTGTCCAAGCTTGAAAAGGAGTTACCCCCTTTACAGCTTTGTGAGGAACCCGATTCTGGATGTAACACGCACAATTGATGGCCTCTGCCCAATACTGAGGTGCCAAAGATTTGGAGTGTATCATACAATTTGCCATCTCCTTCAAGGATCTATTCTTGCGTTCTGCAACACCATTCTGCTGAGGGCTATATGGAACTGTGTGCTGCATGTTGATTCCTTCGGAAGCACAAAATTGTTCAAATTGATTGTTAACATATTCTCCCCCATTATCTGTACGCAAAATCTTGATGAAATTCCCAGATTGTTTCTCTGCAAAAGCTTTGAAGTCTAGAAAATGATCAAAGACCTCAGACTTCTGTTTGAGAAAATAGACCCAAGTGTATCTAGAAAAGTCATCAATAAATGTCAAGACATATCTAGCCCTGCTGAAAGATGGTTGTGGAAATGGTCCTGCCAAGTCACTATGTACCAACTCCAATAGATTTGTAGCTCTCCAAGCTTTTCCTTTATCATATTTCTCCTCAGGATGCTTACCAAGAATGCATCCTTGGCAAACTCCATCAGAAAATCGAATAGAAGGCAACCCTGAAACCATATCCTGTTGACTGAGTTGTTGCAAGTAACGGTAGTTCAAGTGGCCAAACCGTTGATGCCACAAACAACTCACCTCATCTGCATGAGTGAGTAAGACTGTCGAGGGAGAATCAGGAACAAAGTGAGAAAACTGATATAGTCTGGATTGATGATCTGCTTTTCCCACTGCAACTGTAGACCCATTATGCATTTCACTAATTACCACTGTATCTGGAGTGAACTTAACTTGCTTTCCTGAACCAGTGTGAGTGATCTGATAAACAGATAGGAGATTAGTTGACAAAGATGGGACACAAAGAACATCCTCAAATGTCCCTTCACCCACATCAACAGTCCCTCTCCCATGCACTTCAACAGGAGTATCATCACCCATAAGTATGGTAGGCATAGAACATGGCTCCAAAGAGGTAAAATTATCCTCTGATGAGGCCATGTGGTGCGATGCACCTGAGTCAATGATCCAAGAATCTGGTTGTGAAGCAATAGCAACTAGGGCCTTTCCCTTTCCTTTCCCCTTACTTTTGTCTGTGTCCTTAGGAGAACCTTCTGATGAACCTTGTTTGACTGAATCAGGCACCTTGATATTGTTCTTTTCTAGAAGATGTGAAAGGTGATCAATTTGTTTCTTTAAACATTTATGTTCATCATGGCCAGGTCTCTTACAGTAAGAACACTTGACCTTCTCCTTTTTAGGTTGTTCACCTTTTGATGAAGAGGTCTGATTATCTGGTTTTGTAGTAGATTTCTGATCTTTCTTCTTCTCTCCTTGGTTCTTTTGTTTCTTATCTTGTTTATTAGACCCTTTCTGTTCTTTTGTGCCCTGATTAACAACCAAAGCATGTGACTTAGAGGGTTTAATTGTACCCATTAGAACTAATTTGTCCTGCTCCCTGGTGAGTTCTGCAGCAAACTCATCTAAAGAAGGCATTTTATATGTAGAACCTAGGGCACATTTTGTGGCATAGAATGTAGAAACAAATACTGAATAATTAGGACCAAGCTTAGAAAGAATACTCAAAATCAGTTGCTTATCATCCTTCTTGATTCCACATTGTTCCAATTGCAATCTAATAGCTTTGAGTTTTGTGAAGAAATCTTGTATGGTGTCAAAATTTGAAGGACTTAACCCTATGAGTTCATTCTCCAATTGATGACCTCTTAACTCATCCTGCTTACCAAAGAGGTTTTCCAATTTAGTCCACACATCATTTGGTGTTGTAGCAGACTCAATATGAAAAAGTAGGTCTGGAGATACTGACATACATAAGGTACCAAAGGCTTCATCACATTTGTTAAACCATTTAATCTTTTCTGCATCATCCTGTGGTTCAGTTTCAAGTCCCATTGTTACACGATGATATCCATGTCTTTTTAGATATATTACCATCTTCGATTTCCATTCAAAGTAATTATATGGAGTTAAAACTGGAACTGTAGATGCATCCATGAGAGCAGAAAAGAAGATTGCAAGGAAGAAGGAAATGTGCAAAGAAAGAAGACACACGAGACACCCCCCCTTTCCACTAATCTCAAAAATCACCCCCCTCCAGATATTACAATGTTGGCACTTTATGATTAGTGCTTTTACAAGGATTTTCCAGATTACAAAGCTTTAAAGGCTCTTAGTAGCCAAAATTACAACTTAATCTTCAAATAAAATCTGGAAAAAAAGACTTGGTAGCTGTGTTTTTCTCTTCAATTTCTTTCCAACACTTTTTTTCTCTTTTTTTTGAAAGAATGGATTACAAAAGTGAAAGAAATACAATACTGAAGAAAAAAAATTTGCAGCAGATTCAACCTGCAATATCTGATTGAAAATGGCAGAATTTTTTACTCAAATCTTGTGGATGGAGAGATCTCGAATTCAGCTTTCCGTCAAGTACTCATTTGCAAAAATCTGACACTTGAAGCAAAAGTTATGCAATTTTAAAAAACTGCAAAATCTGCCTGTGAAAAAACGACTTATGCCATTTTCTAACACAGTTTCTACAAAATTTGTCAACTTTCTACAAAATGTAATGACTACCCAGATAGTTTTTCGATGCTGGCTACAAAACCCAAAAAAAAAATTTCTTGAAAAGAAGTGGAAGCAATACTTTCGAAGCCAAAATGAAAACGGCTCCAATGAGAAATTCGAATTTTTAAATTCTGATTTTTTTTTTGTTTCCTCCAAGCTCTGATTTTGGTGAAATAAAAGTCAATTTTGACTTTTTGAAACCTTCTGGACTCTCTGGAAATGCTGAAAAAGCCTCCAATATTACCAAAAAGCTACAAATCACCCAGATCTCACAAGAACAAATATATGTAAACCAGATTAAATATATACATTTATTTTCCTCTTAAACTATTATGATTCTCCAGATCATTCAAAGATGCAAGAGAAAATCATACTGGGTTTTTTAGAAAAATATAAGCTCTATATTAGTCTCAAATCTCTCAATAAAATAGATAAAATGAACTATACCAGACAACACCGCTCTGATACCATGTTAGATTCTGCGAGAAGCGAGAACCGAGCCAAGATCTGATGTCGGTCGTAGATCACATGCAACTTCACCGAACAGATGATCGAAGATCAAAATAGCAGAATGAAGAGAAATCTGAAATGAGAGAAAAATATAGACAAGATAAGAGAATTTGCATAATACTCTCAATACTCCCACGAACAATCACCGAACTAGCTGAACTAGTGAAGGTGAGAGGAGAGTGCTCAATATATAGAAATATAAGGGCAAATACATCCAAGAGGTGCATTAACTCCTACACCCATAAAAGGTGGGAGGTTATCACCTACTTGGTAAATGACAAAACATGTGGCATAACCTCCTTAGGTGAAGACAAAGAGGAGGTGGCACATAAAGCCAAAAGAGGGTGAGAAACCCAACTACCCCATAACCTACCTAGGTAAAAACAAAATAGTGGTTATGAGAGGTGGCACAACAAGCCAAAAGAGGATGTGTAACTCAACTACCCATGTGTGGGGAGAGAGTGACATATGTAGCTGATGTATTTCGCCACGTGTCCTCATATTAACCACACCTAATAAACCTAAGCAAGCTTAAATAATATGTGTAGGAAAAAATAAATACCCCTAACATAAGGAAAATAAAAAACCTACACTAACAAGAAACTAGGTTTGCAAACCTACAAGGGAAATTGAGAGGTTGTGTGAGAAGTCACCTTAGTTGGGGTTTTGATGATTGAAGGATTGCTCTAAACAGTTGGAATTGTGATTGTTGGAAGGTTTTCCTCCTTGCTCTACATCAATTGGTATCAGAGCATAGGTGTTAGATCTTTTGAAGGAGAAATATTGAATATTGAAGAAGGAAAAGTGGAATTTGAAAGGACAAGATGCCTCCTAAAGGCAGTGCAATACTTGCAAGAGAGATAAAGTTGTTGAAGGAGTACCAAGAAGCAATCTTAGCCAAATTTGCAGCATTAGAGACAAATCAAAGAAGAGGAAAGGTCATTGAAGAGGAAAGTGACCAAGAGGAAGAGGATGAGGGTGAGAATGAAAACCCTCCAAGTGGAATCCATGATGATGAGTTGGACCCTGAAGAGAGAAGGATGGTGAAGACGCTGAAAGATGTTAAGGGAGATGCTTCTGGTGAGAAAATATATGTGCCAATGTATAGTGGAAATTTGGATGCTGAAGAGGTATTGGATTGGGTTGATGCAATTGATAATTACTTTGAGTACAAGGAGGTTGTTGAAGATCATAAGGTAAAGTTTGCCAAGACTAATTTGAAAGGTCCCACTCTTACATGGTGGAATTATATTCAAGAGGAAAGAGTGAAGAAGGGGAAAGCAAAAATCAGTTCATAGGATAGGATGGTGTCAAATATTAAGAGCTAATTTTTTCCAAGTGATCATGCAACTTAAAAATTTAAAGCTTAAGGTAGAAGGATAAGGATGCCATGGCCTACACTGAAGAATTTCACAAGCTAAGCATTAGAGTTAGTCGAGTTGAAGATGAAAATGAGAAGATAGCAAGGTATATGACTGGTTTGAGATTTCAAATTCAAGATGAATTGAGTTTGGCTATGCCTAGGAAAGTTGAAGAATGTTTTGAGTTGGCTGCTAAGGCGGAAGAGAAACTAAAAAGAAGGCAAGAAAGACAAGGAAGACAAGGAAGAGGCAGAGGTAGCACTAATAGAGGAAGAGATACAAGGCATACCCATGAAGACCAAGAAGATGCAAGAAAAAACAAAGACCAAGTTGTTGATCAAAGAGGTGGCTTTAGAGGCTTCAGAGAAAGATTTGGTGGAGGTAGAAGTTCAAGTTCATTTTCAGGTAGGTGCTACCATTGCAATCAATTTGGACATGTAGCATGGAAGTTTCTAGAGAAACAAGCTTCAACTTCAAGTGGTCATGACAAAAGAGTACAATTGGTGCAAGAGGAAGATTGTGAGAGCGTTCATTCTCCTAATCAGCTTGTTGCACCAGAAGTTGGGGAATTATTGATGGTGAGAAGAACACTCCTTAAGGCATCCAAGGAGAAATAATCAACACAAAGAAGGGAACTATTCAAGACCACTTGCAAATGAAATGGAAAGGTATGTAAAGTTATTATAGATTCAGGGAGCACTAATAATGTGTCAAATGAAATGGTTGATAAATTGACATTGAAAAAGATTCCTCATGAAACACCTTACAAAGTGTCTTGGTTGAATGATGATCAATCTATTTTGGTGAATGAAAAAGCTTTAATTGAGTTTAACATTGGTGGATATAAGGACAAGATTCTTTGTGATGTTTTGCCAATGGATTGTTGCCATTTGTTACTTGGAAGACCATGGCAATTTGATAGATATGCACTTTATGATGGTAGACACAATACTTATACTATTGAAAAGGATGGAACCACTTTTACATTAACACCATTGCAAGAGGATGATAAAGGATAGAGTAAGGCATCAAAAGTGATTATGTTTGGAAAGAATGAGTTTGTAAAGTTTGAGGAAGACAAACATGAAGATTTTGCAGCCTTTGCAAAAGTTGAAGATGCTAGGACAGTTAGTTTGAAGAATGATTCAATATTGGAAGGAAAATATTATGAGATGGTGACAAAATCTGATAAATAGAAGATCAATGATGAATTGATTGTGGCCATGCAAAATTTCTTAAAAAAGCATGATAAGATCATGACAGGGATAATAATTTGTCCTTTGGTTTCAAGAGAGGTTAGAGGGTAGTCATATTCTGTCAAGATAGAGGTTTATAAATTTGATGGTACAGAGGTACTTGGGGTAGAGAAACTGAAAGAAGAAATTAAAGGAAAAAGGTAAGGTAATCCAAGGTGAATGGCAAGAGAAAAATGGTGAATTTAGGGATGCATCAAAGGTAAATAAGAAATTAGTCCAAAACAAGGTTGGCAGAGGTCAGTTTGTAGCTGTCAAAGAAAGTTCAACATCATTTTAGTTGAGGGAAAGATAAGAGGACATGCAATAGGCCAACTTGTGAAGGTGGAGCAATACCTAAGTGGCAACAAGTTCAAATGTGCAAAGAATGACACTAATATTCAATATCTAATCTAGTGGAAGGGATTACCAAACAAAGAAACAATTGGAGAAAAAGTAGGTGGAATGTTCAAGCATGATC